>MU006222.1:488417-1031693 GCA_010093685.1 Ophiobolus disseminans
CCTTTTTCCTACGAGGTTTTAGAAGGTGTTTAACAGCATAGGTTACACTATTATAGCAGCGGACAATACGACCTAGATTATATTAAGACGCGCTAGGACGTGCTAGATTGTGCTAGAATAACCTAGAATAAGCTAGTTATAGCAAATTAGGACACGAGTAGCACATTCCAGACCGACTTATACGAGCGTAGAAGGGAATACTGCAGAACAGGATATAATATCACAATTACAGAGACATAGGAACAATATATAGCAAGAGGAATCGTTTCTTGCTAGGGCGACCGCCGAAGGCACTAAAGGCCCTATCTACGGCCCTTGCTAGGCAGTCTAGCCTATACCTATCTATCCTAGGGTATTCTTATTATCTCTCTTCCTAACTAACTCTAAACATTACTTATTTTCTCGTCTTGCTCCTACTCTTGCCCTTAGCCTTAGGAGTCTCGCCTAGCAGCAACAGGTCGAAAGGATTGCTATAGCGACGGGTGTAGGCAGATTTCTCGCTCTTAGACAGCTTTAAGTAGGCCTCTTAGGAGTTAGTAACAGCTTTTGCGGCGAGATCGGCAGCGACGCGGTCGTCGTTAGACCTAGTAGACGAGGGCGCACTAGCCGGACTTAAAGTGGCACCTGCCTACTTAGCAGTACTATAGCAGCTCTTCTATAGGCTAGAGTTAGCTTAGTTACGCTAGATCGTGCTAGATTGTGCTAGAATAGGATAACTTACGCGCTTCTTAGGCGTCTTAGGAGTGTCCTCGTTAGTGCTAGCCTCGGCCTCCTTAAGTGCGCGCTTCTTCTTGCTAGTGGCGTTAGCCTAACCTACAACAGTCCTATCGCAATATTTAACGATAACTCTAGAGTAAGCATTGTCTTTAAGCTTAATAGCGCTGCTGTAAGCGGTTAGATAGACAGCGTAGGGCTTAACTAGACTCTAAGAGATTAGCTAAATCCTAGGGACAAAAAATAAAAAAGCTTACCTAGAAACTGTAAGGCGCACGCGCGCATGTGAGGCAAAGCCTCATGCGTCGGCTGCGGCCTGTACGATATATACTGTTCTGCACACCATGATCAATGTTCATTGATCATACATACCTTTTTGGCTGCATGGCGCAGCGGGTGCAGACCTGCGTCCTGACATTATGATCAATGAACACCTGGCGCGCGGGGTAGGTCGAATGCCTGCGTGGGTTCGACCCCGCACAAAACCAGTTTCAGCATAAGCCGGCTCTGCAGGGCTGAGATGGGCGTCTTTTGGGCCGGTTGGCGCCAAAGAGCGCCATCGAGAGCTGCTGGAAGGTCCAGTATTACCTGTCTGTGTAGGCATGCGCCAACAGGGTGCGCTGAGGGCATGCGCTGCGAAGAAGGGGGATATTGTAAGGCGCACGCGCGCATGTGAGGCAAAGCCTCATGCGTCGGCTGCGGCCTGTACGATATATACTGTTCTGCACACCATGATCAATGTTCATTGATCATACATACCTTTTTGGCTGCATGGCGCAGCGGGTGCAGACCTGCGTCCTGACAGAAACAGCGTAGAACACCTTGCCAGCGTACGCAATAAACGCGGCGCGGTTCTAAGATTGCTCTAGAGCCCGCTTGTGTATCTTCTTGGTAATATTCTCTCTCTAAGGCTTAGTAGGGTTAGGACGGCAAGTAACCGTTGTCTCCGCGGTCTCAGCGGTCAATATTAGCTCTTCTAGGCGCCGGTACTGCTTCTCGTAGCCCTTAGGAGGCTAGATGCGTTAACATAGCCTAGATTGCGCTAGAAAGCGCCTAGATGTGCTAAATTAGGCAAATTACTCACTAGAAAGCAGTCTACGCCCTTAGCTAGGCAGCGTTCGCACCGAAGGAACTGGACTACGTTACTCTTTCTAGTCTTGCCTTAGAACTTCTTCTAAGTAAGCTTGTTATTATTCTTGTTAGTAATCACAGGCATGTAGCACCTTATGCGGCTATTGAACTTAAGGTTGCCGTTAACAAAGCTATCTTAGCACCTTATGCAGGGATAAGCGGTACGGGCGCTATAGTTGTTAAGGTCTTCCTGTCTATTGTCGACAATAGTACGTGTTATAGCGGCGAGGCGCGTAATGCGGGGCAGGATGCGAATAGTAGTAAGAGCGAATAAGGTCGTAGAGCAGAAAGTCGTGTTGTGCCTAGAAATAAAAGTTAGTTCTAGGTTACTACAACAACGGCCACTTTGGCCTATAAGAAGCCTAACCCCGCTAGAACGTGCTAGAACGCGCTATATAACGTCGTTCTAATCTAGTTAGGCTCTAGAATTTCGATCTTAGAATTCCCTAGATAGAGGATCACTTACGCGCAGAAAGTAGAGTGAGGTGTAGAAGTGATCGTTAAAATAAGCTAAGGGCTTATTTTTATAGCCGTTTGCAAACGCTCGAACGCGCTAGCAATAAGGCAATTTCTAAGGTAAGAGAGATTCGTGCCTAGGTCTCTCACTAGGTAAAGGCAGATTCTTAAAACAAAATCGCCCTAGGCTAATATAGCTCAAAATAGCAGACTTAGATAGTATCTGCTCTTGCGAGGGACGACCCGTGTAAGAAGTTTCTATAGTTAAGTTAACTATCTCTAATAAGAGGGATATTGTTAGGACTAGCCTATAGGGGGTTGATAAAGAATAAGACTACATAACCTTACCCCGCGGTATATAGCGCGGGAGCGAAGAGCTGTCTAGAGGACAGCGATTCGTCTCATTATACGCACAAGGGGAATATATTAACCTTTAACCTCTTCTACCTAATCTATGCCTACTTAACCGATCTCTATCTACCTATTCCTAACAGCTACGTTCTTTGCTATCTCTTTCCACGTATACTAGCGCGACACTTTCTCTAGTGTTCTTCTTGCACTAAAAGAGCCTACGAGCGGACTATAGTAGCACTCTTTAAGTGCGCGTGCCTTTTCTTTAGGCGTTAAAAGTTAGAGTTGGCTAGCATTACTCCTGCTGGCGCGAATTAGCTCGTTCTAGCCTAGATCCGCCTCTTCTTCCCCTATAGAGCTTTCTAAAGTTGTGTCTGTGTCTTCTTCGACTCCTTTAGCTGTTGCTAAAGCTAGCAGCATTTTTTCGATCTTCTAGAACTCTTTCTAGGCCTTGTCGACCTCCGTTGTCGTTTCTAACCTAGTCTTGGCTCTAGTAGCAACTGCGTTAATTAAAATTGCTCTACTTTTGCTTCTCTTTAAGATAAGATCTCTTAATAGTTCTACAAACGCCTAGTTGTACTTCTAAGCTAGCTTCTATACCTCCCTTATATAATCTAGGCGTTGTAATAGCCTATCTGCTAGGTTAGTAGCTTCTAGCTAGTAGTTAAGAATGAAATTATACTTAGTGAGGGCGAGGTATAATCAAACCTATCTGTAGTTAAGAGTCTTAGTCTCTATAAACTACTTAAGGTTATAATAATCTGTTAAGATCTTAAAGTAGACACCTTTGAGATAATAACGCTAATATTCTAGACTTTTAACTATTATAAGCAACTCTTAGTTGTGCGTGTTGTAGTTATACTTAGCTTAGATTATCTTGCGCGAGTAGAAGTCGATTAGGCGCTACTAGGACGTTCTATTCTCCTTTAGCACTTTCTAGCTTAAAATGCCCGAAATTGCACCGCCTAAGGCATTAACCTTTACTTTGGTTTCCCTATCTCTCTTAAAGTAAGCAAGTATAGGTACTTAGAGAAACGCATCTTTTAAAACTTAGAAAGATCTCTCTTCTTCTGCACCTAAATCAATAGGCTAGCTCTTCTTCTTTCTTTGAGCATAGCCGCCCCTAGCCGAATTTAGCGCTTTCTAGGTTAGTTTAGTTAATAGCAGCGCTAACCTAGAAAAACTAGTAATAAATCTGCGATAGTAGTTTATAAAACTAATAAACATATAGATGTCCCTTATAGTGCGTAGCATTAGCTATTCTAAGATTGTTTTAACCTAGTCTTAGTCGATGCTTATCCCCTTAGGGCTAATAATGTAGCCTAGGTACTCTATGCGCTAGGTATACCACTCGCACTTTAAAAGCTTTAAGAATAGCTTTGCCTCTTGTAATCTTTAGAGTACCTCCTTAATATGTCTTAAATGCTTCTCTTCCGTGTTAGAAAAGATAAGGATATTATCTAAGTAGACGATACATGTAATATCTACTAGTCCCACTAAAGCTTTATTAATATAGGCTTAGAATTAGGCAGGTGCATTTATTAAGCCGAATAGCATCACTATATACTCGTAATGACTGTACCTTGTTCTAAAGGCGGTCTTCTACTCGTCTCCCTTCTTAATTCGGACTCTATAATATGCTTTACGGACGTCTAACTTTGTATAGAACCTTGCTTGCGCTAAGCGTTCTAGTAACTCCGCAATTAGAGGCAATAGATAACGATTCTTAACAGTAATCTTATTTAGGCCGCAATAATCTATACAAAGTCTTAGGCTACTATTCTTCTTCTTAATAAAGTGTATTAGTGCTTCTACTAGTAACTTTAATCGCTAGATCTATCCCCGTGCTATATACTCCGCTAGATACTTCTAGAGGTACTCTAGCTTAGTCGCTAAGAGATTGTACAGTAGCTAATAGAGTAGTTACGTATTATCTTGCAACTAAATGTGTAGATCGTGGGAAGAGTGCTTAGCAAGTTCTAAAGCTTCTTCTTCTAAGCTAACGTCTGCATACTTAGCGTATTGTAGCGGTAGCTAGCTTATAGTAACTTCTTCTAACCTAATCTAGCCTATAAAGCTCACTAAGCACGTATATACGTCTAACGTAGGATCGCGCATGCTCTTATTAAAGGACTTAGCGTCTTTAACACTAACTTAACGGAATAGCTTCTTGTCTTTGTTCTTATTCCCTCTAAACAGCATACGCTAGAAGGCGTAGTTTAGCTTTAGGTTATTAGCATCAATCTAAGGCAGTTCTAAGTAGACCTTATACTTATTTAAGTCTATAACAATAAATAGGGTGCGATGTATCTACACGTGTCCTCTTCTATTAGTAATAGCTACGTTAGCCGTAGTAGTTCTATATACTAGGATTTCTAACCTATTCGCACCTTTAGCTAGTAATAATAGCAGAGGCTGCACTATTAACCCTTGCTCCTTAGCAAGCCGTGCTAACATAAGGTTTAGCTAAGAACTACTATTAATTAGAGCCTTAAACAGCGAGGATAACCCTACTATAACTCTAACTGTAAGCAACTTTAAGAGTGTTAGATATATTACCTTACGAAGTGTTCGTAGCTCCTTGTACTCCTGTATAAGAGCGATATAGATAAGAAGGTAGAAGCCTAAGCCTTCTGCCCCTTCTCTTTTCCTAACTTCTCTTCCCGTAGGTCCGCACTAGCTTTTTAAGGTTTCTCGCATCTAAAAGCCTTGTAACTAGGTTCCCCGCACCTGTAACAGGTAATTAGTTATTTAGGTGCGGTAACGTTGGCCTTTACAGGCCTTTTCGCGCTCAATTGCGCTACTCTAGCCTTCTTAGCCTTTTTAGAGGGTTCCGCGTTCCCCTCTAGTTCCTTAGAGCCTAAGCGCTGGCGTTGCGCTTTGTCCTTAGTCCTCGTGTCTTTTAAGTCCCTTAACAAGGTCGACCTCTAATAGATAATATTAGCTTATTCCTAAATTTTCGGAATTGTTGTTCTTATTATAAATAGAAGCCGCTTAACGTCTCTTTAGATCTCTTGACGTAGTGCTGCTATATATTCGATTGTTTGTAGCTCTAGTGTAATAGAAGAACCTAGTTCTTCCTAGAGTAGCTGTAAATAATCTAGTAACTTAGTAGGTGACTAGCCTTAACGCTGTCTGCAGTGCTTAATCTGCTTATAGGCCCGTCTTCGCCGCTCCTAAGGCGTTCTAAGTGAATTAAGCATCACTTACTTTAATTCTGCCTAAGTTAGAATCTATAAGGGTAAGGCTCGCTCCTTAACTATGCAATAGGCTCCCTAGAGTGTCTTTAGTAGTTCTAAGATGTATATTACCCTAAAATCTACCTTTTGTTGCTCTATTATAAAGTTAATAGGTAATTAAATAAAATAACTCTTACAATCGCGCTCCTAATAGTTATACTTAGCTTAGTTGTACTTTGTAAACTTAGTTAGAGGTTATAGGCATAGTAAGAACGCTAAGGGTATAGCAAGAGCTAGTACAGCTCGTGTTAGCTCTTCTAATGCTATTCTTACTGTATTAAGGTCTTCTACCTTGTAGCGCGCCTATATTTCCCTTGATCGTCTAAGTTCTTTGCGATTGCTTATGTTCTTAAACTATGCCTACTCTACTGCTAGTTCTTGTTCTAGATTATTAAGTTCTAGTGAAGGTTAGCGCAGATTAGGCCGTAGTAGCGCAGACTAGCGCCTATAGCTATCTTCTTCGTTCTGTTGTTGCGCTTCCTCCTTAGCTAGGTTAGCTGCAGGCGTTAGGTCCCTTAGAGAGTTATTTAGATCTAGAGATCCTCGTAGTGTGTAGTGTAATAAAGAAGCGCCCTCTTAAGAGAGAGGTTCTTCCTCTGTATTACCTTCCCTCTGTTGTTTGCGACGGGTACCCGCTATAACGACAGTTGCACTACTTAAGGGCTCTTAAGAGGAGAGCGATTCGAATATTAGGAATAGGTAGATAGAGAGCAGTAGAGTAGGCATAGATTAGGTAGAAGAGGTTAAAGGTTAATATATTCCCCTTGTGTGTGTTATAAGACAAATCGCTGTCCTCTAGACAGCTCTCTAATCCTGCTCTATATACTGCGGGGTAAGGTTATGTAATCTTATCCTTTATCAACCCTATATAGGCTAGTCCTAACACTTACTCGCTCTCTAGGCAATTATTTCTCTAAACAGCTTAATTACGTAGCTCTATAAGCTCTTTCTGTTAATTATATTGTCCGCACACAACGCGTCGCTCGCTATCTGTAGTCTGTCGCCTCCTCTAAGTTTTAGTGCCCTCTACCTTATCTCTAATAGATAGAGTAACACGCGGTTAGCAGTATTATAGTACACCTAACTAGGATTTAATAGGAAGCGCGCTAGTCGTGACGTTGCAAAGGCGATATTAGGTCTAGTCGTAACTATAGTAAAGAGAAGATATCTAACCTTGCGCTAATACTTATTAATTTACGATAGACTAGCGAGTTTTTGTAAGGGCTATAGCTTAGTAAGGGCTATAGGCGTATCGTGTCGTACGTTATAACAGTTAATTAGACAGCTAAGCTTTTTGGCGTACGCAGCCTGCGACAAATATATTAGGCGCTAGTCTCTTTCTCTTACAATCTTAACTCCTAGGAACTATTAGGGGTCGTCTCCTCTAGTTAGCGTGTATTTCTCCTTCAGGCGGCTAATAATCTAATTAGTCTCGCCTCTCTAACGCGCGTTGTACGCGACGATGATGTTATTAACGTAAAAGAAGATAATAATACTATTCTTAATTATGCAGCAGGGCTCGTGCGGGACGCTGTTAAAACCTAGTCCTTTAAGTGTTAAAGTGAACTCCTTCTGCTAGAGTAGAGGTAACACTCGTAGTCTGTAGAGAGCCTTTTAGACCTTTAGAACTGTCCTAGGCTTTTAATATCCTTATAGCATTCTTATGTATATCTCGTAGTTAATACTTGCGTGTATAAAGGCGTTTGTAACATCGTATTGTGTTAGCTTAAGATCGTGTTTAGCGGCAATTGCTATAAGTATTCTAAATAACCAGCTTGCAAGTGTCGCTGCGTACGTGTCCTACGAGGTAATATTTCTCTGCTAGTCTCCTCGTACGACTAGGCGTGCCTTGCACTTAACAAAGTTGTACTTCTTATTAAGCTTGTAGGTGTACACCTATATACAGTCTAGTATCTATTATTCTATTAGCTTAATTAACTGTTTAGGAACCTCTAACTATCATCTTTTCTGCTAATAGCTAGTTAGATAATCTTCTTTAGCTTTCTTGAAGAGATCTCCTATAGAATAGTTCTTAAGCTTGCTTCGACACGTAGGTAGAGGTAGAAGCTAACTCTAATAGAGCTTTAAGCCTTTTGCGAGCATTCTTATTATCTAAGCCTTATCTACAACCTTGTCCTTATGTACTCCTACGTTGCCTGCTTAAGTTCCTGCTATAAAGGCTACTGCCTATAGGACTGTCTTAGACGACCCGTGTAGTGTCGTACAATTAGACTCGTAGTCTGTTATTAACCGCGCAAGTAGTGCTGCGGGTAGCGGCGTATTAGGAGGTGTCGGATATAAGTCCTGGATTTTCCTCCCTTAGTAGAGGCCGCCCTAGTTTTCTGTCTTATCGCGTTTGTTTGGCGCGTCGATTAGCTTATCCTCGTGAAAAGAGGTTGTCTTAGGTACGTCGTGAGGAGTAGGCAGCTCTATCGTCCGTACGAGAGTCGCAATCTCCTCTAGCGTCTTTGCAAGTAAGGGAATCTAGATGCGATAGATGTTTATAGATCGATATCCTATTAGGTATCTAACCTAGGCTTTTAAGTCTAGTCGCTGCAGTTAAGATTGTCTGCGTTGAGTTGCACTACTAAGCGCGAAAGCCTTACAGCTATATGCTTTTAGGTGTCTTAGGCTTAGACGTCGCGGCAACGTAACAATACCGTTTAATAGAGCGGTTCTAGTGAAGAAAACCTCGTACAGTGTTTTCTACTAGTTCTTGTAGTTTAGTGTTTAATTGTATAGGTATACTCTAGCTCGTGTGATCTCTAGCTAGAGCTCCTAGAATAGGTTAGCGTCTAGTCTTATTGCGCGAGACTTCTCCTTGTTAACGCCCCCTAAGCGTTCTGCGCCTCCGTTCTGCGCCTGCGTGTCTAGAGCTAAAGGCTTAACTATTACCCCTTTAGACGCTAGCTAGCGCTATACTGCTGGTTTTACTGTCGTGATCTTATTATTAGACTTAATAGTCTTTACCTTAATATTAAAGTAGACTTGCAGGAACACAAGAAACGCGTTAAGTAGCTTAATAATTAATAGGGCCGTACGGTTGTTAGTGAAGTAGAAGTCCCACTAATATCCTAAGCAATACTATGTGTTTCTTCTGTCCACGCTAGTGTCTTGTATAGAAAGAGTTAAAGAATTTACTATGCCTCCTACAGCTCGATCGACTCGCCAAATAATGTTTAAGATATTTAAAGAGGAAAAATCTCTCGCTACGGTGTGATGTTCGCAACGTCGTAGGGGATATTATATCACCATGCATACATCAAAAATCCCACAAACCCAACCCCCCTACTCCTCCTCACTCTCCTCCCCCTCGCTCCCACCCCTAACCCTCTCACACCCACACGGCCAAAGATGCGCCACCGCATGGCCAGGATACTTCCTGCTAAATCGCCGATACCAAGACTCATTCTCCTTCCAATCATCCTCAACCCCAGGATTAATGCCCTGATGCTCACCAATCCTTGGGTACTTGGGATACTCCTTCAGCACCTGCCCGCTATACGAAAAATACTCTTCAAGCCCCTGTTCGTCTTCGCGCGTGAATTGGTGGCCGCGGCCAAAGCGACGGTCTGGATCGTGGGCGAAGTCGGCGTGGCGGCCGTGTCTGCCTTTCTTTACAAAAGGTGCTTCGGCACGCGCTGGTTGGCTGAGAGTTATGTGGCGTTTGGCCTGGTTTTGCGGGATGGGTGTGTTGTGCAGGACTGTTCGGCCGGTTTTGAGGGTGCTGGCTGTGAGTATTCTGGCTTCGCTTTGCGAAGTGAGGTGGACCACTTTGGACGAACCATCGGGGTCTTCAGGGTGCATACGCACGTCGTGCAAGAACCTTGCGAGGTTTTCTGCTTTGCGCGCTTGCTCTTCAGTGTCGCCGTCGTGCTTGGTCGATACGGTTGGGATTTCTTCTGGCGTCATCTCTTCGGGGGGGTGTGCGGTCGGCTCTTGGAGAGGCTCTTCAAATCGGACTTTGCGAGTATCACACCTTGCTTGACCATGCTTTTGTTTGTGTCCCGCGGGTGATTGCTTCACCTTCTGTCCGTCCGCGTGGTGAGTTTTTGGCTTCTTGGGCGTTTGCTGCGAGGCCTGTGCTGGCTCAGGTGCGTTGTCGTGTTTGCGCTTCGCGTCAGTCTTACAACTCATCACATTTTTGCTGAGGCTTCTTCATGTACTTTTGCTGTGCGCTGAAGCCTTACCCTTGCCCTCGACGTTCGTGCCCTTTGGCGCGTCGTTCCATAGAGGGTCCTTGGGATCAACTTCATAGTCTGCTTCTGGGACAGCCGGCAGCTTGCTCAGGGGATTTGGTGGGAGTGCTCGCGTCTCTGCCGCCTCGATCCAGTCTGCAATCTCGGACTTGGTGACGTCCGCATCTTTGAATTGCTTTCTTTTCCCAGCGCCGGCATACTCCTCGACGATGTCAAGAAGCTGATCGAGGTTCTTGTTTCGTAGCCCTTTCGATGCGCGAGCGGTCGCTTTTCTCTTACCGCTCTTATCGTACAAGGGGATCTTCAGTCCATCCTCCTCGAAGAAGCGCGGCCCGGCGTTTGGAGTTGCAGGCGACTTCTTCACAAGCTTGAACTTTGAGACGCCAGCGTTTTGCAGTGCTGCTAGGTTGAAGCCTCCTGCGTTCTTCTTCTTCGGTTGGGGTCTGCGCTGCCCAGCCTGCATCACACGAGCGATAGCATCGGTATCATCTATGATGTTGGTGTGGCGGGCCTTTCCTTTGCTTGGATCCATGGCGAATGGTTTTCTGTGGTGGTATGTAGTTCGAAGGTAGGAAGAAAGTAGGGGACGACGCTACAATAGGTGATAGTCGTGGGTATTGTGAGACCTTCGTTTGTCTCAACTGCCACACAATGCGGTGAAGGCGGGAAGGTTTGACTCAACAGCTACGATCAAAGCTGGCGCACAATGTAAAAACGCTCTTCACTAGATTGAGGAAGAGACAAAGTCAGACAGTCTCGTGGGGTGCTGTACTTATGTGCGATGAACGAGAATTCTTGCCATGTAGTCAACTATGGGTCAGGTTTGATACTGGGCATTCATTGCCTCGACGAACCTACGCAGACTGATCGTCTCCCATGGTTGAGCCATACTTACAAGTCCGAAACTACTGCTAGTGTAGACCCCAGCAAAGAACCCTGAAGACTCGAGAAGCACGTGACAGTGCAATGAAATGAAATGAGCGAACGCAGTTCTACCCTCCATTTAGGTAATATCTGCCGTTGAGGTAGCGGTGATCAGTCGCACATTGTAAGAACCTGACAAACAGAGTGAGAACCAGGAATAACCGTGGAAAACAAAGAATATGGGACAGCTATAAAGAACAGAGCGGACAATGTGAGGCATTTTGGCTCTCTGTCTTTAGAACTATACTGCAAGGAAGTATTTGGACGGTCGTTGTGGTTGGTTTAGACACGTAGCAGTATCGACGAGGTTCGTAGAGATTTTGTGGGTCGCGATGAGACTAGCGAAAGAGATCCGTGGTTGTCTAAGACCGTGGTACCATGTCACAACACCAGGAACAGCGATGAGATAGAACTTTGGTAGTTCTGCACTGTCAACTGTGGCTGGAGCGAGTTAGCGACTAAAGCTAAAGTCAGGTACATGTGTCATGCATGCTTGCGAATAAGGCTAGAGTTGAGAGACGAGGCAGAATTGCTAGCTTATGAAAAGGCAATCGTGTTAGGTGAAAACAAGCAACATGGTAGTCAGCCGAACTGAAATGAGCAGGAGTTTTGTATTGTGACACGTTAAAGATGTTATTGCAAGAGGGTTGAAGTCAGAAAGGGGCCGGGACTGAATGAGGCGACGAAGCACGTGAGGCGCGCGCGGATCCGATTACCAGATGTGCCTCGGCAACCCGCCATCGTCATTTCGCGACATCAACGCTCAGCTCCCTTCACCACCGACGCCTGCGCATCCAACGTACCGCGACAGGGCAACACTCTGTCAAGATGGTCGTCCGCGAGGACCTCATCACGTCGGCTGTAAGTTTCATCCTGATAGTATTAGAGTACACACTAACACATAGCAGATATCTTGTGAGTTGTTACTATCGCGCCATGCATATGCTCCTTTCTCATCCCAAATCTAGTCCTGCAAGATCCATCCGTCGCAAGCGCGCCACTCGAGAAGCGCATAGCATTTCTTCAATCCAAGAACCTCACGCAAGAAGAAGTCGACGTGTCTCTTGCTCGCGCCGCCACCGAAGACCCCAGCCAGCCCGCTCCACCACCGCAGGCCTCCGCACCCCCCAACTATGCATATAACAGACCGCCCCCGAACGCGCCAGCATATAACTATCCCCCGCAAGGGTACTGGCAGCCGCCGCCACCGCCCGAGTAAGTTGGAAGGGTCACTAATGCATGTGATTGGGACTGACTTTGTAGGCCGCCGAAACGCGACTGGCGTGACTATTTCATCATGGCGACGGTAATGGGAGGCGTAGGATACGGCCTCTACTTCACAGCAAAGCGCTACATCGCGCCCCTGATCAAACCACCCACACCACCACAGTTAGAGCAAGATAAGGCCTCCATTGATGAGTCGTTCAAGCGCGCATTCGATCTCTTGGAGCAGCTCAACACCGACACAAGCGCACTAAAGGCATCAGAAGAGGCGAGGACGACGAGGTTAGATAATGCACTAGGCGAGGTAGAAAGCGTATTAGTCAGCCTCAAGGAGTCGTCAAAGAGACAAGGAGACGACAACAGACGCATCGAGGACGATGTGCGCGGTTTGAGGGATCTCATTCCAAAGGCAATGGATGCACAGAAAGAGTCGACCGACACCAGACTGCGAGAGCTTTCGACCGAACTCAAGAGCCTGAAGACGCTCGTCGGCAACAGAATGAGTGCCCCAGCCGCCCGCCCGTCCGCCCCGACATCCAGCTACTACGGCACAACCCAGCCACAGAGCCCTGCACAGACACCCAATGTCAACGGCACATCCGGAACGTCGACGCCGGCACCCCAGCCTTCGTCCGCCCCTACGCCAGCCGAGCAGACGAACGGCACTAGCACCACTGAGGCCCAGGGAAGCAGCACCCCGGCAGCATCAACTCCAGCAGCAGAAAAGCCTGCACCTTCGCTATACAGCCGACCGAGCGGCCGCGCTGCGATTCCAGCATGGCAGATGGCAGCGCAAAAGAAGAGCGAGGAGGCCAAGAAGGACACAAGCGAGAGCGGAACCGCCACTGACGCCACAAGTTCATAGCATCCTGTATATCTCCAACCCCCTCCCATTAGTCCATCGTCTTCCTGATGTAGCGTTCCAGCGGCCTTCAGCCCATCATCCCATGAGTATTCAACCATATATCGTACACCGAGTCCATCCAGCCCTTGCTCACCCATATACTCTTTTTTGCTAATCTCGTATGAACTTAATGAGCCATAGTCATTCTCATACCCTCCACACCCTCCAACTCCTCCTTCAGCAACCCATACCAATCAACCATCCTCCGTCCCCCCGCCCCATGCACAACAGCATACTCCTCGCTGAACCCGCCCGTCTGCTCTGCTAGTCGCGTCTTCCACGTTCCAGACACGCTCACGCCGTCGCAGCCTTCGCCGTGCACACAGCACTTGGGCACACGCGCTTTTACTACGCCCTGGCTGCCCAGCCCCGGCTCCTGTTTCGCGGCGTTGTGCGCTTGGTTCAGCAGCATGCTTGCGCGGCGCGGACGGCCTGTGCCGATGGGCTTGTTGCGGCTGTTTGGCGGGGAGAAGAGGTGTGTTGGTGAGACGGGGCGGGATGGGATTTCGATCCAGGGCTCTGTGGGCGTGTTGTTGGGGTCGTTGACTTGTGCGGACAGGGGGTGCGGAGGGCGGCCGCCGGCGAGGAGTTGGTGCAGGCGCGACGTGCTGGCGATGGGGCGTATGGCCTGCTCTGCTTGCGTGACGGCGTGTCTGTCTGGCGAGACAGCGCGGGAGGGCAGGCGCGATCCCGGCGCTGAGACGGCGAGGTAGAGGGCGCGGTCGTGTGGTGTGAAGGTGCGCGGTTTGGCGTAGTCGGCGGGCGTGTGGGCGTTTAGCGGCGCGAGCGTGCTGCCGAAGGTGTAGCCGGGCGTCTCCATACCGGCGGGCTTGAACAGAGAGCGGAGAGATGGGTCTGAGGCGCCGCGCGCGGACGAGCGGAGGAGGCTCTGGCCTGTGGCTGTTGCGCCTTCGGCGTAGTACGTTCCGTCGTAGATGGTCAGGTCGGTCAGGTCGATGTGCGAGCCTGCACGAGAGCCAGCGCGAGAAAGATTCGGCGTTCCAAGCGGTGACGGACCTCTTGAGACTATCTGCGGTCCTGGGCCTGCTCCCAACGACGCGTCAGTGTAGCTTCCGCGCTCATCGAGGACAGCCAGGTTAGCCAGGCCACTGATCGAGCCCATGCGCGAGAGCGCTGGAGTCGCCGTGGGCGTCGGGACGCGCGAGTACTGTGAATAGCCCAGGCCTCCCGCGTACAGCGAATCTCGGGAGGTGGCCTTGTTAAGAGAAGTCACGAATCCATCGCGAGAAGCTGGGAACGGCGTACTCAGGTCCAGCAAGCCCGACGGATCACTTGCGAAGCGCTGAAGCATGCGTCCCGGGTCCGCCTGCAAGGAACCAAAGTCACTCCTCGACAGCATGAGGCGGTGCATGGAAGGGTGCGCAGACGACGGCCGACTCGCGCGACTCTCGGGGTAATATGCTTCGAAGGAGCGTCTGGCGTCGTCGCCGCGCTGCTGAGGTTCCTGGAGGCGCAGAGATGGCGTACTCGAGCGGTGTGTGACGTTTGCGCGCGCGTCGTGGGCGGCCAGGGCGGAGAGCGAGGTATGCGATCCAGCACGAGAGGGATTGCGAGAAGACGCCTGCGACGGGATCAACGGCGTCATGCCTAACAATGATACTCCGCCGTGGATAGAGGGAAGGGCGGGCGGGCCAGGGCGGACAATGGTAGGCATCTGTATGTCGTCGTCTTCTATAGCTTCCTCTACCTGATCCATGGCCTGCGCCACCTGTCTCCTCGCCTCCTCTTCTTGCTCTTTCTGTGCTTGTAGGGTATGTAGACGGCTCTTGTTCAGCGCGGCAATGCTCGATTCGGGGACCAAGTCAGGCGCCTTGGGGTCGTAGATGGGCGCGACATCCTGGATGGTGCCAACGATGTTGATGCCTTTCTTTGTCGAGAAAGGGACCGGCTCGATGGGATTGCCCGCTGGGAAGGCATAGAGGTAGTGGCCTCGATAATGGTACGCCACTCCCGTTTGGAGCGATTGTTGGCCCTCAAGCCCAGAGACGTAGACGCGTTGCGCTTGTGCTCTATGAGCCGCGATCCTTGCATTTTCAATGTGCTTTTGCACACCGGGCATGGTTGCGGTTGGTCGGGCTACAAGTGTTGGCGGCGAAGAGAAAGGATTGGAGAGGTCACGATTGCAATGATATGAGGCTATTGGAGGGGAGGAAGCAAACGCGCACCAGCGGCTACTGGTGGAAATTCAAACGAGGGGCACTTACTGGCTTGCTGGTCTTTTTGTCACCATTGGGTGGTTGGTTTTGAGCGGAGGAACTTCTCTGACGAAGAAAGGCAGTATTGCTTATGTGAAAGGCACGTGCCCGTTCTGGGAATTCCGTTTCCCATGGTGAAGGTGAGAAGGAGAAGCAAACGGCCGACTGGTGTTGGTGAGTCCTGTATAACTCCAGTAGCTATTTCCCGACTTATAACACATCATTAAAAGTACTGAAGATGTACGGGCCACACCAAACGTGGAATGTTGAGTTGATGTTGGTGAAGGCGGAAATAGACAGAGTGAGAGAAAGTATAGAAGCGCTCACACTGACAGGAAATGAAAACATTGAACACAAGAACACACGAACGCGCCTTTAATTGCAATTCTACCTATCGCAGCTCACCGCTCACTGGCGGCCAGATGAAGTGCCGTCCTGACCGCCAGACGTCACTTCATTAAGTCCCTCCTCGTCAGAAGGCTCGGTGTAAGTGCCGGCCTCCTTAGTGGCACCACGAGTGCGTTCTTCGATAATGTTGCTGCTGTCAATAGCATCCTTCTCGTCTCTCTCTGCCTCATGTCAACGACTCATATTGTCATCGGATACGCAAGCCATACCTAACTGCTTATCCGAGTCGCCGCCGTCATCATACTCCGTTGCCTCAATGGCTGCGCCATCGCTCTGTACAGGGATTTCTGATTGGCCGGTGCGGGACTTGTAGTCGTCGTCGGCAACGTCGCTGGTACGAGCGTCATACTGGTTAGAGGAGCTCATGGTGATAGTGTCTGGGAGTATGTTGGACGGGTTTGAAATGTGTGGAATGGTTGGAGTCGTTGTTCGAAGGTACCAGGAGGCGTCTGATTTGAGACAGTAGCAGTAAAGCAGACCGACTTATATAGACCTTACCTACACTGTTCAGATGTCATCATTTTAGACGCACTCAGCAAGCCTTGGCGAAGGTGTAAATCGACGCACGCGCTGTGCAATTGGACGATACGCAACAATATAATCATGACAGCATCGCGCGGAGAATGGGGACTCAGCTCCAAGGACCACCATGCTGTCCGTGGAGTAGAAGTTTAACGGAAGAAGAGAGACTCATGGCGATCTGGCGTACGGGATCTCATGCTAAAGACGGGAGCTATCGCATAGTTGCGATCGAACCGTGTTGCCCTAAAGTAGAGCAGCAGCAGTGTCATCGCGTTGTCGAAACATCGGAAGGTACGACGGTCTCATGGGAGCATGCTCCTAATGACTGGTAATTCAGAGAGTGGGGAATTTCCCTCGTAAAGGACCAAATTAATTACTTCAGAGCCCATTTGATCCAACCTAAGCATCAGCGATACTCACTCATAATTTCGCGAGCAGACGCACGTGCTGTGAGCTTTCCGATATGCAAGGAACAAGGACCGCCATGCAGTCTGTCGATTTCGTTTCGTACCCAGCCATCGCATCTCGAAAAGGGAGACGGTCGACGTCAAGACGTTCTTAGCGTCAAGGGACGCATGTAGCGATCTGTCCGGGCATATAGATTAGCGATCTGCAGGTGTAGAAGCGAGATCGATCGCGCAGTCGCCATGGCAATCTTGCTGCATCATGCAATTCCGATGATGTCGGTGACGAAGGTGCGGAAAGTTTGTTTAGGTTCATGGCTGGGGTTGACGTTAGCGTGGCGCGAAACGCGAGATCGCGAGGTCATGATATCACGAAAAACCACTTACTTTTCTCTTTCTGGTAAAGGCTGTGGGAACCACGACGGCAGTCGAAAGTAACCTTTTATAATTCGTTCGCAATCATCGTCTCTTTCTGTCATCCTTTGATCTCTTTAGAGTAGTAGGAGTATTCACGCTTGGTTTGTCAGGGGGAAACCATACTGAAAACAATGACGGTGTACACTATTTCGAGTCCTATCAGAACTTCTGTCCTTCTCAGTTCCAAACACTTACCGCCCCGTCTATACTCCTAGTCTTTCATAATAAGTTCCAGCTTCCCTTCCCTCACCTCCGCGTACAAATCACTGCCAAGCGGCAGTCTCTGGATCTTACCATACAGCCCATTATCCTCCACAACTTCGTAATCCACACCGGACACATTTGCAACTCCAATTTCAACCTTCCATTCCGCCACGCCAGCCCACTCTCTTGGGTAACTCAAAGTAGCCGCTCCGACTCCAGTGACATGCTTGCTAGTCGAGAAATAGAGTGGCCGTATTTTGAAGTAATCATCCACGATTGGAGTCAGTAGATCCACAGTCGTGATGCACAAAGTGCATGTGGTGGTGATATAATTATGCTGAACGCCTCGGAACTCGTCAAACGCCCAATATGGAAGCAAAGTCGCATTGATAGTACCGGACACGGACTGGATATGTGTCACCGCGCCATGTACTAGAGAGGCGTGTACAGCACCGTGCGCTGTTGTAATGTTGGTGGTGGAGTTGCGCAATGAGAGCTTGTCGAATGCAAATGGCATGCGTATATCTATGTCACCAGACACTGATTGAGCCGCCAGTATGCCGCCCGTCCATGGGCCCGAAGACCATCGTTTAGGTGGGAGGTCAAGGTCAATTGTGCCGTCAATTGTTGAGAATGTGATTGATCCAGGCAATGACCAATTTCCAGTAATGGTTCCATAGTCGGAGGATATGCTGATAGCATGTGCGGTAAAGTAAAAAGTCTCGTGGCACACGATGTCGCCATATGTGGAGTGTAAAGCCATGTGATATGTCTCGAAATCGACCTCGGACCAGACAACAATAGACAGATATTTTGTGTCTACGCGGGTTCCGACACCACCAAATTGTAGTGATCCGGGCTGTACGGCTATTATGATGTCGATGTTCATGCTTGCCACATTCGAGGCGCAATTGGATGTACTGAGGATTGACAAAGTTGATTTATTGCTCGAAAACTCCAAACAATCCAGCGACGACCGATCTGGAGATCGTCCTTTGACAAGGACCTCGAAACTATGATGTTGTCGAGTATCTCCTTTGACAAAGGCAATCATGCCTGCGACATTCTTGTGGCTGAAGGGGTCATCGAGCGCTTCCCAAATGGTCAAATGATCATCGTAGTTGTTGGTATCGATATCGAAGCCAAAGCGAGCCTCCACTCCCTGTTCCCCATCGGTACCTAAAACAAGATTGGAGGCGCCCGTGGTCTTGAGTGAGTCTGAAGGAGTTAAGACGTTTTGTATGTTTACGATGTCGCTCGTCGCATAGTGCACGAAAAGCACAATCGTAGCGAACCATATGTTCGAATGTACCAATACCATTATGCGGTACTGAAGTGTCGGTGATCAGAGCGTTGGAGATGCGGACATTGGCGTGATATTGTGGATACATGTATCGTGGATGCTGCCTAGGGAAGTGCAGGTGTGGCCCGGTGCTGACGTTCCAGCCCCCAAAATTTAATCTGCAGGCGCATATCGAGGGGTGGCCTAATGCTAGCACATCTTGCATCATAATTTGCGATACGGTATAAGCTATGCTAAGTTGATTACTCTGAGGAGACGCCATGCACGATCTTTCTCCTTCACATGACGCAGCGGGGTAGATCTAGCTGCTTACTAAGACAACGCATCCACGTAGTCATCTCCGACTGCCAGCTCCAAGCTTTTACTCAGAACAAATCCGCGCACAAGTGCTACGAGTAAGGTCAAAGAATGACTGGGAAAATGAGAGTGCTGAATTTAGAATCTTCATTGAAGGACTTGATGCGCAGTTGTTGACGGAATGGCTAACAAAAGCACTACCTAACGGGTTGCTGCGGGTGCTGTCCATGTCGCCCACCAAAAGAAGATCACAGCAGAACGCGCATTCAGTTGCATTGAACAATGACTGATCGGAATCTGCTATTACGATTTCGGCAACCTTCAGCAAGGCTGACGTGGGGAAAGGAGCACTAGGTACCTAGATGCGCGAAGAATTGCTGACTGCCATATATCAGACTGCCGTTCATGCACTCCCTACATCGCTTCTGATCGCGCTTCAAAACATAATCGGAAGGCATGCTCGCAGTATTATCCCGTTGCTGTTCGCTAGGCGCTCTTCCACACTAGAGATGCGAGTTGGTGGCACTAAATCTCGATGGGAGAGACGAGGTGGTTGTGTGCCGTACCGTGGAAATGCGCAGTGTGAGGTGAAAGACTTGATATTATAGCATGCGAATATGCAAACGTAAGGATGGCAGCAGCAGCAGCGGCCGAACACACGAGAACGAGGAAACTTCAAAAGCATGAAGCTACATCACCAAAAGCGTCCAGTGTCACCGGCCAGGGTATGATGGTTTCACAAGTAGCACGATCATCTTTTCGGCATGAAAACCAGGACACTTTAGGTCTGTGTGCGATTGGCCTTTCTGCTGAAATTTCGCAGTGCAATAACATACGCCTTCACGGTTGTCCAAACGCATCACCTCCAAGTGGGCGTTTGGTACCAGCCGTCACTGACCCCACTTCATTTTCTTGTATTTCTCATTTGCTCATTGTGCGTTTGGTCCTTGGCTACTCACCTCAATCCCCAGTATGGCTCATCAAGAGCGATCGCTCCCTTTCTACACTTCTTCCGAAGAGGCCGAAAACGCCATTAAAAAAGCTGGACGATACATGAACTGGCTCGCGCTTCGACTTGCCCGCCCTATTTTAGCCACAGGTCTTCTGGTCAGCGTACTTTTCTTCATCTCCTCGTTTCTCGACAGGCCCACGAAATTTCGTACTCTGAAAGCAATCCCAACAAGCATGTCGAGCACCAGTACCCATGCAGCCGTCACATGGTCAGACTATGCATACGTCCAATACGTCACCGACGACAACTATCTCTGCAACTCACTCATGATACTCGAGGCTCTCCACAGATACAGGTCGAAAGCCGATCGCATCTTGATGTACTCAGAAGAGTGGAAAGTGCCAGAGCAAAACCAACGAAGCGGCAATATCAGCGTGGAAGGCCAATCGCTCGCAAAAGAAAGAGATCTTTACGCAGCCAAGCTCGTCCCGATCAAGCTGCAATCCTTTGAAAGAGCTGGAGGCGACCAGACGAGGAAAGACAGCTACAAAAAACTACTAGCGTTCAACCAAACGTAATACAAACGTGTGCTATCACTTGATTCCGATGCGACAGCTCAAGACGTCCGTGGTTGATCCTCCTCGTAGCGCACATCCCACAGTCTCTCTATACTAACTTAACCGCCACCAGCACATGGACGAACTCTTCCTCAGCCCACTGTCTCCCGTCGCCATGCCCCACGCCTACTGGCTCGACGATTTCTTCCTCTGCAGCGCAGTCCTGCTCGTCGAGCCCTCACAGCGCGAATGGCGCCGCATCGAAGCCGTCCTGCAGCGCGAAGACTCGGGCTTCGACATGGAAGTCCTCAACACACTGTACAAAGATCAATGCATGGTACTACCACATTGCCCGTATATTCTCCTCACGGGCGATTTGCGCGGCAAAAACCACACTAGGTACTTGGGTTCGGACGAGACGTGGAATGCGACGGAGATTTCAAGGGAAGTCAAGTATGTGCATTTTTCGGATGCGCCCATGCCGAAGCCGTGGCTCAGGGTTGCAGATAACTATATGGCGGCACATCGGCCTGAGTGGATTGATGTGGGAGGCGGCCGGGAGATGGATTGCGCAGATAGAGATGGATGGTCGGGGTTGTATCAAAAGAGACAGGTGAGTTTAGTGGTGCTTGTTTTTGGACGTATGTTAACCTCGAGCAGCAAGTATGTGGCCATAGCTACGATGGTAAGCGGCGGAGAGCTGTGTCTATGTTGCAATCGCGCGGTCGGTTGGAGCGTTGACAAAGATGCCATGGATCTTTGGTAGCCACGTTCACATCTAGGACAGATTCGGCACAATCGACGCGTCAGGATTTGAACAAGCTCCTGTAGTAGAGCTGGGCTGGAAACGTCACTTGGTCGGTCCAGTCAATCAGAGGCCGTGTGTGAAGGAGATGTGTAACCCCTGTTAAGACTCGTGTTGGAAGTGGCATACCGATAGCATGAGGCAGCGATCGCGCCCCGGCGAAGAAGCTAGGTAGATGTAATCTGCAATACAACGTGGTGACCGAGGGCGACAATAACCGCGAAGTCGGCCAAAAGACTGAAGCCGATAGTGTTGTCGATGTGACTGGCGCAGCTGTGCATGAATTTGGACATTGCCTAGAAACTTTTTGTCGGTTTATTCGATGATGAAAAGAGATTGGAAACGCGTGTACACTTAGAAAAGTTACAAGAAAAGTCCAACCAGCAAACCAATGTTAAGAGAACTTATATCCGAATACAGCAGCCCCTAGAGAAATCGACTAGCTCATTACATTCTTTGCACCATCATTCACATTCTTAGGGAACATGCAGATTACTCAAGCGAAGCCTATTAGCCTCTTGCCGCTCAGAAATCCACCCACGTTCCTCTGCACGGCATCGAACCTCACAGCGCCACAACTCTCGCTCTCAAGATGATTGAACAGCGGCGCTAGAGCACGGAACTCCCTACCACATGCCCTTCCCGGGCAGTGATAAACTTTATCCTTGTGCGCCGGCGAATTGACATGGCTATTCAAGCTCTTGAGCTCCCTGAAACCTTTGTGACACAGATAGCATTCGTAGTAGCCACTACCGTAGTTGAAAGACGCAGAAGTCGCTGTGGTGGTCGAAGACGACTCGTGGAACGTCAAGAGCTTCTTCGTGATGAGGTGGTTCGGATCGCGGCGGCGTATCTCTGTGAGAATCGTGTCACGGTTGAGCGAGCGCGCCTGTGGGCAGGAGCCGGTCTCGAGATGGTGTGTTACGCCGGTGGCGGTTGTGAAGCCTCGTTTACAGAATGGGCATGCGATTTCGTTGCGTCGGTGTATGTTGCTGTTGAGGTGCTTGGCCAAATCAATCGACAAGTCGCGTAGATAGGTGATGCATACTGACCGCGTTCAAGTTTTGTTGACTTTCGAATCCTCTCTTGCAATCGCTACACCAATGTTGCCTCCAGTGGCCCATCTCATGCATATGCCGTTTAGCTGCCCCAAGGGTGTCAAAGGCGGCGTTGCAGGCCTCGCAATCGAACTGTGGACGCCAGTGACCATAGCTGTTCATGTGATCAATGGCTCCTTGTTCAGTCCACCAATTCAAGTCGCATGTTTGGCACTCCCAGTGTCCTAATGCATCCATGTGTTGCCTCGCAGCATGCCAGTTACCAAACATTCGATCGCACACCTCGCATTCGGCCATCGTGACGGAGAAAGCCCGGTAAACCCGGTGTGAATGGTATGCTTTGTTGTCTAGATGGCTTGATCGAAGCTGTTGGGAAGTCGCTCCAGCAGGACCTGCCGAGATAGTCCCTGGGCGCTTCCTTTGTAAATGTAAGCCGCCAGGCTTATGCCCAATGCTGCCCAACGATCCGCCTCAATCCGACTTCGGTCTGATCCACGTCATCCTCTTGCGCATACCTCTTGTATATATTCATAGTACTCACCACGAGACAATGCGCATCAACGATCATCACACACATGCTCTCCATTGTCTCTCAGTAAACAACGGTCAACCGTATCTCTCTATGCTCTTGCCCGTTTTGTCACCCGGAGAAGCGCCTTGAAAGGGGCAATTCACTTCAAAGAAAATGCTCAAGACTCAGGATAGATGAGTGAGGTGAACGTCTCACGCCAGATAAAAGGGGGATGCGGAGGACCGGAAACCCCGGCCCAAAACACACTAGAGTCGCCAGCCACCGTGGTTTCTGCCCAGATGGCAACACCGCGAGCAGTCATTTCATGTTAGTTAGTGCCACCACAAACAGCGGATTGTGTAATACTAGTTGGAGTTGTGTAACACGATTAGCGTCTGATCTCAACACGTCTGCGAGTGGCGCGGATCAGACGCGAAGTCACGAGACCAACTTGTTTCGGGTAAAGACGACATTCGGAAGCAACGCAGCTAGTTTACAACAAAGAAGTACAAGAAATGTAACGGATGGTAGATATAATCTGATACCATTTCGATCGCGCATTTGCGCAGAGGGGTATCTATGCTACATGATCAGAAAATCTGCAAATAGGACTGCGGTATACGAGCTGCGAAATGCTAAAGGGAGGCCCCGTGGTTCCCGCTCATCGAAAGGAAATGCTATAAGAGACTCGGTCGAGCCAGCGTCGTGGCAACAAGAGTAGACCGGAAGGGTGACGAGAGTGAGTCTACTCGTCTGCAGTAGCCTTCTTCTTCCTAGTCCTGCATCTGGGGTTAATAGCGCTTCAAACCGCGGTCTCGGAGTACGTACCTTTTCTGTGGGAGCTTGGCCTCTCCGTCAGTAGCAGCAGGAGCCGCCTTCTTGCCGCGCTTTGCCTTCGGAGCCTCCGCTACTTCTTCTTCTTCCTCTTCCTCCTCCTCGTCAACCTCGGCTTCCACCTTGGGCGCTGCTTTTCTAGGTCTGCCCCGCTTCGGAGCCGCAGCAACCACTTCGTCCTCATCCTCTTCCTTCTTGGTAGTCTTTGCGCGAGGTTTCTTGGGCGCAGGAGCGTCTTCGGCTTGCTCATCTTCGTCAACCTCTTCCTTCTTCACGGCCTTTCTGCGACGGGTCTTCTTGGGTGCAGGAGCTTCATCTGCGCTCTCACTGGCCTCCTTCTTCACTGCCTTGCCGCGCTGCTTTTTTGGAGCCGGCGCCTCATCCTCGTCGTCATCATCCTCGGCCTTAGCCTTGCGGGCACGCTTCTTCTTGGGCTTCTCTGCAGCATCTTCGCCATCATCGTTGTCATCCTTCTTCGCCTTCTTACGACTACGGAAGCCGGATTCGCCCGGGCGATTCTTGTCTTTGTCCTGGAAATGATCAGCGAACGTTCCCCATCAGACCATGACTTCCAATAGCTTCAGCTTGTTCAGAGATGAGGTTTAATCAGCCGACACGTGTTGTCATCTGGACTGGTCTGTTTGTTCAAGGAGGGAACTTACACCTCTCCAGTCCTCGTCGGACACATGGCCGTTCGCCAGTGCATACTTGACTTTCTCTTGAAACTCGGCAGGCAGCTCGTCGAAGCCATCGACCATCTCGGTGTCGCCCTCAGTTGTCTCGATCAAGTTCTCGATTTGCTTCGGCGTGACACATCCCCTATGCAAGTTAGTGAAAATCAAAATAGTAGCAAGTTTGTAGTACCAATGCCTGTATGTCCAGCTGGTATGTTCCTGGATGGTGATCTGGATGGCATAGCGGAACTCGCCCTTGGTGATCTTGATTTTTGCGTCCTTGCACTCTTTGTTGGAACAACCAGCGCGATTATTGGGCGACGACTCTGCCGAGAGGTTAGTTTGACGTACTCAGCGATACAGGTGTTCAGCCTACTCACCAACACGAGCAACGACCATGTTTGCGACTTTGATGATAGGTGAAGTGTACTTGACCGTGGTGCGTGTCAATGTTGTTCGACACGTGCGGGCGGGCGTGTTTAAGTACTCAAAGCAGTGCCGGTAAGCCGCAGCTGATTGCTGATGCCTGCACAAGAGATTGACGCGCCGGCGTTGCGGGATGTTTGCGTGTTTGACGTGAGACGTCACATGTGTTGGTGCGGCCCCGGCGAGCTATGGTCAGGCAGCGGCCACTAAGACGCTGCCTCGGCCTGTTAGCGCCCCCCCCCCCCGTCGTTGACGGCATGAAAGATGCTAGTCTTGCCAAAATGTTTCCACGCCAGCACGAGCGAGACGTTTACTCCCCTCCCCGCGTCGCCGCCCCTCAATGAGCACTGCGCATGTATGCTTTCGCAGCGCCTTGACACATACATTTCGATTGTCTAATCGTGGGACTGCTGCTTCCTCTTCCGTCGCCGCCTTCCTTGTTCCAGCACTTACCACACCCTCACGACGCTCGTTCCCGTGTGGAAGCCGCCGCCTGAAAGACGAGTTGCAACTGCATGTTCCGACCGAGCCTCCTCGAGATGGACTCAGATATGACTTTCCACCAAAACCCGGCTCTGAGCCTCTCAATTCCCGTATACCCTTCCCTCCTGCCGATGCCCGCGGCGATATCCAACAATGGCTCACGCTCATTGACCCTTTTCTCCCCGCCCATCTTCAACGAACACCCTCGAAGGGGCAGGACAAATCGCACTTAGTGACGTCGGTCGATCTTGCATTGGTAGTCAATGCGGCTCAAGATGCATCTGTGGACATACTGAGCTATCTGGGACTGGTCGAAGGACGCTGGCCGACGGTCATATGGATGGCAAAAAAACTGGTTGAGGACCGGCGCTCGATTGAGCCACCGCTGCAGCTCGAACCCTATGCGAACATCATCTGGCCCGAGTCAGAGCCTCGAACACTAAAGGATCTCACAGAGAGCCCTCTCCGCACTGAGCGAATTCGACCGTCTCGCAAATTGCAGCTCGACCTCGATGAGCTTACATCCGGCCCCGATTCGATCAACTGGCGACATGTGACTGTCAAGCGAGCATTAGGGCAACTCTGGAGGAGTCTGGGTAGCATCATTCTGGCTGGCACGGAGCGGCAAAGTGGCGAAGACCTCGTCATGCCACATGTTCTCGAAGTTATCGCCTATCTGCACCATGTAGGCTTTATGCCAGACTCGATATACTCCTTTCGTCCACACGAAAATAAGTACGCGCTTCAACAGCCGCCAACGCTGCACATGTTGTCCTCCAAGATCTTGTCGGCACTGTCTGATGCATCATGGAAAGCTCACGAGGCATCTGTCAAGCTTGCAAAGGGCACCAAAGTCTCTTATTTTCTCGGGCATGAGATCCCTGGTTCTCGATACAAGGTGAGCATTACTGAAGTGGCGCCCGAGTTGTGGCTGGAGCTGGTACTTTGGTCCTGTCTCCATGGAGGGTGGACACTAGACGGCCTCGCGATCCTCGAGCAAATCGCGTTTAAGCGAGAACAACACGGGTGGGGATTGATCAGTTGGCGGGAGATCATACTGGCTGAGCAGCAAAACTCACCCGCGCCCTCAAGGCTCGGGAAACTGTTTCCCATGAATGGAGACGCTGCTGCAACTCCTCAGGATAGAGCTCGAACCCGGAGAACAATCAGTAGCGAAGTGGTCGCTGCCTTTGCGGACGCGCTCGTGAACCGAGTACGAGTCGGTGTCGGCTCCCGTGGTTCTGACCCAGAGTTTGTTGTCGACCAACTTAAGATACTGAAAGGGTTTCTCGATGCGAACAATCTCAGTCTGGGATTTGCGGCGTGGGACTCGATTATGGCACGACTCCTGGAATCTGGAGCGTTCGTGCCTGAAAAGCGACCTGAGGTCTTGCTTCGCCTTTTCGAGCTTGCCACTGGCTTTGGGGCAGAGGTCGGGACAGCGAATACCTCTGCCACAGTGGATGCCGAAGTACCATACTTCTTCGAACCTACTACTATACCACTCAACTTGCTCCATCGCACGATGCGAGCGTTCATCGACAATGGGGATATGAATGGTGCTATGGTCACATTGAAGCGTCTGCAACATCATACAGATGAGAATAAGCAGAAGTCGCTGCATCAATTCTTCAGTATGCTGAAACATGACTTTTCACCACGGAAGAACGAGTCGTTCACTAGTCACCTTCCGCCAATCGATTTCCCGGCTTTCGAAACCAATATGCCAATGCCTTTGCGGGCGAAGCTCCTGGACCTGGCAACAGATTACAAATTCTATGATGTTGGACGTTGGTTTCTGTTTGCTGAAGACTTGGATGGCCCTTTGATCGGCCGCGACTTGTATAACCATCGCAACGTAGCTGCGTCTATCGTACGCTTCGGCACCTTGGCTGGAGAAAATGACCTTGTATTGGAAATCGTAAAAAGGGTCGGAGTCTGGAACGCCAAACACCAACAGCAACGCATGCCTGTCGAGGTTCTGATAGCACTGCTCTGTAGCCAGATCAAGCTTCGTCGTTGGGGTTCAGTGCAAAGCATGCAGCAGTATGTCGCAGAGACATCACAGGTTCGACCACGACCAGTAATACTTTCGACCTTTGCTGCAGAACTGCTTCGCTTATCGAATGCGTCGGAAGAGCAGCGCTCCGATGCTGAAACCGCCTTCACAGGGCTATTGTTCGAGTTGGAAGCTTCCATCATGACGAATCTACGGGATGAGCTGTACTGTATCCTGGCAATCATGTCCACCGTGGATCAGTCATGGAAGGACTATTGCTCCCAGTTCCTCGCCGTTTCTTCGTGTGTAACCGTCAAATTGTCCTCGAAAGACTTCAACCAGGTTCTTCGAGGCATCCTTAATGGTTATGGCAGTTCGAAGGCTAGAGACGTGGTAGACTTTTGGTGTTACACAGCACCAAATATCTTCGAAGCATATCGGGCTCCAGGTGGGTTACTTCGCATGCCGCGCTTCCAAGTGAGCAAGGGTGGGGACATTGGGAGCCGCCCCGAAGACATTGAGCTTGTTCAGGAGACAGGCGCTAGCCTTGTCTTGCAGGGTCGTGTGCTTCCCAACCGGCAGACCATACTCGCTATTCTCCGCAAAGTGCAGGAAGAAGTGGTCCAGCTGAAATGGAAAGGTGAAGACCTCTCGCCCAGTGAGCGTGCAGAGGTACGCCATACGCTACAGTGGGCAGTGGGTCTACTCCACAACTTAGGGAATGATCACGAGGACATCATACGCGACATTGGCAGCAACCTCATGGAGCTAGCCGAGCTTGAGGCTCCCGCGGCGGCAGACAATTTTGTAAAAAATCGATGGCGCTGATCCTGGATTTGGAGAAGGCGCTATTCGGCCACGTGCATAACCTACTATTCTCATAGATATTTGTTGCGTAACGCTGTACATATAGCACATGAGACGACGAGCCTTTCCAAAAGATGTTGATGAGGAGCCCACGATTGCTCCGCGTTTCTACTAAGTTGTTGGTGTTTGAATCTTGTAATGGGTCCGCGGACCTTGGATGCCTTTGATCCCAGCCTTGAAGCGTTTCTCCACGAGTACCCACTTGTGTGCCAAACTAGCCGTCATGACCCCAGACTTCCTGGTCTTGCGTGTATTGACTGCAATGTCAATGTGCCGTGATTTTGAAGCCATTGTGCGACTATACACGGAGACGAGGTCGGATGCCGAGCCCACGAATAGGAAAACTTGCCATTCGCAGACATGGAGATGCAGAGGCCAATCATGAGCGTATAGCACATGGCCACGTAGAAGATCTTGCAGTTGCGATGGCCTTCAGGACTCTGTCCAACCAGCGCGCTGTGGACCACTCAACCTCGATCCACCAACGTCGTGCATGCTGCAGCCGAACCAGGTAGGAGGCCAGCCTCATAGAACAGTCCTGGGATGTCTTAATATCCCTGGAGCTTCGACACCAAAAATTTCATCATCGTAGTAGCGTACCGTGAAACACTTGAGTATCATGGTCACATGTCTGTAAATATCTGATACACGACCCAAAAGCCCAAGTTTCAGGGGCCAGAACACTGCATTATCACAAGCGGCCCGCTGCTGTCGTACCTTTTTCAGAGCGGCTGCGTTTGCACCGCACTCACCGACTTTTGGAAGCCGGCGCCAGCGGCCCAAAGCGTATCGATAGACAGCTAGTCTGACCTGGAGGGGCAAAGCTGGCGATGTCATGGCACATGTGTCTGTTTATGTGAGGGGCAGATCTGTAGTGAGGGACGGGTAAACATGGACGGTCGCAAGATATCTTTTTCGACCGCCGTGCGTGGTGGGAAATTAAACATGACGAGGACACAGCAATGATGTGCGCACGAACGTAAGCGCAGCAATCTATGCGGGCTGGTGTTCGCTGCACGATGCAGCCGGGCTCGCGTTTTGCCATAGACCAATGGGCAGCAGAGATTGCGTGTTCGCCATTTTTTTTTAGCCAGGTTGCTTCATTGCTACCACTTTTGGTACGGTCGAAGAGTTAGTTTTAGTGGGGCACATATCCTCGCTGGAGAGGGGCACGCGACTGCGAGCGAGAGACATGATGAAGCACATGGTGATGGGACAGTCGTGGTGCCGTCAATTGCCCGTGAGATAGCCAGTCCAAGGCGAAGACGCTCGCAGCTGTTGTGCACGATGACTCTTTGCTTTTATTTGGCGAGCCCGCGGGAGTCAGAGATGCTGCCCTGGCCTTGCGCTCACCGCTGCGCTAGTCGTCACTAGCGGGTTAGCCTGCCAAGCGCCTTCCTAAATTTCCATATCCTCTGCCTGTGCCCGCCTTTCGCACTCCGCAAACCACACGGACACCAAAGTCACACAGGAACCTAATACACAGATTCTTAACCCCATCAATACACATCTTCGTCGAGACAATGCCGCAGGCAATCGCCGAGTGCTAAATCCCCTCTGGGTGGTCTACATTTTTTGTGGGCCACCCAGCCGGCCAGCTCGCGAGACTTCAACTCAACGACGATACAAATCCACGATTGCGTGTAGCAGAACCTACTCCCAACCGTCTCAATCAATCCATCAATCGTCCGGCCTGCACTGTACACTACTACCATTGTCAGTTCTCCCCGGCTCCGACCACGAACACGACGGCCCGCCTCAAGCTCTACCATAGTTAAGAGCCAGGCCCCTCAGTACACCAGACCCGCACCGACCCAACGCTGTCCTCTCCCGCAACCCGATAACCACCTCTCCTTCCGCCACTCACCCTCTCGACCGCCAATCAGACATCGGCAACCATGGCACACTTCACCTACTCTCGATCCGCCATGTCCGAACTCAACGGTCACCACCACCAGGATCGCAAACTCATGCACGACACCACGACTGCACGCCACAATGACCAACCTCCGCTCTCGCAAGACACCGCGCCGGGAAGCAATCACCATACTGAAGGACGAGGGGACGGCCAGTCAGCTACTGAGGAGACTGCCAACGAAGATGACGAAGAAGACAGTAGTACCGTCCCAGATGGTGAACAGGATGATGAAGACGACGAGGCAGATGTGCTCGCCCCGTCCCAAGGCCTCGGTAAGGGTAAAGGAAGGGGGAAACACCCTGCCATTCGCGTAGAGCCTGTCGATGAGGAGTCTCAGGATGACGACAACGAGGCTGCCTTCAATGGGACGGGGCTCATACCTAGCAAGCATCCGGTGAGCCAGCTACTAAAGAACAACAAGAAGCGCACCTTTAGCAATCTCTCCAGCACCTCGGTGCTTTTTGGAGACGATTCGACCGATCATGAGTTTCCCAGACGCAAGATGGCGAGAAAACTGAGTAATGTAGTCACCAAGCCACTACTAACTTACAAGGAGGAGGATGATGATGATCTGCACGAGAATGCCATTGAGAGCGACGATGAGGACTATAGTGCACTCAATCTCATTCCTGATGATGACTCTGACATGGACATCATGGAACAGCAAGAGGAAAGTTACATTCAACAAGAAGAGCAGCAGGCGACGACTCTGCTTAACGAGTATCGTGACGCTCGCCGACTCAGTCTTGAGAGCTGCGTGAGCGACAACATCTTCGATGTCACCGCCCCGCTAGACGAAGCCTACATCTCAGGCCTCCCTGACTTCGGATTTGCTCAGTTCTTCGAGCCAGACGCTCTGCCTGCTTCTCCTGATCCAGCCGCTAAGAGAAAGTACTCGGACAGTTCCACGAAGCGCGTTCGCTTTGATGACGAGGTTAAAGTATCAGATAGCTCTGACTCGGAGTCCTCCGAGCTTGACAGCAGTGTCTTCCCAGACCTTTTCCTTGAGCAAGACAAGCTGCCTCCTATCCTACATCAACTTCTTGAGTACGATAATGACGACGAGGACGGAGACTTTGCTTCCCCTCAATCTGATGCATCCTTTTGGGACTTCGGTCAGGACGAGCATCGCATCACTCAAACCGAGGATGACCAAGCCGATAATGATTCGTCCGGCTCAAGTGGCTATGATTGTACGGTCACGCCCTACACCAAATTTACTTTGTTCACTAACACAATCTCGCAGCTGACATGGGTGATACGACTGACGAAGAAGATTTGGGGCCTGACGCTCCGCCACGGACTCCCATGCAAAACAGGTCTGTTCTTCGTCAACCACCTTCTGCGCCAGGCTCTCGTGCTGCAACCCCTAGGCCCTTTGAACGCAACTCCCGACCTACAGGCCGTCAAATCCCACCTCCTCGGGGCATCTTCATCCATGAGGACAGTACAAAGGCCATTGCTGTGACCAACAGGGCTACCAAGAACGTCACGTTCTACCGTCCCCGGACTACCTTGATACCCTGGATGCCTATCAACGGGTATCACAGCAGCACAAGCAGCACAGCCAATAACAGTCCAAGAAACTCTATTGTACAGCCAAACGCGAACGCGTCGGATAGTGAGGAGGTTTTCAATAACGCTTATGGAACCGACATCATGCTCACTGGTATTTTCGGATCTGCTCCGGGCAATGAATTCTTCTTCGGAAATGAGAGCATTGGCCCACCTGAGGCCTTCTATCCATTTGTCAGCATTGGCAACAATGGCAACATGAATCCAATGGATGACGACGAGTACGATGATTCTGAGGACTTCGAGGACGATCTAAATATTACCGACTTCATGAACTTTGGCTCAGAGGGCGATGACACCGACGTGGAGCAGGACTACGAGGAGACTGATGTACCAGCAACTCCAGCTACCTCCCAAGTGGCACTCAATGGCTCGACTCCTGCTCAGCCTACGCCCATGACTCAACAACATGCAACCACGCGCAAGAGGTCCACATCAGACGCCATGCTTCAACACTTCGATCGTGGCGTCGTCACCGCCTTCCGCAACAACCAGAATCGATACCGCGACGTTGCATCGCTTCCTCAGGACCCGGCAGCGCGTAATGCCGTCTCTCGCCCTGTACGCTCGGGCAAGTCTGCTGAGGCTCTAATCACACCAATTCGCAAACGTTCTCGCTCGAACCGAATGACTCGAACCCCCCTGCACACGAACTCGGCTGTCGGAAATCACGGCTCGCCACTTTCAGGTGTCACCAAGGCCACTTCGCGCCTACAGAACTCAATGATGAGCACGCCGCGTAGAGCGCCTCCTCGAATGGGTACCTTTTCTTGAGTGCATTATTCAGGAAAAACAAGGCTGAGGGTGTTACAACACTCATAATCAAGGGGCAATGCGGAGAGAAGGATTGGGGAAGAGAAGTATTCAGGATCTCCAGGGGAGACACACGACGCTACGATACCCACGACCTTTTTGCTTCCCGCATTCCTGCGGCTATGTTGTTATTACGAGCTTCATGATGCATCTGCATACATGTCAAAAGTTCTGGTTGCTGCTTATGTCTAGACAGGTTGGGCAAAAGTTGGCACAGGCGTTTTGCCTGCCGCGTGCTTCTGTTTGCAGCTTGGCTTCTTTCACTTATGTTTTCTTTCGTTAGCGCCATACTTTCCACTTCACCTCTACAGCAGAACAGTGTAGAGGCTAGGGATGATACCATGTACTTTGGCGGTACGATTTGACGTTCCCACAATCTCCGGCGTTTCAGGTCTACGACTGTCGATCAAAATGGCGTTGAGGCTGTGGGATCCGTTTGGGCATCACGTCACGCTCACCTTTTCATTTGTTCGGGGTAGTGCTCATTTCTGTAGGATTAGCTTCAAGCGTAGTGTTTCTTGTTACAATGCATTCGATCAAATTACGACCGTACCGGACCTAGCCTACGGCTCCATTGAGGCTCCGCCATGCTGTGTTTGATCGACAACCTACGTCAATTTGTGCACCAACCATGTGTTCTGTCCCTGCAGATGGCGTTCTTGGCGTGGGTGAAAAGCACAAGCGTGCGTCTGTGCTTAATTATTGAAGCCGACGACGTCACACCTCTTAACGCATGTGATAATACGGTCTCAACACATACCACGACTCTGCAATGCTCCATGCATGCAATCCGTTGATATGGAAGACACTAGAGACGACTATGATCAACAGGAGTCATTCTTTCAATATACATTAGTAGGTTTCTCATGCGACACGCCGATTGTAGACGCACCTCGGTCTGTTGACTAAATGCTAGGACACGATACTGCTACCTCTTCGCATCGCAACGTCGCCAGTGCTACTGCGAACCTATCTCCGCACGATCCTTCTGTACATCACTTCCACGATCCTCTTCGGTTGCGCCGCCGTTGCTTACACGTCTTTCTACTATTCCTACATACCCGTACGCGGTATAAGCGCGCCAGTGTACCTGCAATATAATCATGGAGACACAACCCGGCAGACAATCCTCCCAACAGGCGATGCTAGGAACAATTGGCCGTACGGCATTGCCAATATACCAGGGCTGGTGAGCCGGCAAAAGTACGACGTCGTTGTGGAAATGACAGTACCGCGGAGTAAGATAAACCTCGACGCGGGGAACTGGATGGTTGCACTTGAGATACGCGGATCTTCGACAGCAGCTGGCGGTGTCAAAGGATTACTCGGCTGGGATGAGGAGTGGAATGTTCAGGATCACAGTCATGGAGGTGTGCCAGGAGCTACGACCCAGAAAGTGGAGACTGAGGGTTTGGCATATACACCAACGGTCCTGGCGAGAAGTAGGAGACCTGCAATACTTACCTACCGAAGCTATGTTATCGAACATGCGCACCGATTGCTTCGCCTTCCGTTGTATCTCGTTGGGTGGCATACCGAGTCCGAGCACATTGAGATTAATATGATGGAGTCTGTGGAGTTTGACAAAGGGCCACGCAACATCCCGTCTTCCATCAAGGTCGAAGTGCGTTCAAAGTATCCACTAGAAGTCTACACTGTGTCTGTAAGCTTCAGCGCGAAACTGGAAGGTCTCAGGTGGCTGATGTACCGGTACTGGCTGTCTAGTGCAATCGCCGGCACATGTTTGTTCTGGAGTGTGGAGATGGTTGTGTTGCTATTCACATGGGCGGTCTTCACTCTGCTCTTTGGCAAGTCGTCAACACCCGAAAACGAGTCGGATCAGAAGAAGATCAAGCAAGAAAATGGCGATAGTGCAACAAAGCGAGATGGAGAGACCGAACCCGGCACCCCATTTAGCGACACCTCGCGTACCTTTCCCACACTCTCTTCGCATCAGCCGCTACATTACACGTCATCCTCACCCAAATCCGAACGAAACACTCCGGCTCTCGAAGATATACCCATGCGAGAAGAAGCCGAGGCAGACGACGAGGACGACGATTTCGTACTAGAAGAGCCTGTAGCCAGAAACTCAGAGAGAGACGGCATCTTCGAGGACAGTGGCATCGGAACGAGCATGGAGAGCACTTTTGAGCGCGAGAGGGGCTTGAATCGACGGAGAAGTGGGAGGTTAGGAGATGACGTCAAGGATGAGCGTCCGTAGGGTCGAGTCGCGTCTGTACCATCTTCAAGCTCAAGTACACGTGGAACATTGAGGAAATGTGGATGTTTCGGCGGACGGTGTCATTGGAGAAAGGAGGTATCGTGTCTGTTGGCTCAACGATGAAGGAGAGGTAGGCGGCGAGTAGTCGTTCATATTTCTATATTTCTGACACTCAGCTTCTCAAAACTTTTATTCTTAACGCCGGACAAGTCATCCCCATTACTCAGATGTTCTTTTCTCTCGCTTCTAGTATCACACCTTTCTCCCCCAATACCTCCTTCAACCTCGCATACACATCCTCTTTCTCGCCGTCACTTTTCACTTTCACAACCTTGCCCAACGTATCGTATTTTTCAAGCACCTCCCCCGTAGTCGTCTTGAACGTCTTGATACGCTTCTTAATCGTCTCCGCGTCATCGTCCGCTCTGCCCCGCCCAGCCAACCGCTCAACAACAACAACCTCGTCACACTCAAACACAATCACAAGATCAATCGGCGCAACAACCTCTTCAAAGTACCTTCGCTTGATCCACTTTCTGCGGAAACCCTACACACCGTCATCAACATCGCATCTTTCTCTGCGAATTCTTGCACGCACCATCAAGCAACACCACCTGCACTGCCTTCTCCTTCTCCTTCTCTTCCCTGATACTTGCTTGTAACGCGCCGACGGTGATTTCTTTCGGGCCCACGCGTCCAAGGCGCATGTTCTCACGTATGGTGGCGGCATGAGGACTAGATGGCTTGATGGCTTCGGCGCGTAGGAGGTCGCCCACGCTGAGGTGCGCGTAGTAGAAGGATTGGGATAGGAGGGTGCATTACGTGCCTTTTCCCGAGCCGGGGGGGGGCCGAGGATGGAGAGGATTGGCATTTTGGAGGGTGCATGGTGCGTGGGTGGGTTGGGGGAATGAGGTAGGGGACCGGATATGGTAGGGTTGAGGAGCTCGGGTCTTGGGTTGGTGGTTGCGGCACTGCGCTATGGGACATGGGTAAGAGCATCAGAGCATCAGAGCATCAGAGCATCAGATGTGAAGTGAGGTGAAGTGTAGTGAAAGCGAAGAATTCTAGCGTTTGTCATAAACGTGCGTTGTCAACGCAACAGAAGAAATCTCGTCACTTGCTTGCCCTCTGATACCTCGACCCTATCACTCAAACGCCCACCACACCAAATTTCCGACAGCAAACATGGCACACCAATCAGACATTGATTTCGTCTCCCTCGGCACGGTCGACATCGATGAAATACGCGTTCCGGGTTGCCAGCCGATGCTTGATGTTCTCGGCGGATCGGGAGCTTTTTGTACGAAGTGCCTCACCTGTCACGACAATGTTTACTCGCTGATACGCTGAGGATAGCCACGCTCGGCTTTCGCATCTTCAACGGCGGCGCGCAGGCTCAGACGACGGGCTGTCTTGTTCTCGCTGGCAACGACTTTCCCGACGCCGCGAGGCGAGAATTGGAGCAGTGGGGCGCGACGCTCGTTGTGAAAGAGGATGCGCAGAATGCGAGTACGCGAGGGTTGGTAAAGTATGCGGAGTCGATGTGTGGACGTGAGTTATCTATTTTCCTCCCTCCTACCGCTCCTCCATTTCCTTCGATTGATAGATATTAACCAATTCAGCCAAATCCTACACCCACACCCACACCACCACCCCCCTCACCCCAGTATCCATGGACCTCCCCATCCTCCTCCTCTCCTCAAACACTTTCCACTTCCTCGCCACACCCAAGGAACTCCTCGATCAAGTCCCCTTCCTCACCGCTCTGCGCAAAGCCCACGGCATCAAGGCTCCCGCTCTCATCATCTGGGAACCCACGCCGTCCTCGTGCGTCCCCGCGAATCGCCCGTCTTTCTTAACGGCGTGCAAGATCGTCGACGTCTTCTCGCCCAACCATGTCGATCTGTGCGCTTTGTTCTCAGATATCCCCGAGAAGAACTTCGATAGGAAGAACATTGTGGCGCGTGCGTATCACTTCGTCGGCGCGAAGTCGTGGGACAAAGCTCCGGCGATGGTGCTGGTACACTGTGGCGAGCACGGTTCGTTGCTATTGCCGCGGGATCCGAAGCCGAAGTGGCTGCCTGCATACTATGGTCAGGACGCTGAGGGAGTTGTCGACGCGACGGGCGCAGGGAGTGCGTTTTTGGGCGGGTTTGCTGCGGGATGGATCGAGTCTGGCGGAAATGTGAAAGAGGCGAGTGTTTACGGTGCTGTGAGTGCGAGTTTTGCAGTGGAGCAAGTTGGACTGCCTGTTCTGACTGGAGGGGGCAAGGGCGAGAGGTGGAACGGAGTCGCTGTGGGTGAGCGGATGAAAGTGTTCAGGAAGAAGCTTGAGGACATGGAGATGGCGGAGATGATGGAGGCGATGCGGTTGGCGTCTTTGAAGCCTATAAAGGCCATGAATGGTCCGGACTGGATAAGTCGGCGGCACTGATTGGAGCCGTTGAATCCGGACTTTATAAGATATTGTACACTGAGGACGTACAGATAGCGGTATTATAGCATCGGCTTCGTCTCACTACCTGGATCCTCGCCTCTCTTGAATTTCTTCTCGATCCTCTCCTTGCCTGTGTTCATGTAGCCTTCAATCTCATCGTCTCTGATTTCAGTTAACCCGTTCCTAACGTCCAAATCACTCCTGACCAGTGTTTTCGCTGCGATTCTAATACCATTATTCTGCATCGCTTTGCCCTCAACAACATCCCGACAAAAAGCACCAATCTCCTTGTAATGCAGAGGCGTCGCATTGACGTTCTCAAGCAACATAGCAAAGCAGTGCGGCATGGCTTCAAACTCTCTCCACACGACCTTGACACCCTGTGCAATACAGCGCTGTGCCAACACCGCGTCTTCATCGCGCAGCATTTCCTCGCCGACCGAGAAAAACAGCGGAGGCGATTTTGACCAATCCTTTGCTGCCAGAGGCGAGACTAACGGATGCATCAAACTGCTTCCTTCACAATACAAATCCGCACGCGGCGGCTTCGCAGGCCAGATTTCGCACGGCGCGACTTGACGCTTCTCTACCGCGCTAGGTGGAGGCAAGTAATCGTACACGACACCCGCCTCAATAGATGGTAAAGACCTTGTAATATCAAGCCACGGAGACGTCAACGCAACCCCAGCCGGGAGCGGAATCTCAACCTCTTTACCATGGAACTTGACAGTCGGCATCCGGCCCTCCTGCGCGCTTCGGTGAATTTGCAAAAGCAGTTGGAGTAAAGCAGTACAGCACATTCCGCCCGCAGAGTCACCCGAGAAGACGATTTCAGATGCTGGAATGGGCGAATGCGGGGCGTCAGGTGGTGGGTGCAGCAGGCTTAGGTACGCGGTGAAGCAGTCTAGGAGTGCGGCTGGGAAAGGACCTTGTGGCGAGAGGCGGTATCGGACGCTGAAGACGCGGCCGCCTGTTTCGCGGGCGAGTTTCGTGGTGATAGGGCGTGAAGTTGCGGGATCTAAGAGGTACATTGCGCCGCCGTGGAAGTAGAGGGTTGTTACTTTGGACGTAGTCTCCTTCTTCAGCGCATCATATTTCTCTTGTTCAGACAGGCTTGCGGGTTCTGGCTCATCGTCTTTTGCGGAAGCGCGGTAGCCGTTCCATTCTGCTTCCAGCGGCCGATTCTCGGGTTCTGTCCATGTCTCTCCTCCAGTGCCCATGTCGTTGATAGCTTTGAAAACTAGTTGCCGCGCATCGTCTTCTTCTGGAACTGACAGCTTAACTTTGCTGACCCAGACTTTTCCCTTCACACCAGGATCTTTGATCGTGAATCCCTGTACCTTGCTGATAGGTGTCGCCGGCGAGTTGGGGCCCATCATTTCGCGAAGCATCCCCACAGTGATGGCGGTTCGAAGATCCCATTTTGAGGATGTAGGCGACATAGACAGTCCATGCCACAAAGCCGTCTTCATCAAAAAGGGGGCTTTAGGAAGCAAAAGCTTCATTAAAGCCGACGGAGACGCGTCCATGGTTGGATTGTGTTTTGTCTCTGAGGGATGTGGTACCTTTTTATTTGAGAGCTACTGTAGACGAAGACGCGATATTGTGGAAACCTAAAGGGTATTCCCACGTAAAACAACGAAGAGGAAGGAGTGCAAGTGGCAAAAGAGTAGTGTTGACGTCGACAGATTGGCGCGTGGGATGTGCCTCGGCTTGAATGTTGATGCATGCACATGACTGGCCTCCTGCACTTCACGTCTTCAGAAATGACTCGTGTCACATAGTTCTGCAAGGGCAGAATGGACACCAAATGAACTGAAGTAGTGCGGCAATAATAGTCATCGTGAAAGCAGCGGTATAGTCAGTATCTGGATGTGTCGTCAGCGTCACGCCAAGGCGTCATAATCGAGCTGTGGCCAAGAAGATCACAAAGTTAACCGCGATGAGATATTGGGAAGATTTGAAGAACTGATCGCTTGTGCGATGACACAACTAGCTACATTATCAACCCAGGTATCATCGCCATGTGTATCCCAACGCCGATCGGTCAGAGACGTAACCTGCCACGACAGACAGGGGGAGATCCACGTTGTGACAATCGTGATGGTTGTATAGCTCGCCGGGCGCGATTTCTAGCAACCCCATCCTTTGTCGGAAGAGAGGGCGAACTGGTACTGAGACTGTGCTCGAGATGTCATGGTCAAGTTCTGATATCGATGATGCGTCTTCGACATGTCGCCACGACATGAGTACCTCGGGGTCTTGCGAAACGCACGCCACTTGTCCGGGTCCATGTGCTCATCGCCTGCTATCCTTCACTTCCTTTGGTGATCAATTCAGGATATATGAGAGTGGATGACCAGCAGGTAGATTGTGGTGTAAGGTGTCGTTAGGCTGTGGCGCTGGAGTGGCAGGAAGCGGTGCAGGCACCTCGATTGAGGTGATGTGACTGTCAGCATGCTAGCCATCGAGTTCGCCCTCCTCGCTGCCTCTCTCTGTCGCGCCCCCAGTGTCCGGAGCGGTGCCATTAGCTATTGGCTGGCTCTGCGTTTGTTCCTGTGCGGTACTCTGAACACCGTCCATGCTACCCGGTGTGTCGCCGAAGTCGATACCTTCCTCAGGCGTCCTAAGGCCTGCGTACATGCTAGGCTCGCCATCTTTGTCTGGCGACTTCTCGTACAGATCTGCCATAAGGTTGCAGGCTTTGCGGATGTCCCGCAGTTTGACATGCTGTATCTCCCACCAGGGGCTGCCATCGTCATCTCCAAGCTCAACTTCCGCCATGCGGGCGCCAGCGTATAACGATGCCGCAGCAACTGTTCGTGACGTGAAGAGCAAACACATCTGCGTCGACGCCGAGTCGGACAGGAAAGCCCAAGAAGCGTTGCGTAGCTTTTTGTTGTGCTCAACACCGTAGTATTTGAGCATGTCATACATTGTTTTGTAGGGCGACTCAACATTCAAGTCGAAACACAAGCTCTCCAACAGGACGTCCTCGCTGTATAGAATGGTGTCTCGCCACTTCCAAAAGTCTTTGGTCTGCTCGTCGACGAGCTTGTTGGGGTCTTTCAGGGCGACGCGAACGCAGGCCACGACCAGTTCTTTCATCTTGCGGCAATTCTCCTCAACCTTGGTAGCGAGGAAGAGTGCAGTGGCGGCTATTTGCTACTGGGGCGTTAGCCCACTCCTGGGCCACAGGGAAAAGTACTCACATAGTGGTGCAGTGGCTTATAGCCCGGGCGTGGCTTCAGACTCATGCGCATCAGGTAGCGGTTGAAGAAGACAGCAGCGGTGCTGAGCGTGGTTTGTGGCAGCTTGAGCATCATACCCACCTGGAGAATGAAATTGACGCCCTTGCGCCTCAGCGTCCGTTCCTCTTCGGCCGGCATGCCTTCTGCTATCGACGGCGCTTGTAGCAGCTCTTCTTCGGTGAAAACCCATTGCTGCTCGGCCTCTACGACTGCAGGTGGAGGTGGCCGTGGCAGTTCACGCCGCGGCTGGGCGGGGTTGATGGCGGTCGACACCATCTCGCCGTGTAGTGTTGCGCCTTAAAGGCTTCAAGTGATGTTCCAGTGAGAGGTTGCTGGTTGCGATTCTGTGGCCGTGATGAAACTTGGAGCTGGAGATGGTGTGAGGATAGAGATGAAGTGATGGGAGGTGGTGGGTACTGGATTGGCGTTGCGATAGCGTGAAGGCGGAGAAAGTGGGAGAAAAGGCGTGGGACCCAACAGCTATTGTACCTGGTCCTATTGTACGCCCGTCTGCGAGGCTTGACGATGCGCACGGGCGGTCAGTGCGCTCTCCCGCGGCGACTGCAGGGACACTGCGCCAAGGCGGGCGTTCCTTCACCAACACAATTTGTGCAGTGCGACCCAAACTCTAAATCTGTCTCTTTCTCCTACGTTGAGTGCACGATTACATGCTTCACAAGACTAGTCACAAAAGAAGGTGAAGCTTCAACGATTAGATTGTTTCCCGTGCCCGCTTATTCGCACTCTCTATGTAGAAGTCATCTAATCTCGAATTTCCAGAGATGCAACCAGTCCAACGCCGCCAACACTACTTTTCAGCCGTTTTGTGGAAATCCCGCGGGTGCAATTATACTACAGTGAAAAGAATCCACGTGTCGTTCGTGGTCGTTGCCATGTTTATTAAAGTGATGGAGCGCGCCGTGTAATGCTGTGATATGATATGAAATGTCTACTCGTGGTAGAAAGCTTCGAAAAGATAAATGACGCCGAATACAAGGAAGGCAATGGCACCTCCGAGCGTAACTGTGATACGTTAGCATAGATCCCTAGTGTATCAATCAAAGTATCCTCACCATTGCGCATGCTGATCCGGCCAGCGATTGCGCGGCCACCAATGACTGCTCCCGCGGTACACAGACCGTGTCCAACAATGGCACCCGCTGTGACGAACCAGTAGTCTGAGCCTGCAGCCATGGCGACCGTGGCGATTTGGCTGCGGTCTCCCCATTCGCCGAGGAATGTCATGATGAACGTCTGCACCCATGCGGGGCTCAGCAGCAACGAGAAGAGATTATTAAGTCCTCCTAGTGCACCTGACAGGGATGATCCGCTGGGTGATGGTGAGCGGTCTGGTGATGTTGAAGGGCTGCGCGCTGGGGCAGGTAGTCTGGAGTTCGATCTCGAGCGCCTTACGCCGCGGCCACCTTCGAGGGCGTATGGAGAGATGGACGACTTGCGATGTCCGTTCTTTGACCGTGCCTGCTGCTCCTTCTCTTCGAGCTCCTGCTCAACCTCGCGCATCTCTTCTCCTACGCCGTCATTGGGGCTCATAGCAAGACCCTCTCGAACCAGCTTGAAACCAAAAACGAGAAATAACGCGGCGGCGGCGAAGTGTGTGAAGCGCTCCGAAAGTAATGCTGGAACCGCATGCCCCAGCACAGCGGAGAGCACGGTCATGACGATGAGGGCGGAGAAGGCGGCTGAGAAGACAAGCAGCCTGGGATGTCGCATGGCCATCAATGCAGCCACGAGGAACGTTTTGTCTCCAATCTCCGAAAAGATGATCATGGTAAAAGCAAGTATAAAGGAGTGGAAAGGCTGAATGACACCCCCGGCATCCTCGTCAGGCAGGCTTGAAACGGGAGTGCTCGTCTTCGGGACAGTGTCCAATGGATCTTTGTCAGAGAGTGAGTCTGGCTTAGGATGTGGGATGTCGTGCGGACTCTCGGGAAGGCCGGTCGGTTTCTGCCTTCGTCAGCCTAGGATGCAACTGATTACACTACACAACTTACTTCTAAGCCTACCGCACCCAGCACGCGTGTGGTCGGATCCGCGTCCAGAACCTCACCATGCAGCTGCTTCTGTTCACTGTGTGGTAGTGGTGGTGCCTCCTTTGGCGATTCGGGCACCTTTTCCAGCTTCTCGCCCGTCTTGTCTTCATGTGCCAGACGCTCCTTGTCCTTCGCGGATACACCACCCTCGGTGCCCTTGTTTCCAGTTGCCAACTTCCTGTCTGGATCCTGCATTACGCTTTTGTCGCCGTCCAGAACCGCAACCGTCGAAGAAGCTCTCGGCGGTCCGGCAACCGTTTTCTTCGGTCCCAGGTCCTCTACAACCGCGGGCTTCTTGTTCGAGACGGGCTCGTCCTTAACGTATGGGCCTTCGTGCGGCATGCCATCCTGGCCGTCGTATGGGGCGTTCTTGGTGCCTTTGGCAGTTGTCGGCGCAAGTGAAGGGTTAGGCGCAGCGCTGACATCGGGATACGTAGGCGGAGCAGCTACTGCCCGTGCAACCGGCTCGCTGTCTGCTTTGGCGATGGATGTGGCGAGAACATGTAGTGCGGGAAGAAGCAGGACCAGGGCAGGTACCCGCGATTGTCGTATCCTCATGACGGCGGCGACGGGTGTATGAACAGGGGTGTTGTGAGCTTCCGAGTTGCGAGCGTTGTGATGACGTCCTTCAGTGCGAGGGTCTGATAAAGTAGAGACGAAGAAGTGAAGCTCAACCGGATGACGGGGAATGCAAGAAGGTGCTCCAAACCAGCGGCGGTGTGTGGTGTCAAAGTCAAGGATGCGGCGTTGACGTTTGACGTTTTGGAGGATCACTGAGAGATGCGCGCAAGGGGTACGTGCAGGGCAAGCCCACTGTAATATATTTAGGGCTCCTACCCAGGCACCAGAGCGCTAGATATAATAGAAAAGGGGCTTTTGCTCGAGAACTGTGAGAGGTTGCACAGGAAATGGCGGCGTCTGTCTTGCATTTGTTTCGCCCCCAGACACGCCATATTCGAGTCTCTCCCGCGTGCCCCTTCTCCTTGCCTACGTCGCAGGCCCACACCTCAAAAGTGCTAAGCCGGAGACAGCAACGGCGAACAGCCGGTCCTCACGTGACTATCCGCTGGTGCGGCTTAGGTCAGCAATCGATAGAGCATCATCATAACATTGCGCTTCACCACTCCATAACCGAACTTTCGCCTCAACCTATATCGCATGCGCTAACGATTGCTTTACGCGTCAAGTAAAGCGCAATGGCCGACCGCAGAGGAGTGCGATCCGCAAGTCGGCGCAAGACGCCAACCCCACAACCTCCATCCAAAACAAACACACCACAACCTGGACGCGCATCGCGAACAAGAGGACTGCGCAGCGCAAGTCGCGACCTTGAGCCAGTAAATGAAGCGCAGAAGCCGACCCGGCGCAGCGCGCGACATGCAAGCGTCACGACTGTGACTGATGAAAGCGACTATGAAGCGAAGTCGACGCGCAGGACAAAGCGCAGACCCGCGAAGGAGGTCGTAGCAGGTTAGTGATCACCTTGAGATTACTTGCTCCAAGTAAATTGAGAATCTTTTCGTTGCATGCAAAACTTCAAACTCGTTGGATCCAACATGCAAAGCACTTGCTAATGTCGATGCGCTTTAGACCTCACTATTCTTGAGGAGGTAGACACCCAAGTTGATATTCAAGAGGCCCCAGAAACCCCTACGCGCACACAGCTCGAAGAAAACCCCGCTCCTTTCCGGTCACCTGGCGCGGCCTCTGAAATGTCCGGAACCACAGCGATTACGTCCTTCAGTATGGTCGAGGCAGATTTCCTGGACCACAAAAAGATGTTGAAGCACATGCGGAAACTCTGCGAGTCGTCGGCAGAATTTCTGGATCATCTTGCGCCAGACGACAAGAGCCTCGAGGACGACCAGCAGAACATACATGAGATACACAAGCCGGATTCAGACTTCAGCGACGAGTTTCGCGACTTCAACGAAGAATTGGACGTGCACTTGAAGCATTACAAGACCGAAGAACACAGCTACATACACACCAGAGCCATTCACCGTGCGCTTTTTGGCCATGGACAAGCATCGGCAACACAGAGTGGCTTAGACTTGATATTGTACTTGGCCAACCTCTTGATATTCGCAAAGCAGATGATTCCGTCCCTTAGAACCGACAAGGAAATGTGGACCATGGCGCGAAAGTTGGACAATTCCTTTCCGAGCCAGTTCATGAGCTCACTAATTTCAAATGGGAAGCCAACAATTACCGGAGAAAGCGCATTGCTGAACCAGACGTTCGACTTAGCTCTGGAGCTACGGACACAGCTTGCAATACTGGTATTGGAGCGGTCGGCCTCGGAGGATGACTTTAATCCGGACGAAGTAATAGGAGATGTTTTCCTTCGCTCGGAATCGTCCCAGGCCGAGGGAGGCGCTTTGATACGGGGATGGAGTATAGCGGCCCTGGGAGGTGAAGACTCCGCATTACCGCAAGAATTCGAAAACAAGGTCATTGAGCGGGTGACCAACATGAGAGAGTTTTTCGCATTGGACGACGAATCATTGGACCGCGGCGAGGTCATTGACATAGAAGGACTTGGCAACAATTTTCCTTGGGATGCAACCATCTTGCGCCTTTTACATTGGGTGCGCCTTCGGCACAGAGAGCTTCGTATCAATATTCATGAAGCTGGCGGTGCCGCAGCGATCTTACGCAGTGTCAAGCAGCAATTGGAGGAGCCACCATCTGCAACTGAGCAGCCGAGAGCAGTTTCGACACCGAGAGAATCGCTTCGCAAAAAGCGTACGTCGTTTGGACGGGATAGGAGACGCAGCAGTCGTAAATTTGACCCGAATGCGCCCGTGGATTTTCAAGCTATTGACGCGCTCAGAGCACGAGAGAGACTCTCTCAGGCCAGCACTGCGCGACAGGCGCAGGAAGAGCAACCAATGGAGCCCATAGAAAAAGAAGGGGATGAGTTACCAGTCGTCGAGGCGCAGCAGGATGACGACCAACCCATTGTTGGCGAGGAGGACGAGGAACAGCCAATCGAGCAGCCAGCTGAGGTGGTGGAGGATGAGCTTGAGGGGGAGAAAGAGCCAGAAGCGACAGCCCCACCAGGAAGCTCAGCCGCTTTGTTCAAAGCTCTGAAGCGTTTCTCCAAGCCCGGGAAGGAGAATCGTGGAACTTCAATCTTCGATCGGCAGAGCAATGCGCAACGTGTCGATTTCGGAGACGGGTTCGACACTCAGCCCACCCCAGGTCCCTCCACCAAAAACAAAGGAAAGCAACGTGCTCAGCCAGCTTCCAGTAGGAAAAGAGCACGAACAGTTGAGATTGAGGATGACTCGGAGGATGACGCTTTTGAGACCGAAGACCGAACAGCGCGTGCCCAAGAGCGTCGCCAAAGAGCGCCGGTAACCAAGAAAGTCCGCATTGACCCAACATCTTCTGCACCACCAACGAGCCACCAGCCCCCACCACGTTCCCATGTAGATAAGGACTACCAACCCGAACCCACGCAGGAAGAATCAATCTCCGAAACCGAAGCCCCTGATATGACAGAGGAACCGCCATCCTCAATGTACCAAGCCCAGCGTCGTCTCGCCAAACAAGCCCGTGCCCCACGCCCCCAGGTCACCGAACGGAAAGCGAAAACAGCCTGGACGGAGAATGAGGAAAACGCATTAGCAGAGTACATGGAAATGTATCCCGCCAAGTACGCGGCTATTTTGCGGCACGATAGAGATGAGGGGAATCGTGTGTTGCAGGATCGTGACCAGGTCGCATTGAAGGACAAGGCGCGGATCATGGCGAAGGATATGATCAAGTAAGTCTTGTACGCTGAGCGATGAAATGGATGTGAACTGACTCTGCGACAGATCTGGATGCGGCTTAATGCCTGGTTTTGAGAACATCATCCAACCCACCAATAAGCTTGGGAAAGCGCTGATAGCGCAGGGCTACACATGGTGACACCACCAGTGTATTTGGAGTTATTGCTGGCCCAGTAGGGGTGTTTTGTTTGTGTTCATTGATACCCATTGTCACTTTTCTGTTTTGATTACATACATACGTTACTACTACTTTATCTTACATCCACGTAATGACTTCAGACTTTCTCCCTCCACCTAACTCCCCACTCGCCCTTTGCGAAACTCGCTTCTACGACAGTGCCCTTCATGACTGCTTCGCACTTCTTCTTATCCTCTTCGCCCTCGACTGCAAAGCCGAATGCACATCCCCTCCTCGCAGCTTTGCGGATCATCTCGCGCTCAATGGCTCGCCGTTGCCCTTCGAATCTCTTGGCTTTCTGGTCCTCGGTTTCTTCGGTGCGTTCGGCCCAGCCTTTTTCGCCGCCCACGCTGCCGTTGACGTCGTTTTGATCCTGGGGTGGGCGGACTTTGCCGCTGCCATAACCGTATTCGATAGTGTCGGGAAGGTCGTCAGGATTGGTGTTGGGTGCTTTGGCGTCTTCGAGGACGATGCCGCCTTCGTGTTCTATTGAGTCGGCTTCTGAGACTGTGTCGTTGTTGTCGTCTTCACTGGTAAGGGATGTCGGTGCTTTGGGTTGCGGTGATTCTCCTGTGGTTGAAGGTGTTGGGTGGTCGACCATGTCTACACTCCGCCAGTCCTCTGGCTTCTCGACTACGAAGCGTGCTTTCCGGTTCTTGCGGCGGCCGTAGACTTTTTCGGGGTCTTTTTCACGCTGAAAGACTACCTCTTCGACGGTTTGACAATCGATGGTCAGGCGCTGGTCGCCTTTCATTGATTTGGAGCCCTTCTTTTTGTGCTTTTTGTCATATTTGCCTTCTGCAGGCGCCTTCCCTTGCTCTACGTCTTGCTCTTGTGCAGCCTTTAGAGATTCGGGTGATGCTCCATTCAACAATGCAGCGAATGCAGCTTCGATCGCGCGATCTGTTGGGCCTGGCTTGCTGTTACGGCATCGTGATGAGCAGTACTTGACTTCGGACCCGTGTTTCTTTCGGTCACCGATTACACGTCCACAGGTGTGGCAGTAGGGTACCGAGTCTCCGATGGTAAGATAGAGTGGTGGAGGTGTTGCAGCATTCTTGCTTGGTCGAGACCAAGAGTCCATCCATGACATTTTGCTGAACTGTTTGTCAAAAGTTGAGGATGTGACGTTGTTGCGATTGGTGAGGTAATGTGATCGGTTTGTGCGTTGTGCAGTGCAAAAACTGGGTAGGATTGCTGAGCGTGTAGATTTGAGGTTACGGACGCACGACGTCATCAATGTTCACTCCTCGATAAATTGCACGTGTGTCGTGAGCATGCAGCGATGACTTTTCGAGATGGACTGAGGTTGGGGAAATTGAATATATGAATTCTACTACGAAAGGTAGCAAACACACAATTGGTTCGATGGCGTACTTTAAGCTCTACAACACGTGGGCTATTGCTGGATGAGGATGCTGGACGTGGAAGCAACAGCACATTGCGCCATGCCGTGATGCGCGAGGCGTGATGTTGACTACCAGTTATCGTTTCCTTCTGTGCAGACCTTTGAAGTCTGCCATACATAATTTGCTCACGTTCCCTGCCATGAGAGAAAGGCCCCCTCTTCGGCTGCCACAGGACTCCACGGGGCTCTACATCACCGACCCCTCGGATGTTGTCTTTCAGTGATCCCTCACAGCAAGTTACCGAGCTTAACAGCAACCTCGATCTCGGGTACCTGGACGTGCCGCGACGGGCTCAACTGCTCGACTCCATTGCGCCGAGGCCATGATGTTATTATATGTTTATTGTTCGCGCTTCGTGCGCTCAACCAGAGAGAGCAATTTCCCTTAACCCTCCTTGGGCTCCATTCTGCGCAGAACTTCATATCACGTCTTCCCCACGGTGCTCAGGCCCAGCACAAAGCGGACAAATGGAAGTCTCTTCGCTATCGGCATCCTCATTACCAATCTCACCATACTGCCACCAAACACAATATCAGTTTGCCGTCAAACGCCCACATTCCGTGCGCCATCGCAGGAAGAGAGCGAGGCTGCAGCCAAGACTTAGAGCACCTGCGACCATGTCGCCATTACCCGCCGCAGACATGGACCCCACGACGGGTGAAACCGGCCGCACCGCATCGCGTGCGCAACCTGCAGATATATCGTCGTTCCCCGCATTTGGACGGCCCAGGCGGACGACTGTTCAGAGCGACATCCAGGAGGCAATCTTGCACCCTGGAAATGTCCGCATCAATGTTCAGGGAGCTTTCATCGTCGACGAGGAGCAACCGGGCACCCCTCAAAGCGAAGACTATGAGCACGATCCCAAGGACATCCGGCTGCCAAACCATACGTCGGTCGTAAGCCATATTGCACTCGATGTAAGTGTTTTTGAATGTCGCGTGCTTCGTCGAGCAAGCACACAAGCATCCATATTGACCGCCGAGGTCACTCTACTACCGAAAAGCATACTAACATGTGTATCGCTACCTAGATCGGAGGCTCCCTTGCGAAACTTGTATACTTCTCACGCGAACCTGGCGACCACTCGGTTGGCGGCCGCTTGAACTTCCTCAAGTTCGAGACGGATCGGATAGATGCATGCATCGAGTTCATGCGCAAACTGCACGCAGACCATAAACACAACAATGGCTCCGCGCCGGAGGAGCTGTGCGTCATGGCGACAGGTGGTGGAGCCTTCAAGTACTACGACCGAATAACAGAAGCGCTGGGTGTGGAAGTAATGCGTGAAGACGAGATGGAGTGCCTGATCATAGGTATGGCTACCCTGCTCATCCGGCTGTCATACTCTTCGTGCTGACAAGGTACCTGCAGGCCTGGACTTCTTCATCAACGAGATCCCCAACGAAGTCTTCACCTACAGCGAAGAGGAACCCATGACCTTTATGCCACTCCCGCCAGATCCGACGAATATCTACCCGTACCTTCTCGTGAACATTGGATCTGGTGTTTCCATGGTCAAAGTGTCAGGCCCTCGACAGTACGAGCGTGTTGGCGGTACATCGCTAGGAGGCGGCACACTCTGGGGATTGCTATCGCTGCTCACGGGTGCGCGAAGCTTTGAAGACATGCTGAGACTGGCGGAGAATGGCGATAACGCAAATGTCGACCTACTCGTTGGAGATATCTATGGACAGGCATACAACAAAATTGGCCTCAAGAGCACGCATATCGCCTCGTCATTTGGCAAGGTGTACAAGATGAAGCGCGCGGCGGAAAGAGATGCAGAAGACGGCTGCAATGGAGACATGAAGCGCCGCGAGGAGGCAGAACACGTTGAAGGGTCTTCTGAGCTTCCACACTCAGCCCCTGCATTCCGGCCGGAAGACATCTCGAGATCATTACTGTACGCGGTCTCGAACAACATCGGCCAGATCGCATATCTACATGCTGAGAAGCACGGTCTACCGCGCATATACTTTGGTGGTTCTTTCATCGGCGGTCACTCGCAAACAATGAACACGCTGTCATACGCCATTCGTTTCTGGTCAAAGGGCACCAAGGAGGCATACTTCCTAAGACACGAGGGCTATCTCGGTTCGGTGGGTGCGTTCTTGAAGCGGCAACCAAGGAACTGGGGAAGAAGAGAAAGTTTCCAGGGCCAGAAAGCACCTGTTTGAAGCTCGTCGCTGATCCTTAAAAGCAACTATTAACGTCAGATATGGAATGTAAGCGCAATAGTAATATATCACTGATATGCAAGGACCCATCAGCCATGCTCATTCGACTGATTGTTCCCTAGATCTCCACTGACGAAGACTACAAGCACAGCGGCGTATCTGCAGCCGAATGTCAGCATCCTTTCCTTGAGTTGACTTGTCCTGACTCAACACTTACGCTGCTGTAGCTGCGAACAGCTCTGCTCGTCGAGCGTTCGTGAGTAGCCCTACGCTGCCAGCAAATAAAGTCGTGAAGGTTGCTATCAAGCCCAAGCGCCAGTCCGGAGAATGGACCTTATACAGTATGACAATAGCGCCGATCAACAGCACGGCTGCTAAAAGCGTGCTGAACCACGCTACGAAAGAGCTGATAGCTCGATCTGATGCGTAGGCAATGCCTTTTCTAGATCGCTTGCGATCCTAAGTTCTTACATCAGTAACAGTGCTCTTTTCTCGGTCACACTCTTACTAGATGCTGAAAAACTTCGATGGCGCTTAACATACCGGGAAGAAGAAACCTAGATGCTCATGCGCAAAGTTCGTTAATCTATCCGAGGTTTCTCGCACTCGCAATGCAACCAAGTCGTCGATATCGTCGTACAACGCAGCGCTGTGGCCACCAAGAGTTGGAAAAGGTTCGCCCTTCCCATCAGTCTGGTTGTAATACACCTCTTTGAACGCGCGGAAAGTGCCTTTAGATGGTGGTGGGAGAGCTGCTAATGTACTTTCGAACAGCAGAGCCTCGCGGTACTCCTTTAATGTCTCGCGCACTTGCTTGGCCAATTTCCATCGCGCTTCTTGTTTGGCTCCACCGTTCACTAGCGCAGCTTTTTTGAAGTCGGTGTAGTTTCTGGCGCATTGCTTAGTGTGCATGTCGGCAACGAGGTCTTCTTGGTCGAAGGCACGCTGCTTGGATTGAAGCTCGGCTAGCTCGCTCTGCAGATAGAGTAGGTTTCGAGCTGCTAATTCATCGAAACGCTTGTATATGAGGGTTGTTCGGTCACGGTCGCTTGCGATAAACGCTGCAAGAGACGGGTAGCCGGCGAGGTGGTGGATCGTAGCCTCAGCATCTGGCTTTATCTGTGGCATCTTACCGTGTGGAAAGTGAGGTTGATGCTGCATGCTCTTGTCCTGGGCGCAGCAAGGCTGAGAAAGATCTGGCTGCTTGACCGGTCAGCGCAGAGTGGCTTGACATTCAACATACCGGTAACCCCGCTTTGACCCGCGGCGCGGACGGTAATTCCATCGATGCTTCATCCCTACAACACTGCATGGCTATGCGAACAAACACAACTTAATGGAGTATTTCGAGGAGGAAGACTACAGGCGAGCGTCTCCAGGGTTAAAGCCCGTCCACCCAACACTGGAACACGAGCCTCCAACCTTTCGCCCCTTGTGGTTGCCTCAAGATATCGCAGGAAGCTTTGTGGTAATACTCACGAGCTACCTTATCACTTTCATAGTCTAACTCCTACGCAGGCACAAGTGCATTTCGAATACGGGAGCGATGGGCACTCTGCACGACAGCGTCTCTACGATCACTTTTCGGGTCTTGAAATACCCGATCACCAGTTCGCAGACACCCTGCTCTTGAGTCACATGGCCAACGGAGATGCTTCCTTATCTCACTCACTTGGTGCACGGGTTCTACAGGGTCCTAGCAGTGAGGCCTTCGAGGATAGTTGGCCGCCGCCGCCGCCGCCGCCGCCACCGCCGCCGCCACCGCCACCACTATCACCGTTCAATCACATTGTCACTATGCACCCGGAAAAGGCTCGGACTCCAAAGCCTCGTCCAAAACTTAGGCTCCACAAGACACGGTTAGGCTTACCGATAACCCTTGATACGGACGGCCTTGTTGCGACAGTCCTCGCATGCGCAGATACCGGCGCCGACGTTAATATAATATCGGATGAGCTCGCTCGGGCTTTGGGACATACAAATTATAGCGTAGCGTCGGCCAAGAAACAGTTCAAGCTCGCTAATGGCAAGATTGTGGAATCTGTTGGGCAAATCACATCGTCTTGTGCATTTGGCGTCGAAACCGAATTCTCTGTTTCTATGTCGTGTATCTTCCATGTGTTGATGAAGGTGGTAACACCCATCATCATGGGAATGCAATTCCTTGAGGAGACAGAGACCATGACTAAGCATCGTGACCGACTTGTCAGGGTGCCACGACCCGCTCTCCAAGCTCTATCAGTATGCTCGTTCGACAGGCCTCGACAGCTACTAAGCTGTTCCCTCGAATCTGAAGCTATAATGGCAACACCCGATACTGGCTCTGAGATAAACCTGATGCCTCCACAGCTCGCTTCCGCACTTGGCTTGGATATACATTCAGGAGTGCAGCTGATTGAGCTCGCAGATGGCAGCACTACCAGAACATCAGGATATGTCCATGTCGCGTTATCGCTTACAGACCCTTTGACGGAGAAAAAGCAAGTGTCCGTCAGTGCAACTGTAGAAATCCATCTGCTACAGGAACTTGCGCACACGCTGCTCGTAGGCGAAGAGACCTTAGAAGAGCTGAGCGTCTTCACAGATAACCAGAGCTCATTGGTATCGGCTGCTCAAATGAACAGCTCGTTCGGACTCAATACTATCCGGAGTCTAGGCCGTTTAGAGGATATCTGGTCTCGTGTGAAGGGAAGATTGGGAGGAAAACAAACCGGCCCTAATTCTGAGGGTGAGTTTCTTGTGGAGAAATCAATAGTGCAATACCTACATAACTTGCTAACAGCAACACAATATAGGTGACTTAACAGTCGATCAAAGTGTTATTGAAGATCAGCGAGAGAATGATAGACGTGAACGAGAAGCGCGCCGTATCACTAAGTTGCCGATGCACGAACAACAAGCCGCTACTGACGCTGAATTTGCGCGGCGGGTTCAATATGATGGCCAAATCAGTAGTGTGTTAAGATCTATTGTCGAGCCAATATCGGTCTCCCGGATCCCTCCCTCCAGCGCTTCGTGGTCACCGAACGCAAGTGGCGACATCTCCCTTCAATCAGGTGCCGGCGAGATCTTTGGGACCCATCCCAGAAGAACGTCAGGAGGCATCATAGATGGGCAATACCCACAAATGTTATCCTCGGCACCGATTCCGAGTCCGCAATCACGGCAAATGACAGTTCTCAGTCGACAGTTGCGAGAAATAATTGGCCAGCTTCCTACTGACAATCCTCGTCGGCGATAACAGCTAATCTGGGTTATATAAGCAGCCTACGAACACACGTTGGATGAATGGTTTGTCTTTCCAGAGCTACTTGTCCTACGTTCTGGTCTATCATCATTGGAAATGATGCTAGGTCTCAAGGCCCATATCTGATCGGTCGCAACACGACCCTGCTTTGACCGAGTTTCCAGACGAGAGCAATCCGGATGCTTGATCTCATGTTGCGAAGAATCAGACAGCGTTGCGAACTCTGTTTTTTTTTTCGTTCACGGTGGCGGCTGCCTGAGTGGATGTGTGGCAGTGCGGGGTGCCACGCTGTGCCGCAATCTCGTCGAACACATGATCAGCGCCGCGGACCGCAGTCCACGTTTCATATTCATATCGATTTCGTCAAACCTGAATTAGTAACGGCGCACGCTGCATCTTTCCTCTCAAGCTTGGAGTAATGTACCAAATTTGAGCGGATACGCGTGATGGCAGGTATAGAGTTGATGGAGAGACCAGAATTGCTTTCATCTACTTTCACACTAGATTTTCAAGTAAGATGGTGAGATTTATAAGTTTTTCGACGTAAGAACCGCGTCGGAAAACTGAAAACAGAATCTCATCCATGAATTCTGACACACAGTAAGCAGAGGTTACCCAGGCACTACTCAGACCACATGTAGGCTAAGTTTTAACCAACTTTGTTGTATGCCACTACTCAGAGATCCAACCACAAGCGATGGGCTCTTCTCGCATCGTTGTCTGCTCGCCTTGTTTTACGGAGGCATTCAGCTAAGAGGCAGTCTATGTGTGTCTTCAGCCTTCCACGTGGGATAATTCTAGCCTGGATCTGCAGCCTAATGTACATAAATGGCGGTGCATGCCTCTCAGCCGTCATCACTTGCTGTCTGGTCGCGGAAGCGAACGCCTCATTCGCCGATTAGCGTCCTTCAAATCCTAGGCATGGAATGCCTCCCAAAGTGTTGGCTTATATAGCCTTGTAGACTCAGCGCTGTTGGTCAACGACACAACCACTTTTTCAGCGGCTTCGAGCCGTCTGTCGTGTTGCCCGCTCGGCAGCCAAACACTGAATCGACTCAACGACCACTGTATCGATACTCAAGCATCGCAACGGCCCCTTCGAGGCGCCCGGTTATCAAACCTTGGTGATTAAGCACTGGGGTGCTCTCCACTCCTATCGTTCCGCCGCGCCGTTTTGGAGGCGTTGAGCGTTGAAGTTCAGTTCTTCATCTTTCAAGTGTCGGCGAAGGCCCTCACCTGCCTTGGCCATCTTATTTGAGCAGTACGGCTTTTACTACTCCTTCTTTAGCTTCAACCCCATACGTTCCGCATCTATTTGTCGCCACTCCTTGGACCAGACCGCGCTGCTTTTCTCAATACGTTGCTCAACCCCAAAACCCGACAACAACATTACCCGATCAAATCGACACCTTCTTGCTGAATAAGAAACATGCATTTGTGTCTCCGCACGAAGTCGAAAATGATATTAACCCAGTCATCCATCGACCATATCTCATGGTCGCCTCGCACCCCCTACCATCAAAAGAGGTCGACGGTATTCCGGTGCCAATGCTCCATGAAGAACACAACACACCAGCACTTCCGAACATATCGTCTCTTGATCTTCCCGACAATATATCACTGGGTTCTCCAATTTATACACCCTCAACAGACGGTGAGAGGGGCGACGAGTCTTCCGATTGTCTGGAGACCCCATCATCCGAAGTTTCCACCAGCATTTCGGTCGCCTCCTCAGCAATCACCCCAGATCATGCCACTACAGGAACCATATTTGTTTGCCAACGGACATCTTGTAACGAAACATATCGTCGACGCTGTGATCTGAAGTAAGTCAAATCTTTGACGTCAGTTCTAAGACAAATGCTAATGAGAGGCCCAGCAAACACGTCTTACGAGTTCATGACAAACGTGCCAGATGCCCGTTCGTCAGTTGCCCATGTTCGCGGAGACCATTCGGGTTTGAAGCAGATCTGAGGCGCCACATGATGGCGAAGCATAGCACCGAAGAAGACAAAAAGTTTTTCGACTGTCCCGTATTTGGCTGTGAGGAGATCTTCTCGAGGAAGGACAATATGATGAGGCACAAGCAGAAGAAGCACATATGATCTGTGCAAGCCTCTGCTACGGCGTGGGCGGCTGAAATGGTATGGGCATTTGACTGAAGGAGTATAAGTTATAGTGTATGCTATGTTCCTAGGTATTTTACCATATCACGAAAGTATACCTCTTCGAGCTCGTTTCTCTCGATGTGCCTCCGAACGCCACCGTCTTGAATTTAGATTATCGCTAAGTACTGGAACCGATATGTCACGTTATGGAGCGCTCATGTCTCAGTATACAGCGTACCGTGTATCTCACCTATCAGTTCCACCTCGTTGCTTCAAAGGCCGTTCTCTCTTTTGTATAATCCCTCCGCTTACCTTTACTCTATATCACCCACCTAATCCCCAACTCTCCCATCAAACAACACCAAAGGGCCCATAGTCCAGTGGTAAGACGCCCGCACACAGAAACTGAAACAGCCCGAGTCCCTCTTCATATTGCCCGAGTCGCAAGCGAAGTCTTTCAAGCGAAGTCTTTCAAGCGAAGTCTTTCAAGCGAAGTCTTTCAAGCGAAGTCTTTCAAGCGAAGTCTTCTGAGTCTGGTGTTGAAGTGGTGCCCGAGTCAAATGTTAGGTGTGCTGCAAGAGACACGTGTTCGAATCACGTTGGGTCCAATATCTTTTTGCTTGCTGCTGCTGTGGATGAACAGGTGGATGTTACACTACTTTTGATTCTTGATATGATGCTATGCTGCTGTGCCACGCACCAAGGATCTCATGAGCCTTGGAAACCAAACTCTTACTTACCGAAGTATTCGCTATCTTTTTCTTACTTTCCTATGCCTCTTATCCTACAAGTACCAATTAATCCTTCACTCATCTATCAGGTCTGGATAGCTTTCGAGTAGTCTGACGAAGTTCGGTCTATCCCATGCAATGCATCGATCGCGCGTGGACGTCTTTGAGGGCATCTAACATGATTCATTCTACCTAATAATGCATTAAGAATATCAAAGCGCCAGATGCGCCAATGCAATGTGTATCCAACTCATTCGTGATCATCAAAACGCCATGCATGGTGTATGCAACAAGATCAAACTGCAAGTAACGTGAGGCTTGCAACGCTCAAGGTCCGAATCTTTCGCCGGGTGCTAACGACTTGTAAGGACAAGCTTGCCAATCGCAACCCTACATTTTAGTAAGCACAGTGTCTTTTTGATTGGACGTAGGGATGATAACAACTTACTTGCTTGTACACTTCCGTACCCCACCACTTGAAACCGCTCATCCACCCGGGGTACACAATGCCAAAGAAGATGACTACGACTCCAAAAGCAAGACCAGAGTCTAATGCAGCGCTTAACATCATGTTGTACTTCTTCCACCATTCTTTTCTACGGTTCCGGATCTCATAATTGAAGATATAGCACACAATGGCCCAGACGGAGAAGTTCAACCCTGTAGCTGGTGGAATCCAACTCAAGCTACCAAACACAACCGCGGGGTTGATCTTGCGCAGGATCGACCTGCGATCCCGACGGCCAAAGAACCATATTGGAATAGGCGAGACGGCTCCAACGAGGAACGCCCAGACCAGTGGGCGGTAGAGTGCACCGGGGCCAAAGAACCGTTTGGGCCCTACAACGCCCCATAGAATGCTGCCATTGAAGTGCACCCGAGCGATGGGACAGTTAAAACCATTGATGGCTTGCGGCGTGCAGATCCCGGGAATGTTGTTGAGCATCCAATTGAGCACGCCAATCTGGGAGAGGCTAGAAATTATCGTTACTGACAGCTGAAGCTTGAACAGGATGCGTGGTGGGATCTTCATGTAATGGCCGAGCTTGAGATCGGAAGCGAACTTGAGACCTTGGGTGGATGATATGTAGCCAAATGTAGTGAATACCATATTTGCGACGGGGCGGCCGGGGAACATGACGCCGCAAATGAGTTGGCAGATCAGGTAGATGCTGCTCTGTTGGTTTGTGATGGCCATGACGATGCCGATTGGGATGAATAAAATCGCGCCGATGCCTAGGGCTAGCAGCAGGCCATACCACGGTAAATGGATCGGGTAGTACTCGACCACAAATATACCGACAGCTGCCATACTCAGGCCGGTCAAGATGTACCAAAATATCGGGACATCATCGTACTTCTGCATGAGTCGATTGTGTACATCTTGAGAGGTGAGAAGATCTTCCATCTCCGGTTCTGATGTCGTGCTTGATCGGGCTCTGTACATGGTGGGTGATGCGGGCCGACCGTTGCCTTCCGGGCTACCCGCGAGAGGTTGGTAGTCTGCTGCCGCTTCCTTCCGGATTTCCACCCATGAGCGACGCCATTGTCTCCAAATGTCCCTCCCATGCCATAGGCCTGTGTGCGAGAGTAGCGCTGTGAGAGCGGCGAATTGAAGCGCGTAGCTGAGGACATAGGTAATAGGCAAATAAACGCGGCTGTAGTTGTTGTACGCAGCCTCGTCGAACAGAAAGTCTTTCGTCAAAATCTTGCTGACATCATACGTTTTGCCTCGATTATCCCAGACTGCCGCGGATAGGATTGGCATGTACGAGGAATACATCACGTTCATGTAATCTGTCCAGCATAAGTATTGCGAAGCCTTGCGTTGATGGTGGGATCATACACATTGCCGGGGCCGCTACCCACATGACAAGCACCAAACCGCCCACGATATTCATGGCAGCCCAGAATGGTGTGACAAGCGGAGAGCCAATGTACGCGATCTGAGCCCAGTCAAAGGTCACGGGAAACAGTCCAAGTCCAGATGCAACTCCAAACTGCAAATGATTAGTGCATCTTCAGGGAAACCCAACACAGAACGTACCAGGTTGGCGACGACAACATTTCGAGGCGCAAACCAAGTGAGGACGTTGAAAGAACTCAATGCAGGAAATAGCAGGCCGGGCAGAAAGTAGAACGCGACTCCGCCCATAAACACGCGAACGAAGAACTTTCTTGGAGAGATTGTCCAGCCGTTGGCAGGTTTGTTGACTTCTTTGTGCAACGCAGTGAACATGGCGGTTGACACCAGGGTGGAAGGCCAAATCATGCCACTGGGCCGAACGAGGTAACGTCGCGTGAGTCCAGCAAGAGAATAGCCCAGGATCTGTGTTGATAGAACAAGCAATATCTGATATGTAATACCAAGGTCTTGGTGATAGAACTTGACCTGCTCAACAATGACCTGCACTTCAATCAGCAAATGGCACGAGTTTCTAAGACATTATCGAGACTGACATCTGTTGCAAATGCGAAACCGAAAGAGACATTGCTACTGACATAGACGCAACAATGCTCTTTCTCATTCCATTTACCTTGCGCGAGCCAGAGCCGGAATTTACGTCTCCAGGACGCTTTCTGTTGTGATGTACGCGAGGTGTAAGTGGATTTGTGAAGACATCCGTCCAGGAATGTCTCATCAGGATCGTCATGTCGTTTCAAGAGTTGGTCCCAAAGGAGACCAAGAGGGTGGACGAGCAAAAGAGCAATGATAGGAGTGAGGCTAACGCTAGGGTATCGTAGGGAAAAGAACAGGTTGGTTGATGAACCGGCAATTGCGAAAATGATGGAAAGAAACCACATGCGAGGGGTATCGATAGATAATGAGGTATTGTCAGTTGCCGCAACAGAAGCGCGAACCTGGGCGTAAGGCGAGTTGTCTGTCGGATTGGTTTTCGTGTCATGCAGACCTTCTTCGTCGGACTCCTCGTCTTCATCCAAGCGAGTGCTGCTTGATGATGTTTGTGAGTCATCTAGGTACGGTGAGATGCCAGCTGTCGACGGGTCCAGTCCGCTGGCGTTGAAGCGGGCTTCAAATCGTGATCCTTCGGGACCGTCGAGCTCATCCTCTAGCGTTCTGCTGCTGCTACTTTCATCTCTTGGCCGTCGTCGCGACGTAACGGAGCCCCTAACACCAGAATCGCGCCGTGATGTGCTGTCGTTGTGGTTCTCCTGCAACCACTGATGCTGAGCGGTCACGTTGGTGGCGAGGCTGCTTTTCCCCTTTCTCTTGCCTCGAGCCGAGTTGTTGGTCACATGAGGCTCATCGGAATCGTCAGGACTCACGGAAAGAATGGGCAGACCTCCATAGGAACCTATGCAATCATCAATATCGACCTTCAGTTTACGCCAAAGCTCGTCTGTGCAGGCTTCTCGATATGCTGACGCCGCACGATCGGCGGAAGAGCGCAGGATCGCAACACGCAACTAGCTTACCTGTACCTTGGGCCGGAGACGATCGCACCAGGAGAGGCACGCGCGACATCTCTTTCTTCTGCTGGCGGTCGAGAGGTGAAGTACGGGAGACACCGTGCTGGTCATCAGGTCTCGTTTCGGATGTGGCTATGCTCTTTGCTTTTTCAGGCAGGACATGTAGTTCGTAAGAGCTGCCTGCGGAGGAAGAAGGGGCGGCGTAGCGCGTGTCACCAACGCAGCCAACAGAGAGAGCGACAGACGGCGACAAGCGGCTGGCCTCGTCCGCCATATGTATGGACTGGCGTTTGCCGTGTGCGTCGCCTGTCTCTCGTGCCTGTTAGACTTTGACCGAAGCGGCTTCGCGCGATCAGACGATCAGATAAATCAGGCCGCGGTTGGCGACGGCGCACGTACGAGATGATCTGATTAGATAAAACGTCGGAGAAGACTGCATGGATGGAATGCAGGGCCCAATGAGAGATGTAGCGTCGATGCAAGATCCCACTGAGAGGATTTAGATCCCGGCCTTGGGAAGCTGGCCAGAGCAAAATTGGTGACGCTAACGCCCACGCAGAGTGCGGCTGGCTCGGCTCGTGTTGTCTGCGCATCATCACGCGTCTCCCGCATACCGCTATCAGACCCTTGAATCTTGGATCCGACGTCGGCTTGGGCTACACACAGTTGGAACAGTCACAACCCATTTTTGAGCCTTAGGTTTTTCGATGTGTTACAGCTGTTGTACAGATCTATCTAGGACCCTTGCGACGATATCGTGACACCGGCTCACGACACATCCACGTGCCCTGGGATTCCTGCGCGGCTATCCGCACGTTTGTGACTGGCCGTGAGGCTCTCTACCATGGCAATAGCGCCCTCGACATCGTCCTTGTTATACAAAAACAGACCCTGCAGCGCTGCCGTGCTCATCGAGTCGACGAGGCCCAGGTCTCTAACCCGTGCCAAGAATCTTTGTTTCGCGCTCCCGCTCGCGTCGAACTCGGCGTAAAACCGGTCCCACAATTGCTCGATCTGGTACTCTGTCGCTTCACCAAGTCGGACAGTCATGTCAACACGACCAGGTCGGATGAGAGCTTCATCGAGCCTCTCGACATGATTCGTGGTTAGGAAAATGATGCGCTCTTCGGCACTGGCGACCCCATCTAGGGCGTTGAGCAGACCTGAAAAGGTGACGGAAGCGCTCGCATATCCGTCCGGGCCAGGCTCCTTGCGGTTCATGAATGCCACGTCTACATCCTCGAGCAGTACCACTGTCCTGCGCGGGACTTTGGTCAACAAGTGATTCAAACGGTCATCTGTTAGGCCTCGCTCGCTCACGTTTAATATGGCAATGTTAAAGTCCAAGTGACCCGCGACAGCCTGTATGAAGGAACTCTTGCCGGTTCCGGGTGGGCCATAGAGTAGATAGCCTCGCCTGTATGGTATGCCACGGTCGAGGTACCAGGTTCGCGAGGAGATGAACGCTTCCATGTCCTCGACGATCCGCTCCTTGACACCGCGCTCAAGCACCACCGAGTCCAGAGGGCGCTTCCGCTTTGCTTCGCCAAATTGCTGCCACGACGTGCCCATGGAATTGTAGATCAGCGTCTTCCCCTCCTGCGACTGCTGGTATAGTTTGTGCGCTTCGGCGAAGATGTCCTCGAAGACATTCCGTTGCGAGTATAGGGTGGTGAGGCTGATGGTCTCGAAGGGTACGCCGTCCTTCACACTGATGGTGTTCCGCTCTCGCTGCCTGTCCACGAGGATGAAAGCATTCCGGTATCGCAGGAAATGCCTCCCAGGCCCGGGTACGAAGGAAAAGTGGGCTGCGTGTGAGGGGCCATCCTGAGGCAGGAAGGTCTGCACCTGAAGGTGGTGCATGCGCGGGTCTATACGGTTGAGTACTTTTGTGAGGACACCGCTCTGCACAGCCGGCTGCACACCGGCTTGTTGCGCTCTATGGTACGTTGTCATCCATTGGAGGAGCCACGGGTAGGCTTCGTCATGGCGAGTCACTTCGAGGTCGACAAGCATGCGGCGCCTAATGAATGCCGCGCCATGCTGGAGTCCCTTTTGGCCCGTACGTGCCGCAACACCAAGCGCTGCGAGACCAAAGCCCTACGTCAACTGTAAGCACACACCCAAATCGACGAATCGGGCCAGAAATCAGCGTACGGCGGTAAAGAACGGATTTTCTGATATTTGCAAAAATATCGATCCGTTGCTATGTCCTGTGCTGGCGCCGATGTGCTTCGCCAGCTCTTGACTGGGCGCTGTGTTGCTGTCCATGAGGCTCGTCACCTGCGCAGAGCTTTCCCAGGGCAGCCGCGAAGGACGCTATGGCTGAATTGCCAAGCAACGTGGGCATCTGTCACACGCGGAATGTATCTGGAGCACATGGGCTGAATATGCACCGTGTAACAATAGCATACCTACGCCCTGGACCTGAAGCCAACGAACAAAAGCGCTTCACCTAAGCTGCGATGGAACTGGTAAGGATGCTCCTCCAACCAAGATGGAAGGTGCAGGGCTGCGATCTGGGGTAGCGCTTTCCCAGCGGCGCGGAGCGCTAACGCGGGCTGGAGCTTGGGCCTGTGTGCGCGTATCCAAAGATAAACTTCACGCCGCGCCGTGGTCCCCGTCCGGATATATAAACCTGTAGTACGCTGTGAGGCATCGTCGGCCAGAACGTGTGCTCAATTTCCTGCTATGGCTACCGTTACCATAGGAAGATCCTATTTCGAAGCTCTATTGCGGAGGTGAGTGACCTACGAGCAAGCTGATGCACCCGGCTGAACTATCTGCTGATTAGCTGTCCAGGGCAGAATTCGTGAGTGTACCATGACTGGAAAACTTCGCAAACTGTCTGATGCCAGTCTGCAGCATACTTCGAGCCAAGACGTCGATTTCGGTCCCAATCTCTTCAACAATGTCACTATTTCCAAGGCAGAGCACGAGTACTTGGTGAGTACACAGTCTCAATTTCAGCCTCAGCTCTACTGCCACACGGCTGCCTAATTGCATCTTGTCGCGACGTTTCTCTGAATGTACACTAACGAGTGTGAATTTAACAGCTTCAAGCAGAGCAAGACTTCAGTACGTCTGATCGATGTTTCTTCTTTTGGTCGTCAACACGCACTGACTGTCACCAGCCTTGCTCAAAAGCGCATTATTCCGCGGCGGCCTGACGAACGAAACTCTCGATACGCTGCTCGAGGGCGAGAATGGGGTCACGGCCAGCAATGCTTCGCACTACGACTATCACACCAACAAGGCCCATCCCCAGGCAGGGACTAGCTTTTCGAGCGCGAACCACTCCTTCCACAACGAGGCCTCTCCAGTCTCCGATGACACAGCAATTGGCCGCAGTCTACACTCTCATGCTCAGCCGCGATCTGGTTTCCAACGCATGGCCAGCTATGAGCAGCCCGGGTCATCGATCGATACTCCGACAAAAGGTAGTGATGATAAAGATGCACAACGGGTGCCGCTTCACGATCAGCGCACTGTTCATATCACGAACTTGTCGGATCGCACCACACACAAGGACTTGGCTGGCATCATCCGGGGTGGCAGGCTGCTGGACATCTTCCTGAGAAACGATCGTTCAGCCACTGTGTCTTTCGTGGAAGGCGCTGCAGAATTCCTTGCATATGCCAAGCGGAACGACATCTACCTGCATACAAAACGAGTAAGTAGCTGGGTTGAGGTGCTCAGATACACGGAAACTAACAATGTGTAGCTCGAGTTTCGTTGGGCCGAGCGCCAATTTCATGTGCCAGGCCATGTTTCTAACAAGATCGCCGGCGGAGCCACGCGGAACTTGGTAGTCCGAGGTGTGGGCGGCAAACTCACTGCAGACCAGATCACGGACCACCTGGACCATATTCATAACCTAGTCGTGGTCGATATCAACTTCCGGAATGGGGATGCATATATCTCCACCAATTCGATTCATAACGCCCTTTTCGGAAGGACGTGCATGATGTCTCGGACTGCGTACAAGGGTCTACGTATTGACTACTACCCCGATGAATGCGCTACTCCCCTGCCTCGCCCGGCAGTGAAAGCTTATGCTACCCGTTCGTCGGAGCCCTTGAAGCCCAAGCCAATCACGAACGCTTACGCTCTGCTTGATATGGGTTCCGATAACGAATCCGAGTCTGGGAGCGAGTCGTACATAACTGAAGGTGTACGAGTTGATGAGCACAGTTGGCGAACTGCTACAGTAGTTTGATGGGCTCATCCGAGTGTGCCCGCACTCAAACACAGCAGAGGTCGCATCGCTCCTGATGAGCATTCTCATACCGACATCCGTCTCTGTAGGCCGGCTCTACGTTGGTGATCGAACTCGAATCACCCGGCTTTCAATGACGGGCAGTGGCAGCAAACTGTTGTACGAGAAGCTGCGCTACGGCCCGTTCCCACTCCCTATTATTGTGTGTTGTTGAAACAATGGAAGCGGCGGAAGAGTGTTCGATGTCCATATCATCCTATCGCATGGATATCCTATCTGTCACATCGGCGTTCCGGGAAGCTTCCATATACTCAGATACCCCTCAGCGGCATGACCCACTGAATTACCTTTTTCTATCATAAACTCCATCTTGCTTCCCTCTCAGTGATAGGAACAAGATTAATTTGTCATCTTTTGATTCTGACACTCAATGTTTGACCTACACCAGTTCCCGTGGTCGCTAAATGAGTATTGGACGAATCAGCTCTTAGTGAGTATTAGCTCCATGTGTGGACCTCGGGAGCCTCGAGCCATCCTTACCATCACTACACCATCACTACCACGTAACCATCGAAGCGTAACATCATTTGCAAAACTCAACATGGCACCTATTGTCAAGGTCGCTGTCATCCAGCTTTACCCCAAGGTTCATTCCTTCCAGCATGCCACAACATCATTAGCTTACTAACCTTAACAGCCCATGCAACTCGAGCACAACTTCAACAAAGCCGCAAATTACATTCGATCTGCTGCAGCCCAGGGCGCGGAACTTGCTGTTCTGCCTGAGTACCATTTAACGAATTGGCTGCCCAAGGATCCGGCATTCATCGGGTTGTGCGATCAGTGGGAGATTTACTTGAGGAAGTATCGCGACCTGGCCAAGGAGTGCGGAATCTGTAAGTTCACTTGCACACTGGCTGCCTCCAAAATGCAAGCAATGCCGGCATGTCAATAGTCAAATATATATAACGTGCTCAAAATTCCGACAGGCATCGTCCCCGGCACAATCGTCGAATCCCACCGCGACGCCACCACCGAAGCAGACAAGCTTCTCAACGTATGCTACTTCATCGACCACCTAGGCAACATTGCCGGCAAGTATGTCAAGAAAAACCTCTGGGGCCCAGAGCGCGATCACCTGACTGGTTCGGGCCGCGATGTGCACGAGGTGTTTGACACACCGATTGGCAAGGTCGGCTTGCTGATTTGTTGGGATTTGGCGTTCCCTGAGGCATTCAGAGAGTTGATTGCTAATGGGGCGAAGATCATTATCATTCCGACGTTCTGGACGCTGAAGGATTGTAACGAGGCGGGCTTGAAGTTGAATCCGAGTGCGGAGAGTCTGTTTCTGGATAGTATGTTGACTGCGAGGGCGTTTGAGAACACGTGTGGTATGTCTTGTCATCTCACATTCTTGCGACTTTCTGGCTACCGCTAACCTCAACAAGCGATCGTCTTTGCAAATGCGGGCGGCCCGCCTGGTCGAGGATATGCAGGGTTGTCTCAGGTCACTGTGCCGTTTGTGGGTGCACTGACTAAGCTAGGTGGCGGTGCAGAAGGCATGGCTGTTGTGGATATTGACATGCAGATACTGGAAGATGCGGAAGAGAATTACAAGGTCAGAAGTGATCTTGCGAGTGAGGGCTGGCATTACGACTATCGTCATTTAAAGCAACCGAAGACGAAGGGGATGTTGTAGCGAGATTAGCGATGCCTAAAATGACGAATTGCAGACGAAATAATTGGACATGCTTGCAGACGGAATATCGAAAATTTGCATATTATTGGGAACCTCTGGGCTGATCCTAGTTCCTCGACGCCACTTGCTCGGAAACACCGCAACCTTGACGCCACTTGATCGGAAACAAATCGACCAGGAACTCCCTGCAGCCTCATAACTTTAATCCGAGAACGAGGACTTCATGCTACCAATGTCTGATCAACGGATCATAAATGCAAGCAAGTCACATCACCATCCAAACACGCAACACCCAGATCACCCACTTTGCTCACTGCTGCTCATCGCAACATCTGACACATCACTCCCTGAGATGTCGCTCTTTTCGCTCCGCGTCACCCCATCTAACCCCATGCTCCTGTAGATGAGAAGTTAGAGTTTATCTCACACGCAAATTCGTATATGACTTCTTACCATGTCTCTCCCACCACAACCGCTGTTGTCTTCCCCTCCTCCAGAAACTTTCTCTCGTCCTCAGCAAGCACCGCCGCAATCTCTTTCTCATACAATTTCTTGTAGAAGTGCTGGAAGCCTTTCTCGTCCGGCCACGTCATTTCTGCAATACAATCACAGTCTAGCTCTTGCATCTCGCCTCGAAGAGTCAAAGGTGGACGATCTGGGTTGGCTGGCCCGCCGAAGCCTTTGCGATTGATGCGCGCAAGGTAGCGGCGGTGGAAGGATGTGGGCCAGAATTCCGAGAGCAGAGAAAAGGCCAGAGGAATGTGTTTCTGCTCGTAGTAGTCCTGGACTAAGGAAAGAGCATTATTAACACATTTCTATTCATTTTCAAGAAATCCTGAACGATCCCATGGATGAACCCGACACCTCCCCAGATGAGATATGGTTGGCTTACTGCCCCAATGTTAGTATACGTTCCGTGTATGATCAACCCAACGCCATCATACCATTCTTTAGAGGTGATGCTCGACTCGCGGGTAATAAATAAGATGATGGTGTACATGTTGACAGTCTTAAGGAGAGTGTGGAGTTGGGAGACTAAATGCAAATGAGCGTTGTTCAGGCTTCTGGCGATGATGCAGATGCATTTGGAGCTGCTCCGTGGACATTGCCTGGCTTTAAGTCGACGGGGCGCAACCGACTGGTACAGAGGCTTCCCCTAGGGCTCGATTCGTACCATGAAGCAATTTCACCGTTGTCATGCGCTGCTAGGGCCAGACAAAGGAAGTGGCTCCGCATAGACGGCACAGGCTCGCCACAGTTACCTCAGGCGACCGAGCAGTGTGAAGCCAAGCATGACCCTACGAGGTGGAAGTCCGTGGGAGGCGGTTGGAGTCGCAGCTGCCCCGCCTTGATGATCCCTGTCGGCCTGCACGACGCCTTATCGATAAACCGCCAAGCGCTCCCACACAACTGACGCCAAATTTCAGATATGCGACAGGGCGGGGAGCATTGATCACACCGCCCACCACCGCCGAACGACCCTCGACCATCTGCAAACATGAGCTCGCGTCAGGCGCAGTATCAGAATGGCGAGGCCGCCCGGCGCGCCCCCAACGACGAGTCGGACGCCGAGGAGGAGGCCATGGTCAACGACTACCGGGAGCAGGTCCAGTACGACGGCATGGACAGCCTGGATCACATGCCCTCCATGTCTAGCAACCAGGACATTCATGCGCAGCTGCAGGCCGCAGCCACGCCCCTCGAATTCCAGGCCACGCTCGAAACAAAGTTTGCGAGCTACGACAACTACTGCAACCTCTTCCACTACATCCTGAACTCGGAGGGGCCCGTCGATCTCGAGGTGCCCAATGTAAGGGAGATTGCCACGACACGCATGTCGCAGGGCTAACGCGGGGCAGTACTACTGGGCGTGGGACGTCATCGACGAGTTCATCTACCAGTTCAACAGCTTCTGCAGCTACCGCCAGAAGGTCGCTCTGAAGAACGACAACGAGGAGGAGATACAGCTGCTGCGGGAGAACCCGAACACATGGGGCTGCTACAGCGTGCTCAACGTCCTGTACTCGCTCATCCAGCGCTCGCAGATCAGCGAGCAGCTGGCGGCGATGAAGCGTGGCGAGGACGCTGCGCTGTACGCCGGCGAGTACGGCAACCGGCCGCTGTACAAGATGCTGGGATACTTCTCCATCATCGGCCTGCTGCGCGTGCACTGTCTGCTCGGAGACTTCAGCCTGGCGCTCAAGACGCTCGACGACATTGAGCTCAACAAGAAGGCCATGTTTGCCCGCGTCATGGCCGCCCACTTCACCACCTACTACTATGTCGGTTTCTCCTACATGATGATGCGCCGGTACGCCGATGCCATCCGCATGTTCTCCCACATCCTCGTCTACGTCTCGCGGACGAAGAACTTCCAGAAGAACGCGCAATACGACTCGATCACGAAGAAGAACGATCAAATGTACGCTCTTGTCGCCATCTGCGTGGCTTTCCACCCCACCAGGCTAGATGACACCATCCACACTGCGCTGAGGGAGAAGTACGGCGAGCAGTTCAACAGACTACAGCGCGGTGGCCCCGAGGCTCTGCCGCTGTTCGAGGAGCTGTTCCGGACCGCCTGCCCCAAGTTCATCAGCCCCACGCCCCCTGACTTTGACAACCCAGACGTAAACATTGACCCTGTCGAGCACCACCTGCGCATCTTCATGGACGAGGTCAAGAACAACATGATGTCGCCCACCGTCAAGAGCTACCTCAAGCTGTACACGACCATGGATCTGAAGAAGCTGGCTGGTTTCCTCGAGGTCGAGCCTGAGAAGCTCAGGTGCTGGCTGCTTGTCAACAAGCAGCGGAACAGGCAGACAAGGTGGGGCGAGGGTGGGTTGCTGGAGGGGGATGTGATCCACAGCAGTGACCTCGACTACGCCATGGAGGGAGTAAGTTTGATGAATTCTCATGCGGACGGTGCAAATGCTAACCCTGCACAGGACCTCATCCACGTTTCTGAAGCGAAGGTTGGCCGGAGGCTGGTCGATTGGTACCTCCGCAACCTGGCGAGAACGTACTAGAGCATGACAGTGAGGCACAACACGTACCCCTGGGGTCGATGCAAGGTCAAAATACGATAGAGAGCATTACGGCTTGGAGTTTGGTGGATTTATGGCATTGTTCGTTAACATTATTCGGGACGACCCGAGGAAACTCTCTGGTTCTCGAATGCATGAAGAGGCGTTGAGCCCAGACTCAAGGCACGGCCATAAGGAGGCGGTGCGTCTACTGATACCAGGATGAAGCTTGATGATGCGGAAAGAAAGACGGCATGAAGGGGCGGGAACTAGGGAATGGAGAAAGTTTGAACATCACACACGCTACCAAATATTTTGATGTCATGTTGAGTATGTTGCTTGCTGTGATATCGTAGGGCGTGGAGATGATTGCTCCAGGTTGAGCGCGTTGCGGCTAATGCCGATGTGCAGAGAGGACAACATCGGGTCCAAGCGAGCTCTACTTCTCGTCGACCAGTGTTGGCGAGCGCAGTCAACCATTATCCACAGGTCGAATAAATTGCGATACCGTACTCCGAGCAAGTAAGCATCCAGCATCATGTTAGCCAGCTGATTGCGCCTTCCCTCCATGGTCATTGCTGCCAGTCGACGCCCAAACATAGCAGAAACAGCCAGAAGCTACGATTCTCAGGTCCTAGCAACACAGCTGCAATCGCCCTCCTAAGGCACCTCGGCCAAGTGCGTGTCAATAGCTACAACAATCTCGACCTGCCGTGACAGCCCATTGCGGGGTAAATCAACGACTCAGGTTCTCAGGTCACGACGCGTAACACGCAGCAGAAGCAACAATGGCTCCCGATCTCAACTCTATTCCCGCATCGCCGCGGCCCAACATCACGAGCAACCCGTCGGGTACGCAGCTTACGTCCGGCTCGCTGTCCCGCCAGAACTCGACGCCAGCCTCACGTCGCGCCTCGCAGATATACCCCATGTCCCCTCCGCCGCTGCCAATGGCGTCCCCGGGAGGTACAATACCGTCATCTGCACAGTCGGGAAGCCATCACGGGCATGGACACGCATTTCCGCCTCTCAGCCCGAGCATGAGCGGCCATGTTTCGAGTGTGGACTCTGCGGGCGTGCCGATGAGACACCCACGACCCATGACACCGGCAGAGATGCATCTTGAGCTCGAGAAGGAACAAGAGGCAGTCGTCAACCGCCTGACGCGTGAGCTCTCAGCCCTCCGCGCACACTCGGCATCGGTAGCTTCAACAACATCCGTCACCTCCAGCGCGGCTTCAGGTGCACTCCATGACAGCACCGATGCCGCACATGCTGGATCTATGACTGGCTCCATGCACCCCACGCCCTCTCGTCGCCACCGCAGCTCCTCCAGCGTCTCCCGCAGCGGCCTGCCGCCGGGCAGCTACCCACATCGCTACTCGGTCTCGTCCCAACCAGCGACGGGCGATCCCCACAGAAGCTCCAGCATAGTCAGCACGCCACGCTACGAGGAGGTTGCACAACAGAGAGCGGAGCTGGAAGAAGTCAAGAAGGAGAACGAGACGCTGAAGCAGAGGATCAGAGATCTGGAGCGCATGATCAGGAGCGGCGATGCTGATGCGCAGCGAGGAAGGCGCGGTGCACCACCGTCGGCGAGTACAGCTACTGAAGCTGAGACTGGCGCTGGAACCAACGCCGCCGAACAGAGTCACGCTTCATGAGGAGGGCAGTAAGCAGGGCGGAATGATGTCGACATGCAACAGCCAAGCCGTGGCGTGGTTGCACAGAGACAGATGGAATTCCCGCGGTCAAATTCTTTTCATCTCATCCAGCCCGATGCAGAACATGGTTGAGCTTGGCTACGCTGCAATTGTTACGAAAAAGGTAATGGAGTCCCAAATGGTTAGACGGAATCGGCAATGGCGTCATGGCGCACTATCCTAATGAGACATGATAACCCCAATCCGCGAACAATCAACATTGCCTATCTAGCGGCTTAGAGTACTTTGTATCTCAGAAGCTTTTTTACGTCTTGTCGTCTGGCCTTATCAGCTGCTCTTGCTTTTACTTTTCCCGGGCCTTTTTGTTGCTCATGCAGCTAACACCGTCGATCGCTAACCACACAGCAAGCTATGTCCCAGTGCTGATCGAGTAGATCCGCCAAGATACAGATCTCAACCGTGGATGCGATGCTGCGCTAAATCTGGCCGCAGAGATTATGCAGCACGCCCGCCAGCGGGGTTGCACTACAGTACGTCAAATATGTCTGTCCAGCGCAGCCTGGAGTGGGAGACTAGGGGGCTTGGACGTACGTCATGCAGGGCATGTGCGAATGGATGGGAGTACAGCGTTTCACGGATGGGCGGTTTGGTGTCTGGGCGCTGGGGGGAGCGGAGTAGGTACGCGCGATGGGGGTGGGTATTAAAGGCGGTAGGCTGACTTACGGAGACCGATAGTTTTTGTAGAAATATAACATCGCCATATTTTTTTACAAAACTTGAATTTATAGCAAAGAGCATTTCGTTGGGAAACAGTTTTCAAGATGGGAAACGTAGTAACGCGCCTCACGCACCATAAATCCCGACATACACACCGTGAAATCGTAGTCCCGGTTCCAGGCTCTTCGAATTTAAGTATCGAGGATGCCGACGGTACGTCTCTCTCTCTCTCCTAAACCCTACGAATACATCTCACCAACACCAGCTCCCAAAATCGACCCCTATCAACACCCATCGCCCCCAGCAAAACCCGCCCTCCACCCGGTCCCCGAAGCCATCATCGCCGCCGCAGAAAGAGGCATGATTGCTGAAAACTTCATGTGCTCGGACCTACCCAGTCCCGTCTTCAGACATGCGCATGCGGAGACGCGATATGGGTATTTCCCAGACGCCCACGAAGATAGACAGCAGTCGTTAGAATCGGAGGAGAGTCAAGCGCACGAGAGCGACGCGGTGGAGAGACATGGAGGGATGGTGCTGACGAGGGGCGAAGAAGCATGTGGCGGTGCGGGTAAGAGGGGGGGTTGGAGGGGGAGGAGTGTGCGGTGGAAAGGTGTTGGCGTTTAAGCAACGCTCAAAATTCACAATATGACCGGGAGTCTTGTATATCTTCACAGCATTTAAGCATAGTCCAAATTTTCGATGCAAGTACGATTAAGACCATGGGTATTTAAGCACGACGTAACCAAAACTCGTCTACACAGTATTGAACGCGACACATGCTGCTGAAGGGATCCGAACTCAGTTGACGCGGCGGTGCGGCATCGTTTTCTTGTTCTCGGTGTGGCGCTTTGCTTTGAGAGCGTCGCGGCGGCGTTTTTTCCACGAGCGGTTCAGGTCGCCCCGGTTCTCCCAGAACCATTTGCGGAACTCGCTTTCGGGCTTCTCCTCGCCGGCTCCGATTTCGGCTTCATCCTCGTCCTCTTCAGCTACACCGGGCAGGTGTGCTGTTTTAGAAGCATTTGCCTTTGTATTCTTCGATAGCTGCTGCTCCGCTTCCGGATCAGCCATTTCCTCGTCATCCTCGTCATCATCGTCGGCCTCCTGGCTACCCTTTCGCCAATCAAATGAGAAGCGGCGACCGATTGCAGCAGTATCAGGAGTAGGTGCAGCGCTGCGGAGGCCTCTCCACTCGAGATCCCTTTCTGTAAATGGAGTGGTCGGGGCGTTTTCGACCACCTCACCAGTGGGTTCCACCTCCATTTTGTCCTCGTTGGTGTCGAAGAAGCTGAAAGACGTGTTGATGGGTGTGAGTTTCTTGGGCGTGATGGCAATGGTACCGGGTGACGGCTTAGGGCGCTTGAACAAAGCTTCGAGGGGATGGACCTCCTTCTCGCCCGTTGGGGTAGGCTGGCTATCCTCGGGGGCAATTGAGCCTTTGACGGCCGCCGATGGGGTGATTGGTGCAGGCGTGGATGGCGCCGACTCCGCGTCTGATTCCGCGTCTGATTCAGACGCTTCATCTTCAGATGATGACGATACAACGGAGGAATCGTCTGCCTCGGACTCGGATGTAGGGGGAGTAGCTTTCGATTTCTTCGATTTCTTCAAAGACTTCGGAGTAGTAGGTTGTTTCTTGGGCTCCGTCTCGACAGGCCTGTCTACCAACTCTAGCACTCTCCTGTTGCGTGCCTTGCCAGTCTCCGACTCTACCACATTGCCGTCTTCGTCTACCCAGCCCTGACCATTGACGTACTCAACGGCAGGCTTCTTCTCAGTGGAGACCTTGGTCTCTTTCAGGAAGCTCGGCGTCTTGGTGTTCTTCTCAAATTCATGCACAACAACCTCTTTCGATTTGGATCTCTTCTCCTTTTTCTCTTTCTTCTTCTCCTTTCGCGCAACTTCGGTAGCAGCCACAGGCGTCAATTTTGCCTTGAAAAGCATCTCGGGCTCCTTGGTGTACTTGGACTTCTTCTGCTCATGCTTGTGTTCCTGGTCTTTATCTTTCTTCTCCTTCCGATCCTTCTTGCTCTTTGAGGGCGGCTCAGTCCACCCGCGCTTGACTTTGCGCTCGTTCTCTAGCTCGACACCATCTAAGACACCCTGCTCTTCCTTCTTCTTCTCCTTCTTGGCTCGCTTCGACGGTCTTGCAGCCTCTTCCTTCTCTTTCGCAGCATCCACCTCCTCGCGAGCCTTGCGCTTCTCGGGTTTCGCCATTTCGATGCGCACTTTAGCTCCTCTCAGTGTCAGGCCGTTGAGCTTCTTCTTAAGCTTCTGCGCTTCGGCTTCGGGTAGCTCGACGTAGCCGTAGCCTTTCTCGGGGAACGTCTCGACCGTGTGATACGAGATGTTCTTGGCAAGCGGAAGAACAGATGGCGCAAGGTAGACCTTGAGGAGCTCGGGTTTTAAGGGCGTGATGTGCAGTCGCACCGTGTTATCGGCGTCTTGCTGAGCTTCGATAGGAATAGCCGCTCGTGTTCCGGGCATTGATGTGCAAGGCTTGTCGCGTGCGACGATGCAGGTGCCTGAAGCTATACGCGGGTGTCTGGGTCCATGAAATAGTGTGAATATGAAGTGCGCAGTACCGACGCCGTTGAGCGCGGTTTGTGGTGTCTCAAGAGGTCGCGGACGGAGTGGAGGGGGAGGAAAATACTTAGCGCCGACTGGTTGGCCATGGTGAACCAAGCGGCTGGCCTGAGCTTTGCGCTCTGCGGGCACTCGGAGGTCTGACAGCTGCAAATGCGCCAACATTTTACCAACTCTCAATGTCTGCGTAAACGATACATACTCTCTGTTTGGCTTGTTGTACACTCAAATACACGGCCACCTTATTAGGGGTGCATACTCGCACATACACCGCCATGCGCAGACCACAATTCTACCTGCTGGTCATAACGACCTTCCTGTCCTTCCTATCAATCTCTCTAGCAGCCTGTAAGCCCTTCCAATCCCTCCAGTCCCTCCAGTCCCTCCAATCCCGTCCTACATCAGATCACTAACCCCACCCACAGCACCGACATCCTTCTGCAAATGCACCTGCTTCGGCAACTCCACCATCGTCGCCCTCGACGCCGTCAAGCCCTCCAAAGCCCCTTCCCCCGACCTGCGCCCGCGCGCCTCACGCAAAACCTGCAACGACTGCAACCGCTCCTTCTGTCTGAACTACAGTTTCTGTAACGGCGAGAAGGAGGAAAACGTCCAGACGACGTGCTTCCAGCGGGACTCGGCAAAGGACCAGGCCGTGGTGTTTGTGTTTATCGGGGCGACGGTCGGACTGCTGGGGTGGGCGGGCATACGGCCGTGGATAGAGAGGGTGAGGGAGAGGAGGAGGTATGTTGCTGTGCCAGGGGAGGTGGGTCGATAGGAAGGACATGGTGAGTTGGATTGAAGAGGGATGGACTTGATATACAATCATATACACGCAGCAAAGATACCCCGCAACTCTGCGACTCTTTCTAGACTGTCGCCCAACGCCATGATCATGCATGTGGTGATACAGCAATGTGCAAGCGGGAAAGATATAGTACATGCAGGCCGTCGAACGCTCGTAATCGTCAAAGCTCTCCATTCAGTCCTTCTTCGACCCGCCCATGGCCCACCCTAGCCAGCCTTTGCTGGTCTGCTCGACCTTTTGTGTAGCCTTCTGGGCAGTATTGTCCAGCGGCCCGCCTACTATCGGTGTCGATGACGCGGCCGTTGTCGACGATGGCGCAAAATTCTGTCTCGCTTCCTGCACCGCATCCACAATGCCCACGCCCTGGCCACCCGTCATTTCATGTTTCCTGATCTCCTCCACCGCCAACCTCCTCTGCTCTGCAATCTCCTTTTCTTCCTTCCAGTCGCCATGCATCCACCACAGCAGCTTCGACGGTGCCTTCCTCTCCGCCTTCTTCTTCTCGTAGGCTTCCTGCTCTTCCGCAATGCCCGAAACAAGCGCGGTTTGTGCTGCTGATGCTTGTCCGTGTGCGACGGCTGTTCGTGCGGCTTCGAGAATGCGGGCTTGTGCTCGTTCCTCCTCGGCGAAGTAGATGGCGCGTTTCCGCCGGTTGTAGACGATCATGTCGCCTATCGAGAAGACAGCCAGGACGCCAATGCAGCCTGTAGAGGTTGTTAGACCCTTTCATTCCATAGAATATACCAGTCCGGGGGCAATTGATCCCCCGCAGTGGTGTGGACATACCCGTTGAGAAAACCAATCCATACACCGTGAATCTGTGCGCCGCATCCGCAGCCATGCGCCCATACAGATACATGTAATCCCACCGTGTGACCTGCGCCATTTTTGCTCGATTCGCTGCCTCTCTTAACCGCTTGACCTTCTGTTGTGGCGTTTCATTCTTGGGCGCTGGCTCCGCGAACTGGAGGGTTGTGGCTCGCCCTCCAGGCCGTGTATGCGCCCACACGCCTGTGGCTGTAAATCGCGTTGACTCCTTTGGCGATTTAGACATGGTGAGCTGCAGAGAGGAGAGACCGAAGGGGCAGGAAGGTCGTGGTGGGCGGTAGTGGGCTGCGGAGGTCGAGGTCGAATGATTGGCAAAAGTTGAGATGGACTAGGATCATGATCATGATGCGGATATTTCTCGGCGGAACGTTTGTCCTGGCATCGCCCATCTCGCACCTCTCAACGCGCAACACTTCACTACCCGCATATCAGCAGTAGAATGATACCATCTGGCCCTGCCTGCTTTCCGTCGATGCGATGATCGGATGGGATTGAGTCATCAAAATCAAGAAGACCAGCTCCTCCCTTCATTCACAGTGAACAAGAAGCAAACACAACCACGAAATGTTAAACTCATCACTCGTGTACCGCGGACCACCTAGGAGATCTAACACCTGATAGCTGTACCTGCCATCTGTATCAACCGCCTGCCTAAATCAACCTAACCATGGAAAACAACAACCTCCCGTCCAGTGTGGATGTTGCAGCAATTCTAGCAACATTGGCGAACCTACAACAGCCAGCTGGCACTTCCTTTCAGAATCAGCAACAAGCATACGATTCAACCCAAAGCTACGAAGGCTACCAGCACTTAGGCCACACACCGCCAACACAGCCCACGCAGCAGAGCCTTCCTTATTATCAGTCAGCTGACCCGCGTCTCGCAAACCGGCCTGCTCCACAGCCATTCTCGGCTCCAAGACCACAGGACAGAGCTTCTACTCCACTCATTGACCCTGCCACGATCACAGAATGGAAGCAAGGTCTTCGCTGCGTGAGCAAGATTGCTTCTCAGAATGCCGACTTTGCTCCTTCGATCCGCAAGGTACGACTTCAAAGTCGACATACTACTTTCATGCTAATATCCTACAGCTGATGAAGGAGCAAGAAGGCAACGTCAAGCAATGGTAGGTCCCGTAGAGGGTTGTTGAAACCGTGAACTAACAACATCAAGGGAGGCTGGCCGTGAACGTCTCATTGAAGACCACAACCTCAAGCGAGAAAATGAAGAGACGCATAGAGCCGCCTTGTACGTTCGACTCACATAAAATTCAGGTCTCTACTTACCATACTAGGTCTCTACCAGGTCTTCTCCAAGGCTCACCCCTTCTTCGCGTACGCTAAACACACACCGATTGTATCCCCAAACTAACAGCCTTCAGACACCCCAGCGTGAGAAAGCAGAATTGCAGCAATACGACGCCAAGGTCTACCGCGCTTGCAAAGCCATGACTGAGTCGCAGATGTCGTCCCTAAAGCTTCTAGGTGTCCCATTCTTCGGAGTGAAGCACCAGCTCGTCCTTCACGAAAGCGTGGAGACGCCGTCCGCGGAAGACGCAGCCGCGGGCAAGATCAGCAGGACACAGCTTCTAGAACTGCAGCGTAAGATGTTGAACCACTTAACGGAACTGTATGGTGAATGAGCTTCTTGGAAGCTAATGGCTGTTGTGCAAAACTTTCTATTTGCAGCTCCAAGTTGGTGCTGAATCGGGCCATCGACAACCACATGTGTAGGCGATGAACGCCAGCTCCATTGCTCAAGGCGGAAGGCTTGCTGAGTCACAATAGACACTTTTGTTGAGCTTCCTTGACCATTGTACTGTAAAGAGTCTCCACATGTGTCTTTGTTCCGATTGTTATCTCTAAATGTGTTCTCGTTTCACACCTTTCCTTAGTCTCCTTTGTGAAGCCCCCATTGTCCATCCCACCCTTTTCTTACGCGTTCGCTCACTTTCACTCATTGTATCCTATCTTGCACAGTTGAGTGCGTGTAGGACAGACCTATCATTGGCCGGTCCCGTTTGCTCCGGGACCATGTGGTGTGCAACAACCAGCACCCAGACACTGCGCTGTCCTCGAGTAAGTTTCAATCACGCACATTCCTGCCTTATAAACCTGCCTGACGAGCTCAATCGCTTGGGAGCACACTCGCATATGAAACTTGGCGCTGGTTGGGCATTGTTCTGCAGCACGGTGTTTGTGAAACATTCTAGAGCTCTTGCACCACCACGCGCAGTCAAAGAACACAAACGCACGTCCACAATTCCATTGACAAAAGCTATCAATCGTGCCGTTCTCACTGGCTCGCGCGCCGTTTGTTGACTCTAGCGTGGGTTTATGTGGTAAACAGGTAATTTCCTTCATCGTGAGAGTTTATAATTGCGACGAACGCTCGCTCCCGTCTGCCTGGTTTCCAACGAACCAATCCTACTTTTTCATTCTCTGTTTTTAACTTGTGCCCTGGTGGTACATACACGCTCTCTTTAGCTCACTCACTCACTCACACTCTTTCAAACTTGAATTCACTGCTTAAGGACTTTCACGACTTTCTTTAACGACTATACGGCTCTGCTGCACTCTCATTCACTACTCAAAACAACTACAGACTCGGTCACATAGTCGAAATGCGCTCATTCGCTTTCGCCGCATTTGCTGGTAAGTCAATATCCACTGTGGAATTTGCGCACTCATCACGAGTGCGCATTTCACACACATCTCCTCCCTCTTCCAAAACCCCACATGCTAACACAAACAAGCCATCGCCGCCGCCGAGTTCAAAAACGACGCCCCCATCGACGCCGCCCTCGCCGCGCGCGATGACTGCCCCAAGCCAACGTCCATGTGCTCCGGCCCCGTCGTCATGAGCGGCGCAACCACGACGCTCACGTACCTGTGCGCAAACAAGTCGCAGTCCACCACACACGTCACTGTCACCCAGATCACCACCATCACGGCAACGCCTGGCGCAGGCGGTCCGCCTCCCAAGTAAGCCATGCCATCCTTCACCCCTACTTTTCACTCGCCAACACTCCAAACAGGGACGGTCCACCAGCCAACGACCCCACAACCACCACTACGGTCCTCAGCACGACAACTACGTACACCACCGTCACCAAGACCGTGAAGAAAGCTAGCTCCCTTGCCAGCGCCAGTGTGACTCCCAGCGTCAGTGGCACCAGTGTCGTCATGCCTAGCCTCTCCACCGGCTTGGGCCTCAAGAGCAACGGCACGTCCTCTGGTTACGCGTCGCCTACCTTGCACGGCAAGGGCGAGACGCCTAATCCGACGTACAATGGCACGCAGTTCACGGGTGCGGCGGGGCAGGCGGGCGTTAGTGTTGCGGCGTTGCTTGTGGGCGTTGTTGGTGCTGCACTGGTCATCTAAATCGGTATGCTGGATCGGGGGAAGGTACTGTTATGCGGAATGTGTGCAGTGTGATGCGGATGGGATATATGGGATTGCCGCTTTGCGTGCATCAACTTCCAAGTCGAGTCGGGACTTGTTTGTCTAGTAGTTTATCCCGCGCCCAGGAGGCGTTGATGGTAACATTTCCATAGCGATGCGTAACTCAGGCAATGAGAGCAAGGTATGCACAATTACACAAATTACTTTTTTTCTTTACTTCGCTCTTCATACATATACTGTCTATCTCTGCGTGATACAATACTCCACGTAGTAGAATACTATATGTATTTCGAAGATTCCCGGCGCTTTGAGGCGAGACGTCAGAGCGCTGCAGCGAATCATGCGAAGCTTGCAATGAGGTTGAGGGATGGGCGGAGATGGCGATGAGCAAGGAAGGGTCGGTGCGGTAATGGCGTCGACTGACTTTGTTCTTTCAAGTCTTTGGTCTTATACTCCCAGTCGAGTGCCACTGTAGCGTTTCTTTCATAGTGAGCTCTTTCCCGTACCCATCCGTAAATTGCCATGGTTTCTTGAACATGTCCTTGTATGGCCACGAGTTCTCTCGTACAGTCTTGCCAGACCTGCAAAGACAGCTAGCCTATCGTCAGTGAAACTTTTTTATAAACCTGAGACGCACTAGACTCACATGTAATTCAAGCGTATTAGGTAGAAGCATTCGACAAAGGAGGTCAAAATCGCCCAGACAATGAGGACGTTATACCAGGAGTATTCTCTTCGCCAGAAAAAACACCGGACAATGAACGCAGAGAAGATCCCAGTGTAGGTACCAAACAAAGGATAGGCGTGCTTGTACTCTGCGCTGAGTGTCTGTTTAGTAGGTAACGTCAGTTTTGAGCATCAAAATCAGACGGCACATGACTAATCTTACCTTGACATCGCTACCATAATTTTCCGGCAAGAGAAATATCAAACATGTCGCTACAAACGCCCAGTGAATCACTATCCCGCGCCAGCCTTCGATATCAAGAACCCAGGCTGTCAGTGAGTATAACTTACCCCAGCCTGGGAAACTAGATATCGCTAGACCACAGGCGACATCTCCTACTTGACCAAGACTGACGATGCCTCCACTGAACTGAGCGATGCAGATACCGATGGTGCCGATGATGCAGATGTGTCCAAAAGCAGAAAAAAGCGAGGGCAAAATGCAGAGTCGTGCGTATATGGGAATGACCAGGAAGAGCACGAATCGCAGCCGGTCGCGAATCGTGAGGCGAGGGTGAAGTGAAGAAGTGGTGGTGACAGCAGTTGGTAACGTCGTAGCAGATGTTAAAGCCATGTTCAATTTTCCAAAAGATGCCGTGTTGTGTATCGTTGGCGCTGTGACAATTAGGTACTAGCCTTACGAAGGAGCTCGTGGTTATTGAGTCAATTCACTACACCCTATCTGGCTCTAGCGCGTTGACTCACTGGGGTAAATAAGAGCTCTTCCGTAGAGCGTTAGACTCAATCGTAGCCTCTCGAGATACATATAAGCAGTACTTTGACATACTGCATTTTTAAATACACGAATGCAACATTAACGCGCGCACCCTTGTAACACAGATATCTAGATAAGAAAAGCTTCTTCATCAGCACCTTAAGGCGCCTCGAAAGAGTCTTCCCGAAAGCAATCTAGGCGTCAAGAGGATGTACAGCGGCTACCTGAGATGGTAACAGAAAAGGGGAAAACGCTTCTAGCTTGCGTATGCGCTTCTGAGCTGATGTTGAGGTAATGGGCAGGCTAAGTGATCTGGATAAAAGGTATACCTACCATATTGTTGATCGTGTGGGAGCACGCCGATGCGACCTCTTTCAAGCCTGAATTTGTGTCTGCATAGTGATGTTGCTCCGAAGAGCATCAAGTTGATTTCGAAATTAGTTCAGCCTATCACTGAGCTATAGCGTACGACAGATAGTAAAAATTCGACGTCTCGACATGCTTCTCAGGTTCTGGTTATCTTCAATGGTTTCCGGGATTGTTGTCGTGGCTTCTGCTCACGGAAGAAGCTCACCAAAGTTTGAGTTGAGATGATAGCAAGGCTTCATGCAGCCTAGGTTTGCCTATTGGCTCTAAAATAGTCCGCCGAAGAAGCAGGCTTGTCAACTGGAATTGCCTCCAAGCAGAACTTGAATATTTCGCCGCCCGTCGTAGCAGGAACATCAGCATCAAACCGTCGGCATTTGAGTCGCTGCGACGTGTTAGACCCTATTGGATCTGGTAGCATGACTTCCTCCTCTGGCGCCTGGAAATAGAAGTCCACTCTCTCCTCTTCGAGCATGAGAGATGTTAATGACGGCCAGCCAAAGCCACTGATGAGTCTATAGGCACTTATCGTGAAGCCGAGATCCTCGTTTGCCTTTGCGTATCGGACCAAGACAAAGAAGGAGCCGTGGCCGTCAATGTCCACATCTTGCGTGTCAAACTTTAACCCGACGGTGTATGTGGAGCCAACCTTGAATGAGTCGGGCTTCCAAGCGCCAAAGTCAATGTAAAGGGTGTCTGATTGAGTTGGAAAGCATATATTTCCTGTTGCCTCCACGTACGAAATGAGGAAGTATGGTACTCTTTCGGTAATCTGTAAATCAACACCACTGACCGAACAAGAGAAGACGTCGTCACCATCATGTCGATGTACAGCTGTAGCTCCCGAAGTTTCGATGTACATCGTCTTAGGACGGCTTTCACGAAAAGTATCTTTTTCAAGAAGCAGAGGACGAGTCTGGCGAGGACTTCGATGGAACAAGTCTGCGTTTTGGTGTGACTGATATAAAGGAATTGTGAGCACGCAACCGCTTAAGCGATGCCGGGAACGCTTATCTGTACATGCCAGAGCTGCCAGTACTCCCGTTCCTTGCATGTAGGGAATGTCGATGACTCGTAAAGTGACATGGAGTCCAAGATTTGTTAAGGAGTAATGTAGGGTGATAGACGTTGTCGGGTGCCTCTCAAGGGGAAATTGACAACGTAGACGATAACCATTCTTGTGTTCAAGAGGAGTTCGGGCCAAGCATCCGGTCATTTGCTCCTTTACGTGCGTTCCCTCGATTCCGTAGTTCCATGCAAATAAAGTATGGTCATCTGTGGCTTCCATGATGGCAGCTTGTAGCCGAGCAAATGCTTTGTCGCCCTCACCGTAGAGTAGTGGCATGTTGACATCGAACAGTCCGAGAAGACAATACGCCATATCTTCTCGACGAGTAGTGACTCGACCAGCTGCCCAGCTCATCCTTTCCGCCACCGAACGACGATTTTGCTTCCCAGCGACGTTGATGATGTGGGGGTCGATATTAGTAATATTAGATATCAGGGTAGGAAACATTTGATCCCTTCCAGACTGCGACCACGGAGATGAAAACATGGGACAGTTGTTGTTAACCCCATCACGTTCCCAGCGACCCCCTAGGAACTTCCAGTCGCGATCGTAGAACTTAATCTCTCTTGGAGCGAGTAGTTCTTGAAGTGTCCAGCCACGAGTGAACCAACGAGCCTGGCGCATGGAATCTGCCGTAGTACTCCAAGAGGAATGTTTCGATACATCGCTCAAGTACACGTAGCACATTTCAGCGTGTTTGTACCACCGATACATGGAGTTGATGGCTTCGCTGAGTTCAGCCGATGACTTCTTGTCGATGCAGCACGTATCGATCCAAGCATAGCGATGGCCTTCCTCGGCGGCGAGACGGCAACAGGTCCGGATCTTAGCTACGGCGCTGTCCTCCCCTTGCCTCCATATCTTCTTCGAGTGCACTCGCTGCTCATAATCCGCAAGAACAACCTCGTTCTGTCCCCAAGTGTGAGATAAGATTGCGTATTTTGGGATGGCCTTGTCGAAGAACTCCTCCAGCTGCAGATTCGCTGTGTTGATTAACCGCATTATGTATGGAGGATTCCGAGGGACACTTGATCGTGAGTAACCTTGAAGTAGCTGATGCGTAGAGAAAGCAACACTATGCTGAGGCTGTAGTGGGGAAGGCGCGGGTAGCTAGCTAAAGAAAGTCATCGCTTACAAAGCAGACACCCACCATACGTTGATGCCACGCTCGTATGCACACCTGCAAAACTTGTCATGAAGTCTCACAGCGAAGTCATCAAGAGCTGCTTGTCGAGCGACTCTCAAGAGGCATCACGTCAAATAAGCGTGCACGAATCTTGCATGTTCATATTAGGTATTGAGCTCGCAACGTGTAAATCATCTGACATTTCAAGAATGCTTCGGACTTTTTAGCCTCTCGGTGAACAATTCATCCTTCCCAATGCGTGCCTGTGTATGCTTGGCTTTTCCTTAACGTGACAAACGAAAAATGACGTGGATATAGTAAGAACAAAAAAGAAGGAGCTGGCGAAGAGATGATCGCTGTGCGTCGTGCAAAAAGCATGAGAAGGATAGCGGGAGTGCTCGCGAAATGGCGGCATCGTAGGCCTCGTGACAAACAAAATCAAAGTCGGCATCTGGGTGATATGCACCGCGACCGGTGAAAAAGACAGTACAATGACATGCTGAAGGGGAAAGGATGTGTGTGGTCGATGGCCAGACCATGTGATCATCATTGCATCCTCTTTCTCTTCCTCGCATCTTCGGGTTCGTCTTCATCCGCTCGTTCAGCAGTCTCTGCAGGGTTGAGTAGCGAATGCACGTTTGACGCCATACTGGACCGACGGGTTGGCGGTCCAGGTGTGTCGATCCCTTTGAAAGGATATCTTGCTCCGGGCAGGGCCCACCCGCTCTCAGCACTCAAAGTAGACGGCGTATTATCGTTCGTAAAGGGCGGAGTACCTTGTCTACTCGACTGCTGCCGCCTGGGTCCGCGGGGTAACTGATAACTTTCTAAAGCATCACGGAGCTGCTGGTCTCCGCCTCCAATGGGTGTCCGATGCGGTGAAGAGGGCCACTGGGTGGAATTGTGACCCGAAGCATACGGCGAGTGCGCTGGACCAGGTGGAGGCGGCTGTGGCTGCCAACCATGGGTGCGGATATCTGCCGAGGTATGCCGCCTATTGAGATTATAGGGCGGGGATGAGCTGCTCGCCAGATTGTTCCCCAGATTTGCATTTCCACCCGGATGCTGGATCAAAGGTGGAGGCGGTGGGGGTGGCTGGTGGGACACTGGGGTTCTGGCTGAAGATGGGGAGTAATTACCCGTTCCTATTGAGCCGAAACGTCGCGGAGAAATCGCAATATGGGCCGGAACCGGAGGCTTATATGGCGCTTGACGCGAAATACTTGCCAATGAGCCTCTCCGTGAGTCTATTAGATTGTCCATAGGGACTTGCCGGGGCGAAAGAGGGGGTCCGTTGTTGTGGTCGACTTGCATAAAGTAGGGTTGGCGTGCAGAGAGTGGCTCTTCTGGCGCCTCCAAGGCACGTAACATCTCGGAATGACGACTAATGTCACGTTGCATCAAAGCCACTGGTGGTAGAGTGAGCATGTCGCTCAGATAAGGTTTAAGCGGTGGTACGTACCATCCTTGTGTATTGGATTTTCCGGGTCTGGCACCATGGCCATAATATAATTTGTGAGCTCCTGATTCCACTAATGGCACATTAGCTGATGTAGATCCGGTCTCGACGCATCGGCATACCTGGTGACATCGCACCATACCCTCCATTACGACCAGAGTCTTTTGATTGAGGTAGGCACATGTGTCTTCTGACCGCTGCATTCGCGAATGCATATCGTACAGATTATGCTCGAGGACGTTGAGGCGTGACTCGACTGGGTCCGGCATCGGTTCGTTTGGTTGAACGGTTGGCGGACCGGTTGGCAGTTTGGGTGCTGAAAACGAGTCGCGGTGGATGAGCGCGTGGCGCGACGCACGTCGCTTGATCTCGCGCAGGCCAACCAGGTCCCCGCGCTTGAAATTGCCATTGCCGTGCTTGAATTCCCACAACGGCGAGTCTGGAGAGCCAGTGTGGAAGACATCGCTCACTTGGACCCAGTCAGCACGCCATTTGCGCCTCCAGGTCAAACTGCCGAAACGTACCTTTGTGAAAGCCGTACATGTTCAATTGTCGGACAAAAGAGGAAATGTTGGTATGCTTGAAGTATGATCTGCAGGGTCGGTTAGCTATATTAAAAAGGCCATAGCTCCAGATGCACGTACGACAGGACTTTGGAGAATTCACTGGACGGTGACATGACAAAGCTCTCGTTGGTGCTTGACCATGAGATGAGGTGCTGGATGCCTTGGTCTTCGAGCATACTGCGCGCGCATCAGTTTCGCGTTCTAAGCAGGCAGGCAGTGTTGGAGGCGACCCACTTGTACAGCTTATGTATAAATGCCGTCTGAACTACCTTGGGCTGCTGTGCAGCCGCTGCGGCGCCAACCGCAGTCGCCGAGCCGCCATTGGGCGAAGTGTTGCCCGAGTCTCCGTTGATGCGCCCGTGGTCGTGGAGCGTGCTGCTTCGCTCTGCGCCCGAACCGTTCAGGGTTGGTGGGCCCATTGACGATGTCGGGGTTGGGGAGATGTCCATGGGGTCTCTCGGCGGCGCCAGCGTCGAGGCGGAAGACGGTAGGATTGGTATCGACTTGTGCATATTGGGATTGTGCGGGTCGGGCGAGAAGGGGCTCCGTCGAGCTTCTGCGACAGACGCCATCATGGCGGGCGGGAATCGTGACGCGCTGGTGTTGGGATGTTGGGCTGCTAGGTCAAGATGGCGCCTCAGGAACTTTCAAGTAGGGGATTCGCTATCTAACAACTGCTCGACAACGGGCAACAGGCGAGGGCTCCGCAGATAGTGCGCGAGAGGACGCGGTGCAGGGCCCTGGTGTGTGGGATCAAAAGGTGCGAGGGTGCGGAGAGAGTGCGGAGGAGCATGCGATATGGATGGCCAACGGCGTGCGGAGTAGCTGCACCGACTAGAAGAATCTAGGGCGAAATATTCGTTTCTAGCGCAGTCGCGAGGGCTGGCAGTCGTTCGTCCCAGAGCTGCTGGGCTGGCAGTCCGGTGCGTCTTGGTCGGATCGGGAGCGTCGAGGCTTCGCAAGCTGGAAAGGAGCTGCAGCACACGCAACTCGTCGATCGTTGAGCAGGGTCGGCTGGAGCGCCCGAGCGTCTATCAAAGCGCTGATCTGATACCCCCGATCTCTGCAGATGCCCATATGTGACATGCAGAGTGCACAGGCAGCAGGAGGACAGATGGCCGCGGCGGGGGGATGGGGAGGAGGCAGGGCGAAGGAGGATTCCTGCGGCGGTGGGTTGCAGAAGTACAAGCCACGACAGCTGAGGCGGAGACGAGCAACGTACTCCCTACTCGTGCCGTCTATGGGGCAGCCGAAGTGAGTTGGGATGGGGACCGATGTCTCTCAGCGTTTGAGGGCGTCTATGGGTCTCAGCACAGAGGGCCAGCTGTCATCCAACGCGAGGGCCGGTCATGTTCAAATGCAATTCTGGGCTCGATCCTGCGCATGACAGGCCGTGAGCGACAAGCAGATGCTATCGAACGCCTGCCGGATTCGCACCGTTCATGTCGACGGCCACCTCCACCTCGAGCAGCCGAACTGCTTCCGCCGTAGCAGGGGTGCCTTCAGCGCCAAGAGGGCCCCTTGTGCTGCCCGCGACGTCGGCCAGACGCATGCCCAACTGAAACACTCGACTCGGCAATAGGCCGCCGTGGTATCGCTGTAGCGCTGCTGAGATTGCCCACCAACACCGATGCTCGTACCCAGATGGTCCGCCCTCCGACAGCTCGCGCAACCTGCTGCGCGCCTGCGACCGGGTAGCAGGCTAGGCCTTGACGTGCAGGCCAGACGCTAGCCCGCCACGCGGAGGGGTCTCCCACCGTGCGTGCGCGACCCTCTTGTCGATCGGCGCAAACGAGGAGCGGTCCGCAGATATGCCTTGTGTGACCGCGTCCGTGCTGAATCTTGTCCACGACCGTCGTCGCTGCACGAGTCGCCATCCGACGCTTCTTCTCGCCGTTGCTGTCAGCCCGTGTTAGATTTCCGGATGAAATCGGTGCTGTCTGTTTATGGAGGCCGACGCGCTGATCGCAGCGTTTAGGCGCATCCGGACAAATGACTCGAGGCGGGAGGCTATACAGGCCCTGGTCGACGAGTTGACTCCCTACGAATTGCGCACCCTTCAACACATCACCGCTGCCCGCTCGTTCCAGCTCGACATCATTGGGCAGCTTCCCGTAGAGCTTGTGGCTCAGGTGTTTACCCATCTCGACACCTCGACTCCCTACCGCCTGCAGCGCGTAAGTGCAGGTACATGATTTATACGTGTGACACGAGTCATCTACATCGATCACCTGACTAATGCCCTGAAGGTATCTAGGCGATGGCATCACATCTTGCAGAGCCCCGATGTCCTCAAAAGAAGTCTAACTTCTTGGTCTGGCAACACATTGGACTTACAGGGCGCCGAGCGCAGCCTGCTCGAGTCGAAGGCCAAGCATATTCAAATGTTCCGCCAGGGAGACCCCAGTAGCCACTTCACAGTACACCTCAACGATCCGCGTGGTTATGCTACTCTGGTGGAGGATACTCTTGCCTGGTCCAGGGTATCTGGGCACGACCACACAGCCCGCGCCATCTACCTCTTCAATATCAGCACATGGACTCTTCACACCCTCAATGGAGATGCGCGTGAGAAAGTAGCGGCACTCTTTGCGTCTGACAAGCTTGTGGGCTTTGCCACGAACGGCACTGTCTGCTACGTCTGGAGTCTTCAAACCCGTGAAAAACGACGATTCCGAGTACCCAACCCTGCACTGTTTAAGACTATCACCTGCCGTGGTACTATGGTTGTTTGTGCAGCATGCCTCGTCGACCATGCTCTAGTCTATATCTGGGACTATCGGACTCAGCAAGGCAGGTCCTTTACCATTAGCTATGACTCTGCTCTATTTGTCCGCGCTACTCCCGAGTAGGTTGTTTCAAGAACAGAGTAACTCACCCCAAGATTGCTAATACCCATTAGATGCACGCATCATTATGCCCTAGCTCTTCTCCTTCAGCCTGAAGACGAGCACATCATCGTATTTGCCAATGAACGCTGCGCCACTCATTACTTGCACAGCTCTGACATGTTCACCACGCTTCGCTACGGTCGATTCAAATATACAGGAGAGTGTGTCGCAGAGTCAGGCTTGACTTTGGACCTAGTGCGGGCTTCGTTCCACATGCTCGGCAACCAGCTTACGCCAGTGGGTCGTGATGGAATCTTTCGAATGACCATAGCGCCTGGTGGGAGTTTGCAATTCGACGAGAATCTCTTCAAATTCACTGAACCGCGACCTGCTACTCACAAAGGTGAGCTTTGGGCCAACGACTCATTGTACTGGTGGAAGGATGTCTTGTTCGAACTTAAAGACCCCGAAGCAGGTATACTCCACGGTCCGATCCTTGTGCACCTGGGTACAACGTATGTGACGAAATGTTTTTATGCATCGCAATAGTTGCAACCAGTCTATCACCACCACAATTCGCTAACCTCTACCGGCAATAGGTCTCACCCCAAGCCCATTACTCGGAAGGATGCTCGTAGAAGTACTTATGCAGACCACGTACCCTCAGTCATGGACAACCAAGAGCGTATTTATCTCAATGATCGGTACATTATCCGCGTAGGGGTGGCCGATCTTGAGGTACTGTGCTTCGATGAATCTTCTCAGCATAGAAACTATAGCGAATCTTTTTTCAACATCGGGTCATTGCAGGTAATCGACGGTGCTACGTAGTAGTTGTGGCAAAGTGACATGGGCTCAACGGAAATGAATTGATGCTCAGTCAAGATATCGAACAGGCTCGACGAGTTGCTCAAGCGCAATGCTACAACACTTTCACACGCTCTGTATAAGTACATATGCATCGTAAAAGAACCCTGCCCGCCTCGCTTCACGCCACGATCTTCTTAGCGCAATGACATCGATTGGGCGCGGGGTGATTGGAGCCCCACCATCGGCCAACCCCGACCTTCCTCTTCGTGTTTGACTGCGGCCTAGGTACCCAAGAAATTTTCTGAAGCACTTCATAGCGTTCTCAAACCCTCCAGATCTCACTCACCCCAACTTTCGGTTGGCGACAAAAGCATTCAACATGGTTGAGAAGCTATACGTAACGTACAACCAGGTATGTATTCGGGCATTACTTTGGTCGCACAACAAGGCGCGCACGCGCATTCGGTACAGTCGTGTACCGCTGGAAAATGTCCTCGAACATGCAGCGAAGCGCAAAGGTGCATGAGCTTCATGCTTCAGCTGCGTATAATACATCACATATAGGCGCACGACCTTGGACTTTATTATGCGCCTTACACACACTACGTCGAATCCAAGGCTAACCAACATTTTCTCACCAGGTCCACAAGCTGTGCCAAGAAGCAGCAGACCAGATCCTCAATGAGTTCAAGCCCAACCTCATGATCGCCATCGGCGGCGGCGGCTACGTTCCCGCGCGCATCCTCCGGTACCTTTACCCCAGCTTTCCCCCCAGCTTTACCACGACACCCACCTAACGCAATGACAGCTCCTTCCTCAAGAAAGAAAACACGCCCAACATCCCCATCCAAGCCATCGGCCTCTCCCTCTACGAGCAACTCGGCACAGACTCCGAAGTCGAAATCCCAGGCACAAAAGTAACTCGCACGCAATGGCTCGACCTGTCGTCCCTCGAAATGGCGAACCTGATCGGCAAAAACGTCCTCATTGTCGACGAGGTCGACGACACGCGAACGACGCTGGAATACGCGGTCCGCGAACTCGAAAAGGACGTCGAGGCCGCCGTGCAGAAGCTCGGACGCCAGGGCGAGAAGACGAATTTCAGCATCTTTGTCCTGCACAACAAGGATAAGCCCAAGAAGGGAAATCTGCCCCAGGACATCCTCAAGGGCAGGTATAGTGCCGCCAGGACCGTGGGCGATGTCTGGATTAATTATCCGTGGGAGGCTACGTACGTACCCGCGGAATGAGGTATCGACTTGAAGTGCTAACAGACTTTACAGCGACATCGACGAGCACGACCGCATGTCGCGGGAGCAGGAGTCGAAATAGGACCATCGAGTCTTGCAAGAGGCTGAGGGCACGACGATACCAAAAGCATGGGGGCCTTTTCGGCTTGGAAGCATTTGCAGGTTTTGGCATATGGAGTTTTTGGCGGACCGATCTCAGTTGAAAAGCCGGTTTGAATCAGGCTACCATCTGGTGCGGCATAGAACATCAATGAAATTCATGATTCTCACTCAGCATGACACAAGTCATGCAGATACCCAGCGTCGTCTGCTTAGTTCTCGCCAACCCACACCACGAACCTCAAGGCATAGTCTCACAAAGTATCACCCAAAGACTCGGATAATTTGAAGAGTGTCATAACGTCATGATCATTGCCCAACAGTCCCGATCCTGTCCTCCTAGCATGCGAGATCCTCCAATTGCTTCCACGCCCAATCCTCCTTCGCCCACACAAAAAAGGGGGTATATGGTTAATTATTATACAAGAAAGCTCAAAACTCCAGTTTTGTACTCGATGCTCTGCAGCTCGTCCGTCTGCATGTGTGTATAGATCATCGCTATGCAAGTAAACAAACAGAAATGTGTGCGGAGTGCCGCACCGTATACAACGTGTTGAGGGAAGGTCAGCCTCATATCCTCATCTTGCGGAACTTTCTCGACGCCCTCCGCCGAAGACCGTTCATGGCGCGCTTGGTGCTGTCGTTGTCCGTCTCGTCGTTTTGCTGGGATTGAGGCTTATTTCCTCGGTTACTTCTGACCGAAGTTTGGTGCGCTATCCTGTTTTGATCGCGCCAGAACAGCCTCTTTTGGTCGATGACGCTCTGCGATAAGTTGCCGAAACCCTTCTTTACGAATGCGTGATCATGCAAGATATTGGGGTCCAGGCACGTCCTGGGCAGGTTCTGCACGATCATGAAGATCTCGGGGTCGATGGGCTTGTACTTGCGGATCTCCGGCTCGCTGAGCTTGAAGATGGCGAGTGCGTAGCGGTAAAGGGCTCGAGGTCCCTCGTATAAGAAAGAGTCCCAGACGCGAAGAACTGTCTCGATAGGTAGGACGCCAACGAAGATACTCATGAACCACGATGTGCATGATAGCGCGACCGTCGGTTGCCGCTGGAACTTTGAGTCGGGGTGAGCGTTGGAACCAGCGCCACTGTTGATGAGATCGGTATCGTTGATGGACACCCAAACTTTCGGAAGGTAGTCCTTGATGAGCATCATGAGGACGTTGACCTCAGTGTTGGCAAGACTACGAGCGTGTGCGCCAGGAAGATGGTTCTGCGTGATGATAGTGAGCATGACAAATGCCTTTTCCTTATCTTGCTTCAAGAAGAGCAGTAAAAGACCGGCGATAAAGTTGAGGGATTGGCAGTAGCCGATGCTAGGGTTGTTCAGCGCAAAGCAAGAAAGAACCTCGCGTAGATCCTGGATTAGCTGAGGCTCGTCGGTCGACTCGCCGTCTAGCAGATCTGTAGCTGGCTCTGGTCGGAAGTGGATGTTGTCAGGGAATGTCCGGTCAAGATCACGCTCAATCGCATCCTTGTCGTCTTTGTTGAGCTCATCTTGCTTCACTCGTGCTACTAATGTCTTGTAAAGGCCCACCATCTCTTTCTGTGCAAGGGTGTGTTGGCCACCAGAATAGTACCACCACATGGCGCCGCGCCATTCCGGAGGGTAACCCTTGCGTGCGTAGCGTTTAACCTTTTCGCACATTTCGGGAAATTTTGTCGGGTCGGTTGTTGGCAAGCCCTGTTTCGACATCAAGGCAATCCATTTGTTTCTCCGACGAGAGATGTGCTCCTCGTATTTAGTTGCCCATGTGTTGTACTGCTGAACATTAATTTTGTCAGAGACTTTCTTGAAACCATAGCGATCCCTCTCCACGGGACTTGTAGCTTTTCGTACTTGGGGTGAGGCACCGGGAAATCTTTGTGATGACGAAAATGCGGGAGGCGGTCGCCCTGTCGTAGTCTTCGCACTCATCGGAGCAGCTGAAGCCAGCATACCCAAGTTAAACAGGGCACTCTTTCGGTCATACACACTGGTCGATGCCCGGCGCGGGATCGTCTCATTCTCGTCCAACTCGGGAAGCGGTTCAGACTTCTTCAATGGGGGAGACTGGAGCCCAGCAAGGTTATCTTTACTAATCGAATCGTTTGAGATCGTTCTCGACGCGCTGGGTCTTTTGCTGTGCCTTTTGGAATAAGCCTGGATTTCGGCCCAATCGTGACGGGACAGCCGCGCCTTATTTGTTGGCAGCTGAGGAAGCTTCGAGATGTCGCGCTGAATAGTTGTCATTTGCGAGTGGTTGACATTCCTGCTAGTCGGACGGGGTCTGATATGGTGCGTTTGATTGAGACGAGGCTTGCTGCTGGATGCACCGAATGCCACAGCTTGCACTGAGATCGACATCCGCCGAGGTAGTTCCTCGCTCGATCGTTGCAAAGCAGCCACTTGTTGTTGATTCGGTTCATTCATGATGTTTTCGGATTTGTGCGGTTTGGATTGTGCTTGATTTGATTTGATCTGTAGCGGGGGCAGGCGTTTGGTTTGGCTCTCCTTTCGCTCGGCAAGACCTACATTCGCAGCATCTCCATCAAAGATATCTGTAGCCTCTGAATGTGTCGAGGCGGAAAGGGGATGTTCCACCGACGGCGTCTTCGTTGGAACCAGATGCTCAGTATTGCTGTCCAAGGGGTCTTGCAAGCGAGAATTGGGCTGCTCGTCCCAGTCTCTGAGGCGGTCAGAAGAATGAAAGGAGCTGAGCGAGCTCATGTCGCGAGAAGGTGTCTGTGAAAGTCCAGGTGGTTCCAAATCTAAAGTTGTAGGGGAGGAGCTGAGCGGTGCGCGGGTATCATTGTTGTCATCTTCATCATAGTAATACGAATCGATAACATCATCGACAGCATCCATGTTGTATTCCTCTTCTGGCGCTTCAGAGGTCTGGATGGTTTCGGGCGAGTCGTCTCGGTCTCTCAGTCGATCTCGTGATTGATCCCTGGAGTAAATGCTCGCCTGGCGCTCGCTGACGACAGAGCTTCTTGCTGTAACTATACTGCTCCTTTCGGTACCGCTTGTTTCTATCAAGTTTGAAGAGGCGTTTGTCCAGCCCGATCTAAAACTTGCACGGGGCTCTTCGCCGCGGAATTGGCGTGGCGGCGGAGGGTAGTAGTCGGTATGAGACCAATTCGGAACGCCACGGTTCGGTTTGTATGTCCCAGAGAGATTGGCTCGATCATTGCCTCGGAACTGACCGTAGTCGGGGATGGAGGTAACGGATCTCAGAGGCGGATTGGGCTGAAAGCCTGGTTGTGAGGAGCTAGTGAAACCTCGAGTTCGCTGTGGGGAGATAGGGTGCGAGACATCCTCGTTGGATGAGTCCCAGTCCGGCCCAGTTGAGTGTACAGGGTTGCTTGCCAAAGGATTGTAGATGGCGCGAAGATCCGGGGAACCGGGCAGGCTGCCCTGCTGTGCCATTGCGGGACCCATTGTTGGTGAAGCTGCAGACTGATCCGATCGTGGATAGCCATTGCTCAGGTGAAAGGGCGAGGGGGGAACAGCGGCATGACGGAGCAGAGAGGGTGCGCGCTGGCGCTGAGAGAACTTGGGTGAAGGGAGCCCAATGGGCGGGAGCGGCGGGCTATTAGACGGTGCGGAACTGTGTGTCCGGGAGTCGTGAGCGGGTGCGTCTGCTGTGTCCGTCTGCAGGTGCGCCGGATGCTTGGATCGGCCGGACCCAAAGCCCCTCTTCGCTACATGTGGTAGCTGGGGCTGCGGTGACGCCGGGGGTGTGAAGTCGGTCGGGCGGTAGGGTGCAAAGGGCGCCGGGGATGAGAGGGCAGGCTCGGGGTATAAAGTCGAACCGCCCTTCAGCGCAGCCTCGGTGGTGCCGTTGCGGGCAACGGTGTCGACCATGGCGCCGTGGGGGCCCTGTGGAGGGTGTATAAGCAGCGCGTGAGGAGGCTCATTCGAATGGGGGAAAAGAAGGCTCGGCAAATGTGGTGTGTGGTAGTAACATTCTCGAGGGCCGGGTGGAACTAGTGATTTGCGGCAAGACGCGTGGTGTGGTGAATGTGCCTGAGGGTTTGGGGCAGTGTTTGATGATGCACCGTGTGCAGTGAGCGTCAAGGGTCAAGCGGGCCCACCTTCAGCGGTCGGGGTACACAGCACAGGAGGCGAAAGAATGAGGGCGGATGGTAAGGAGCGTCGCGTGCCGGTGTACCTCGTGGCTGTCCGGACGGGTGTGAGAAGTCAGTCGATTCCAAGGGCGTGCCTGGGGAGTTGCAGGAGACACTCAGAAACGGTGGATTGGTCGCGGACAGCTAACGCGCCAAGAAAGCGGCATCTTCATCTTATCCCCGTCAAGCAAACTGGGTCAAGAAGCGCGGGCCGAGCGGAGCAGTGACGCTTGCGAGACAGGTGCTCGACTTTTGAAACGGCTCCTTTTCACCGGTGCATAAGCGCCTCCAAACCTAACAGAGTCTCACGAACTTAACGCGTGCCTCGACCAATCGAGGACATCACAAGAGTTAGCGTACGTTATCGGACAGGGCCAGCTTGCAGGGCCGGCGCCTCCTCCGTCGCCTTTTATTGGTAGAATATGGGCGGCGCTGGACGTCCGCCTCCATCTGACAGCAAACATGCTTTTTGGTGACATTGTGGGAAGTTGGACGGTACACGACGGGCACACCAGTTTCTAGGATCTGTTACTGCCTTGCCCGAAGCGCGTGCGTGCATGGAAAAAACAGCGTTTGTAGCTGACTCGTTTAATTTGCAGCCCAGCATGATGACTTGAGCAGCGCCGGTGCTGAGCTCACGATCTTTGCGGCTCACAGTTCCACTGTGCAGCTACCAGCGGCAGGCCACGACGCCTGCTCCGTGATCGCAGCTAGGCTACATTTGCGACCAACGCCCGCTTGCTCTCTCATTTCGATCGGATGCTCGAGCACAGCCAAAAGAGATTTGTGTATGACGACATGCATGCTTGCTCATTTCATTTGGCGAGCCCGAGCACCATCTACCCGGTGCCTATGTTCGAGAACGTGGAAAACATCTTAGCTACAAAATCCATAATCTATTCGTCCGTATACACATTGACCCCTTCGTTGCCCAACGGTGAGAGAAATACCAATCTGATGCAAGTCTCGCCGAACGCCCGTGAATGCAACCCAGCTGTAATCCCCGGTAAAGATGCCACGCTATGTGCCCTTCTACTCTACTTTGCATATCGCTTCACCCAATCCTTCACGTTCTTCTCGAAGCCTGCGCGATTCTCGCGGTACTCGTTGGCGATGGAGGGCTCGATGGCATCGTCGGGATTGGGCTCGATCAGAAGCGTCTGGATGAGACGTAGGACAGAGACGACCTTGTTAGGGGGCTTCCACTCGTCTGGGCGGAGGAGACCAAGGCACATGGAGCCCTTGTCATCGTTACTCACGTTGGGGTGGTAGATCTTGGTGCGGAAGCTGACGACAGGTGGCTTGAAGGGGTATTCGGTCGGGAAGGTGATCTCGAGCTTGAAATGGCCGCCCTACTCCACGTTAGCAATCACAACATAAGACCCGGTTCGCTGCAACATACAGCATAGGCAGACTGCTCCGGGCCGTCCATGACGACTTCCCACTTGGTCATGTTCTTCTCGTCAAAGTTGATCTTCATGCCTGCAGGCGTGTCCGCCATGCACTCGCCATACTCCTAGTGGGGGGTCAGTTTGCTGCGTGCCGTACACATCATACGAGAGGCTTGCCTTCATAATGCGCTTCTTGGCACCGGTGCTCATATTGGCGGTTGTAGCTTGTCGTGTCAGTCAAGGATGTTGAGTCGATGGCGGTTGTTGGGACCTGTGTGAGGCGCTGGGCAGCTTTAAGTAGGGGTTCGAAATGAAGGTGAAGGCGAGGCGCCCGTCAAAGTAAAGAAGAACTTCAAGGTGCTCGCAAGGTACAGGCACGCAGTCGCGTTGATGTGCAAGTGATCGACTGGAGGAGGAGATGCATGGGTATGACGCAGAGCGTTCTGCGCACGGACCTGTAGCCTAGCGCCTGGCCGTTCTTCATGGTCACGCTAGCAGATTCCAGCGCACCGTACACATTCACCAGTCTTTGTGCTTCTGGCACAGTCCAGAATTTTTCACATTGGTAGCCTCAGTTTAGACGGCCCCTCGTCTACATGCACAGCCATGCTGCCCTTCAAGTTGGGCATCACAAATCTATCTTCCGAATTCAAAACCGTCACAAACAGACTCGCCTCAAGGCAATACAGCATCCTGAGGTCTTGTCACACGCACAATACCCAGCTCAAAGATCACTTTTCCTCCAATGAGGGTCATGCAAGCAACCTGAAAGATATAGCTACATGTAGTAGCATATCCGACGCAGCAGTTGTGGCACACGCCTTGCCTGTTCTGCTGCGTGGTACCGGTACTCAGCCGTTCGTGAGTCACTGCCCACGTGCAGATGGACAGTCACAAGATCACGTTACATCGTGAAGGTTCCGCGTCTTGATGTTCGGGACGCGCTGTGAACAGGTACTGCCACTTTCAAGCTTACTTCCAAGTCCGAAGTTTGTTGTTTGAAGTGTTGTCTATATTTTCAGCCCTGTTTGGGTGGCTTTTCCCAGGCTACCGGCAACGTCATGCAACTGCGTTGTCCTCGCTTACCAGACTCCTACCAGGAAGCAGGCGGTTCCACGTTCTTCTACCACTTCTGCAGTGCGCCAAATCAACAGTCGAATGCGGCCTTGCTGCCTGACAAAAGCGCAATTGGCGAATAAGATGCAGCTAATGCAGGTCGCACAGCCCGTAGGCTGCAGGGGTACTTGGCTGGGCTGCAGGTGTATTTAAGCCCGGCCTCCCCCACATCACAGGCTCTTTACGCGCGCCCCGACAAGCCTCACGCTCGACAATTAAGTGTACGCAAGTATACTGAGTTTCTCGGATTTAGTACCTTTCCCGCGAAAAGTGCCGAATCTGAGAAGCTTCAAGAGCTTTCCCCTGTAACGCGTCAACTAACCTGTCCACTCTTTACGACTCCCTCCTCGCTCGCTACGATTCCTCTCTTCGCCTTTGCCTTCGCCAAAATGTTCGGAAAGCGCTCCTTCGCTAGCTCGAAAGACCGTTCGGGCAAGATAACCAAACAGCCGAAGAGATCGTTCCGCGAGGCGACGAAGAAGCAGGTCATCGCCGAGAAGATGGACACACGAAAGGACAGTCCTATGATGGACGGCGGATCCCCGAACCTCACATCAGCGATTGTAACGGTCGTTGTGGGGTCCGACAACCGAACTTTCGCCGCCCACGAGGACGTCCTGTGCCATTCGCCCTTTTTCGCAGACGTCTTGAGGAGTCAATTCTTCGAGACTGCGAATCGGCGCATCGATCTGCCCATGGAGGAACCAGAGGTCTTCAGCTGCATCCTCGAGTACCTCTACAAAGGGGACTACTATCCTCGTCTCGTCCAAGACAAGCGCCGGCAGACCTGGATGCTTGAGGGTGCTGTAGCCTCACCCGACCCAAACAGAGGCGACCGCGCAGTAGCAGTCGAGCCAACCTTCTTTCACACTGGAGTGGGCGATGTGATCCTTCGCGACACAGCCGTATACTGCTCGGCTGATCTGTACGGCCTTGAGGAGCTCAAGAAACTTTCCTTGCGAAAGCAGGGCCTGCAGAGCGGCATCGAAGTGGGCACGATCCTCCGGTCGGCCCGCTACGCCTACGAGCACACTCCAGATAGTGATTCACGACTGCGAGCGCATTACCTCGCGCTCATAATCCGCAGCAGAAAAACATTCAAGCGTAGTGGCACAATGCAGATGGAAATGGAGATGGGGGGAAAGCTGTTCTTCGACTTGTTTGTTGCTATGTGTAACCATGTCGATGACCTTGTGGATGCGAGGTAAGCCTTGCGCGTCTCCTCATCTCCATTCCATCCTGCATTTGTGACATCAGTGATGCCAGACTAACATGCACCAGCTCTGCTCGCGGCACTCCCAGGACCATCTAAGGTTGCACAAGCCACCAAACCTGTCGAGAAACATTGCAAACATACACACCCGGAGTTCACCAACTTGACCAATATTTCAACTCCAACTTTACACAAATTGCCAACAAGCGACATCGCACATGCAACTCGCTCCTCGTCCCTCTCTCACTGAAAGGAAAAACCCAGAAAAAACAATGGACCTGGATTGACTCTGGCTCCAATGGCTTTCTTCGGCGTACTCGAAACGGCTGGTTGCATCATCATTCTCCTCTCCCCTTGTCTCTTACCCCGTGTGTAGTTTGCTCACCCCCATCGCGTCCCCTTAATCCCCTCTGAAATCTGTGACACGACAGTGCTTTTCCTGTTCCCTTTTTCTTCCCCTCTCTGCTTGCGGAGAGAGTACATGACGACGAATTTCGAAACTGTGTTTCTTTTGTTTGATGTGTGCGCTGGGAGGATGTGGAATCAAGAGGTGTTGTTGGCAGGTATGGAATGGGGAATTGGGACATTCATTTTGCAGAAGTATTTGTGCCGCGATGGTTATGAAGAACCGTGCTGGAGAGCTGTCTCAGGCGGACGGCTCGTATTGCGGAACAGATTGGCCGAGACCGCTTGGATGGATAGACTGCTGTGGATGAAGTTAGCGGCGTGTAATGAGAAAACCCTAGCCGCCGCTATACTGATGTTTCGCGAATATGTGTGATGTCTAGTCTGTTATGCATGTCGATGTGATTGTTCCAAACGCCGTGGCCAGAGGACAGCTCTATATGCCAACTTCGAATGCTCCATCCACCAAACTCCAGAACTCTTCGATAACCTCTTCCTGTCCCTCGCCGCCCCTTACCGCAAAATACCTTCTCTCATCGATCCGCGGATTCCAGTTCCCAGGATTCGCATCCACCATCTTCCCACCCGCTTCCGTCAAAATCACCCACCCAGCACACACATCCCAAGCCCAACACCCCGCTTCCCAGTATATATCGAGTGCTCCACTCGCAACTCCACACAGATTCAGCGCTGCGCCGCCAAAACTCCGCAGCCCATGCACCATACCACCTCCATTTTCTTTCGTCGCAGCTAATCGCTTAAATGTCTCGCTCTTGACCTTGAAATCATTCCCACTCCGATCGCTGCCCCACTCAACCGCGACCAGACAACTGCTCAGCCCCTCGATCGGCGCAGACGGACTCAATGGCAGTTTTTGTTCCTGGTTGAGATATGCACCCTGTCCTTTTATCGCGGAGTACAGCGTCGCTGTGAAGGGGTTGTACACGATTCCAATGACCGGCTCGAGGTCGACAGCGAAGCCGAGCGAGATAGACACGTAGGGATTCCGATGCACGAAGTTCGTCGTTCCGTCTATGGGGTCGCATATGAAGGTTGGAGCTGGGGTGAGTCTGTTGCCGGGTTTGTATGTCTCTTCCCCCATGAAGGAGTATGTGGGGTAGCGTTCGCGGAGGGAGGTGGAGATGAGGGTTTCGACTGCGCGGTCGGTTTCTGTGACGAGGTCGACGGCTAGAATACAGCTTAGCTTATCAATGGGTTTGGCTGGCAAAAGGATATGCGTGTTTACAGTTCTTTTTCGACCCTGCGGCCTCGGTGGTGGGTTTTGCAGAGACGATGCGCTCTCCTGCCTGTTTGGCTATGGAAATCATAAAGTCGTGGATCTCTTGGAGGTTAAGGTCTGCCATTGTGACGGAGGCGGTGTTGTAGGATGAGTGCACTGAAAGGTGGAGCGATTGTTTACAATGTTTAGGGGGCACAAACGTCACAAGCAGCTACCCCTCGGATGGTGGGGCAGCCCTATCGATACCGATACTGCAGGTACCAACACGTGGGAACCTTCGGAAGACGGCATCGACCTACTACGATCGACATCTCACTCCTGAAGAATGGAACGATGACAGATACGAACGAACTCAGCGTTGATTCCATACCGTTGGCACTACACGCTAGATGAGATCTCAGATCTCAGAGGCATACGAGGATAAGTGAGCTGGACGTCGACATGCATTTGGACAAATGCTGGCAAAGTAGATCCATCTTCTGCTCTAGCCCGGAATGGGAATCTGAGAGATCGATGAGGCATCAATGTCTTGACAACATCTAGGCACTTCTAGCCAATGTTGAGCAAGATTTGAATGGAAGAGACGCCCGCGCAATGACGGGTCTCAATATCCGAGCCCCGCGCCATCTCATAATAAGTCTCAAGAACAGACATATGCTGTCAGCTATCCAGTCTTGCATTAATCTCATCTTGAACTCTTTCTATCTCTTTGCTAAAAATCTTTCTTTACAAGATGTCCACGTCTTTCCCCAAGTTCTCGGAGCTTCCACTCGACTCAACTCATCCACCACATTCAGCATGGGGTCTCTGGGGCCCGGACGATGAACTAGGAACCCTCAATCATCTCACTCCCGAAAGAACGGTCGAAGCCGCTAAGCTCATCACTACTGGAACACGAGTCGGACTTAACTGGCCATTGGAGCAGATGGACTATGCTGGCGAGAACTTCAGACAGGTACTGAAGCATGAGATTTACGAATTGGGGATGAACATGAATGTATGCTCGGATCAGTATGAGGATTTGGGCAATGGTATTGATCTAACGTGTAGGATGATCGCCTTGAATTCAACACACAAACAAGCAGTCAGTGGGATGGTTTACGGCACTGGGGCTTCGATGACGGACGATTTTACAACGGCCTCACACAGGAAGAGATCATGAGCAAGAAAACCGACAAGCTCGGCATTCATGGTCAGTCGTTCTCGCCAGCTCCACATCGTTTTCTAACCACAATGTAGCGTGGGAAAAACAAGGCATCGTCGGCCGCGGCGTCCTAATTGACTTCGCATCCCACGCTGCCCGCAACAACATCAGCTACGACCCGTTGGATTATTACGCCATTCCGCTGACAGTTCTCAAGCAAATCGCTAAAGACTCAAACATCACATTCCAGCCCGGCGACATCATCCTCCTCCGCACCGGCTTCACAGTCGCCTTCGCATCCGCATCGCTCTCCGCCAAGAAATCCATATTCACAAAGTCACCTTTCCAGTATCCGGGCGTTGAGTCAAGCCTCGAAGTCCTCGCTTTCCTCTGGGACTCGCAATTCGCCGCCGTGGCAGGAGATTGTCCAGGCTTCGAAGCATGGCCGCCGTCTGAAGAGGCTATGCATCCGGTATTCTTGAGTGGGTTTGGTATGCCGATTGGCGAGTTGTTTGATCTGGAGGAACTGGCAAAGGAGTGCGAGAAGCAGCAGCGGTGGACCTTTTTCTTCACGAGTCAGGTTTTGAATGTTAGGGGCGGAGTGGCGAGTCCGCCGAATGCTATTGCGATATTTTAGGGAGTGCATGTTATGTCACGATGTCAAGAGCGTGGTCACTTAGGTCATGTGTAGGAGCATGGGCGGTCTGTTTTCAGTATTGTATGTATTGATAATCTTTCTAAGATAGTGACCGACCGTATATATATGCACCCATGCACAATACCGAAGATCCCTCTATCCCAGCTAAGAAACGAGCGACCTACATGCACTCGCCAGTGCCAGACCCCCATTCCTCAATAAAAATATACACATGAAGTGATGCCAACAACATATCTTGACCAGGAGCCTCCGACACAGTCGTCAGACTCAGATTTTGTACTTGAACCACCCAATGGTGTTCGAATACACGCTCAAGTTGTCGCTCCACTTGGCCTTATCCACGCCATCAATGGTAACCATCTCCAGCGCGCCAACCTGGTTCAGCGAGAACCACTGCACAGTCGAGTCGCCCTCGACACTGAAGATGCGGTTCTGGCAGTCGCGGAGCCCGTTCGGAATAGTCGAATCACTGCAGAGGGTGCTCTGGTTAATAAAGAACGAGTACAGCCCGCCGCCGTAGATCATGACGTTCTTGCTGTCGACGATTCGTAGACCGTAAGGGTCGCAGATCTTGCCGGCAGGGCAGGCGGTCGTGTAGTTGGGGTCGTTGTAGCGGTCTGAGCGGCCATAGGGCTGGGTGCGCGCGTCGGGAGTGGGCATATAGTATGGCGTCTCAGTTTGGATGTAACCAGCGAAGACGTTCTGGATATTGCTAAATTGGTATTGGTACAAAGCGTGGTGCTCGACACCGCTGCCCCAGAGGAAGACGTTGTTGGCTTCGACGTGCAGACCGCGGCCGGTGAAGACAGAGATCTGGGTGCTGTTCCAGTCATCGAGGTCGTGGTCGGCAGTCTGGTTGGGTGTTAGCAATCTTGCGGTAGGGGTGTGATAAGTGATGAATTACCCAGAACCAGTTGTTCTCGAAGTACGCTCCTTGACCTGACTTGGTGACATGGACGTTGGTGTGTGCAGCCATGCAGCGCTCGTTGACAGAGCCAGTTGGGCATTGAGCGACTTGCAGCTCGGTGCCTTTGGAACCACCAATGCGAGTGTGGACGTCCCATAGACCGGAGCCACGTTGGGTGTTCAAGTTGTACTCAATGACAATAGCACCCGGTGTGGCGCCTTGAGTCTGCACGAGCATGTCGGACCACTCTATACTTCCAGAATCTCCGGCTTTGCCAATCTGGATGACGGGTTTCGGATCGTCCTTGTTTCCCCAAGTGCCTCCAGAAGCCATGATAGCCGGAAAGGTCTCACCAACCATCCGTGCACCAGGTGGGACGTAGATGGTATTGGTCACCTTGTACACGCCTAGAGATGGTTAGTATATCCTTTGCACGCATCTACGTGGGAAACTTACCATGCTCGAAGTAAAGAACCTTGTTTTGCGAAGCGGACAGGTTGATGGCGTTTTGAACGGCAGAGGTGTCGTCGTCGCGGCCGTTACCCTTTGCACCAGAGTCCCGGGCGCTGATGAAATCACCGACGCTAAGATTCTCATACATTGGCTTTGACTTGGAGTAGTACTTTCCGCCATCTAGCAGGCTCTGAGGTCGATCCGCAGTATCCATCGGTCCTTGGAATTTCTCGGGCCCGTCTGGTGAGTACTTATTGCCTTGACCCCAGGCTTCGATGGTCATAGTACCGCCTGGAAGCTTTGTCTGACCATAGCCCGTAACTGCGATGGGCACATTGACGAGCTTGATGTTTTCGAGAACGAGCTGACCAGCGCCGGTAGGTTTGGTATCGCGGCTCCAAGCCTACTTCGATTAGCCTTACCCTAGATATCAAATGCGTACACATTTGAAGGGCTGAACTCACTGTATCCATGAATATCGGGCAATTCGTGATCTCGCTATCGATGATCACCACCGAACCAACCTGGAGCTTCTCTTGATCGTGGCCGTTAATCATGGAGAAAGCCACACCGCAATCACTGATGGAGAGACCCGAGTATGTGAAGCCCCAGCTCCAAATTTGTGAGATACCAATCTTGGCCTTAGAGACTTTGATGTTGCGAAGGGTGAATTGCTGATTCCCAATGTTGAGTCCATAGAGACCACCCTCGGTTTCGATGTCCGCCATATGGCCACCAGATCCTGTCGGTTTTAGTACAGTGTATCAAAATGGGAATTGCTGACTACTTACCATTTTCGATAAAGATACCAGCATGGGTTGAGATGGGTGACACAGCCATCCGAATCTTGACGTTTTGTATAGTTGTCGCCTGGGAAGCTGGCCAATGTATACCCTGAAAACCTACCGAAGGGTCTACTGCAGTACCGTCGATGACAAAGTTGCGGATTTGGCGAAGAAAGATATTGGTGGAAGTCCAGCCTGCTGGGTAGTCGGGCCCGACATTACTATAAGGGCTTCCATCAATAAGGGCTATTGCTCTCAGAGAAGGCGCAGCCTTGAGTACCGGGAGATTTCGAGGATTGCCGATAAGCTGCGTCATATAGTAGAAGACAATCTTCTGGCCGATGAGGTATGTACCAGAAGGAACATACACAACGGCAGGAGTATCAGTTGATGATTGGCAGACCCAGGGACCACAGCGATTGCCATCAGAGATAGCTCGGTTGAAAGCTTCAGAATCATCGGTTACGCCTACGACCCAAGTTAGAATTTCGGCCAAAACATAATGTGAGAGTTCTAAGCTGTGAGTTCTTACCGTCACCTAGGTGATGTTAGCCAAGTTCTATTACCAAAGGAGTTTACTACTCACCAACAGCACCATAATCGCGGACGTTTCGGAAGACCTTGTATGCGCCTGGATTGGCGTTGAAGGCAGCAATGCCCTTTCCGGATAGATCATTCATCCAGAACCCATCAGTGTTGGCGGCAATCTGGGCTTGGATCTCGGTGACGTCGCTAGAGGACGACTCGCGCTCGAGAATTGGACCTGTCAGGGGGTCAGCTACGCAAACGCGTACAGGACAGTTGCGGTGAGCCTACCTAGAGCCGCGCCATAGACGCCAGCTGCCCAGAGGCAAGTGACGATCGACAGGAAGCGCATTTGTGATATGTATGGCTTGTATGTATATAGAGAAGTAGACTGATATCCAGAAGGTTGAGTTGAACAGGTAAGGAGAGGGTAGGAAGAAATTGGTCCAGAGCCGAGGGGATGCGATCAATATATTCTCTCCGTTTGCTCCTTTAGCGTGGTCATGTGAGGGAAGGTGAGAGGGCCTTCCAAGCCCTGTTACCCTGGAAGGGATCTGCGGTCATCGAGGCTAGGCCGTTGGCTCACTTTCCCAATTACTCTGGTGATAGAAATTCGTGACCAGCGGCCCTGAGCTCCGTTTGATCATACGCCATCGTGTGCTAGTACCCATGCTTGCCGCGCCGATGGTTACATGCCGAGCCATTGTCTTTGACTACTCAAGGATGAGTTTTCATAGTGCGGTGAGGAGCATCTCTCCTTTTATACGCTATAAATGATTGAACGAAAAGGAGCAAACCCCAACTTCTAGTCTCTGTGCTTGCGGTTGGTAATAGCCATTGAAGACCACATTGTTATGACCACCTGAGGCTAATTAATCGAGTGCCAGGCTACCCAGCGTTTGCAAGGAATATGTCGATTGAGCTTGAGACAGTACTCCTTCAGCAACTCCAAACGTCGCGTGGAACTAACCTCGATTTGGCAGATGTCACCGGATCGGGTGGAACACAGCAGTCATTTCCGTCAAGCGCTGTCCAACCACTGTGGCGGCATGTGATAGAATACCCTTTCCATAGCTAGCTATAACCCTTGCGGAGACTCGACGCGCTAGAAGTGTCGCGCTCATCCTAGTCGTTGCACACTTCGCTTCTCCGCGAAGCGCATAAGGCCATCAAGGTTTGTGGGCATGTGTTTATGCAAGTAAGAAGTAAACGTGCAGGTTACACGGCAGCCTTATTCTGCCCTATGATTTTGTATTGCAGCAGGTAAGGATGGGCGCGTGCTTGCAGTCAAGCTTCGAATCCGGGGTACTCAGTTGCCCGGGGGTGTCACGACCTCGTCATTCGCATCTTGTGAGGCTGCCGCAAGACAGAGTGTTATGACAAGACTACTCGCACCCTTCTTTCGACCTTCCTGATGCAAGTGGATGTTTCAAGCCTCAGCCAGCGCGAGGTTGCAGATATCTTGTGAAGGTCCATCGCCTCCCTTGCAGCATGGGTGATAGTCTCCACCGTGTAGCCCAGGATTTTGCCGCAGTTTGAGTGTAGTTGAAATAAAGGTTGGATATGAGAAAACCACATGCTTGGGTGTGAAGACTCGGATGTAATGCCTCTAAAGGACCGGAATCATGATTCGCAAGTTACCCCAGGTTTTCCGAAACGGATGTTGGGCCGCGGCGATGCGCTATGCAGATCAGCTGGACCAGGTAGAATAGATTGAATAGCGTTCGACGTAACCAGTCATGTGCCTCTACCATGGCCGACCAATGGTAGCGAGCGGCTCGAAATGACCACACATAGATTTTGCAATCCATATCCAAAAATCTTGCAGGTTAAACGACCACAAAACGTTCCTGAACAATGTTCCTCGGTTGGAAGCGAACCAAGATTTGGCCCAATATACACCCATGAGTGTAGTTCTTCAGTAATGATGTATACCTACAAGATCTTGGTAGACCATGGTATATTTTTACTGTTCATCAATATGATTCGAATGTCTTTGAGCAGTCCAGTGAGGTTCAGTGGGGCTGTTTGCACAATATTGGACATTCCTGGTGTGGAAGGGGCTGACTACAGTAGTCAAGCATCGTCAGTGCCCAAAGAAATCTCCTGTAGTCCTTAGTCCCGAGCGAGCCGTACCCGCTGAGGAGGACTGGCTGCTTGCATGTGATACACGATCTGTCTTAATATCGCTGCGATATTGGGCCTAACTACTGTAGAGGCGGTTGCTGTGTAACGAGCGCACAAGGAAGACGTTCTTTCGTGTGGAGTCTTGCCTCACAGCATGGACTTGACTCCGAGAAACATGGCTTCGCCAATTGTGTAAATACCTCCGGCACCATCCTCAATGGTAGCACGGATGAAGAGCTTCCGGCCATCTTGTCGCTCTACTTTGGCAGTGCAGAGAATCGTACTAGGCGTAGGTATGGGTCGCTTGTAAGTTGTGTTGAGGTCTGTTGCTTCTTAGAACTGCGCGAATTTCCAGCATCACATGCGAACTTACAAGCTGTCAGAAAACTCATGTCGGGACGCAGGTCTTTGGAGCCAGATAGTCTCCGCTTTTCTATCTCTTTCTCGATATTCAACACGATCAACACACCGCAAATCTCGTCCAGCAGAGTTGCCGCTATCCCGCCGTGGCATATCTGCGGAAAGCCATTGAGACCACTGCCAAGGTCTACTACCGCCACAACCTCATGATATGCCAGTTTGCCGTCTGCTTCCTGAGTGGGTCTAAGCGACAAGAATGCCCGTAGCGTGCGATCCGTGGCAAGTGTCTCAGCGAAGAGTGAGTCTTCGCCCGACGCCTTTACTTGTCGTGACGCCGTTCTTGTGCGAGTCCATTTCGGGTCCTGGAGGAGGGCGGCGGCCCAAGGGATCGACTTGATGTGGTCTATAGCGGCGTCGCCCATTGTGAGCTGTGTGCTTGGAAGGACATGTCGTTGCCTTACGAGAAGCCATGAAGGCGCAAGCGTGGCTTCCGTGCCGAGGTGCGACGGTCTGATCTACCGGTAATCCACAGTCAGCCACGATGGTCCCTGCGTCCACCGCCGTTGAGTCGTGCACCTCACAAAACGCCCGATGCACGTTTTTGAGGTGAGACTTTTCAAACCCATAAAAGTGTATGAAGATCTTGAAGAGCAGGCCTGTCGACAAGTACCGTCCCATCACATAGTAAAGAGCGGTCACCCATCAAGGCGTGTCACCTTGCGCATTGAGCTTCTAGGAGATACAACACGACCACGAGAAGTCAGACTAATACTAGCAAAGAGGTACCGTATAACCCGAGAACGATAGTTGATAAGCGGTCTCCTACTACTAGCTCAATCCGAGTTCACCTCCGCTATCCTGAGGCCTCACCACGCCATCATGAAGTGCGTGTTGCCGTTTTGCGGTGAAGCGCCTCAGCCTCTCAAAAGCAACCACCTGTCGATGACTTCGATAATGAGACATCCATTAGCCTGTATACTTATTCAGGTTCAATCGGTCGAACAATATCACTTGTCACTGTTCACATGGCTGCAGAGCATCAAGAGAATGAAAGACGTCATCTCGATGCACTAGGGCGATACGTCAAAGCCCACGCGAACCGTAAACATCTGAGCCAGCGACCCGTACCCAGATCGATAGAGACCACGCTACGAATCGATGATGTATCGTAACCGAGGCATTGGCGAGGAAACGCGCTCATAATGTGTTTGGAGCCGTGAATCTATCTTTCATATTCACAATCCCATTACAACCAACGTAAGCCATCAAAAATCAAAAGAAAACAAACTACCACATAAACCACCAACCCCAGAATACACCAACATGTCCCCCAAACCCCACTCCCAAACCGTCCGCGGAACCCTCTCCAACCCAAAAACCCAAGCCGCAATGCATTCCCCTACCCCCACCCCCCAACTCGGTGACGCAACATCCCTCAAGCCCGAAGCCTCCAACAAGCCCCTCCCCTCAAACGACTCTGCACCGCCGCTCGGAGAAGGCAACGACGCTGACTCAAGCCCGAGCAAAAAGAAAGAGTCCATGGACGAGTTGCCGCATTCGAAGAAAGTAAGGGGAACGCTGGCGAATGATGATGGAGCGAAGGTGAATGGCACGCAGTTGGGTGATCCGGTCAGTTTGAAAAGTGAGACGAGTGGGAGGGAGATGGGGAGGGGTGTGGAGAGGGAGGGTGTGGAGAAGGGGGGGAAAAGTAAATTGTAAAGCGGAGGGTTTGGAAGCGCATTTGTACATGAGAGCATGTAATACTGTATTTTACATGTAAACACGATCATCATGGCCATTGTTCAGCATATCCGGATATGATACTGTGATATTGTATCGATAACAGTGCGATTTTTTTCCGTACGTGCGAAAATTTCGTAACCATAGAGTGCAATGGACGTTGACTAACCATTTTTATGATTCTACGCTGGGTATCTCCGATCTATATGCCATAATAGCTCATGTACAACGCCTCCTATGCATCACATTAAACAACGCTAGATCTCTTACTGCCCGGCTTCAATACGTTGAGGGGCCCATCCCTTCAACCACGCTTGGCCTTTGTCGAGGTTTCCACCCTCAGCTTCAAGTGCAGCTGTACACCATTCCAGAGCGTACCCGCCCTTACCTTCGATGCCCCTCTCTGCGGTCATCATCTCAGCTAACGTGCGGTTCTTTTGGCTCCGCTCATCGACACAGAAGTGCAGCGGGGTGGTGTATCCGCGGCCATCCATGCCTTCTAGGAGGGGCTTGACCATGGGGATGGCATCTTTGGTTGAGACCGACTTATCGCCTTGGCCGAGGTTCTTGCGACCGGTGCGGCAGTACTCATTTCGACACCAGGCCTTGCCACATCCCGTTAAAAGTTGCGAGAGATACCGGCGCTCGATACGTCGTCGCAAAGCTTTGCCTTCGGGATCGTGCATCGACACATAGAGAGGTCCGTAGCATACGCTACACAGTCCGATCTCGTTTCCAGGGCCTTGGCCCTTTCGTGTGCCGGCGCGCGTGTCTCCCATCTTGTTCGCGCCATCCTGAGTCCGCCCGCAATTGACATTGCGACATAAGCGAGGTGTGGGACGAGACAGCCGCTCGAGATCGTGATGGCGAAGATGGGTTTCCATGTCTCGAAACCGAACAATCTTGTTGCAAAGATGGCATTCTGTTGTTCGACCGCCGTCTGCAAGCTCGTGTGGTGTAAGACCAGAAAGAAGAAGCTCGGCACTGGCAGGTTCAGTGGGATCACCTTCTTGCGGAACTTGCAAGTGGCAGAAGCGGCAAAGGATGAGTTTTCCGGGACACGTGGTGGTCTTGTGATGGGCAAGTAACGGTACTGAGGGAAAATTGAGACTGCAAGATGCGCACAACTGTGGAGTGTGGTATATGGCATCGTGCTTTTGTCGGCTCAATGGTGTGTTGCCGGTGAATGTGTCGTCTGGACAGTGCCAGTGGTTCTGAAAGGCTGGGGACCGCTTCTGAAAAACTTGGCCACATCCTTGAGGACAGACGACGTTATTACGAAGACAAAAGTTCTCGTGCAGGAAGAGCGAAGATTTCGGTACCCACTGGTTGCAGTTTTTACATTGCACGTCATCAGGCCCATGTGCATCCTCTTTTTCATTGCTGCCATTTGTTGTAGTGCTGGTCTTTGGGTCGAACATTGAAACGTTGAGACGGAAGGGTATAGGAGTGCTGGTCGGTGTGTCCGATGGGTAGGCACGGACAGAAATATAAATAGCTTCTGCTTCGTCAAGCTCTGCGTTGGTTGGCTGCAATCGTATACTCTTTGGGTGCCGGCTTGACAGTTCTGCGAACACATGCTCGTATTCCCGTGGCCGGACCCGTTGCCGCGATGAGTATGGGCTGATAAATAGGTCGAGTTCGGCGTCATCGTCCACTTCGCCCAAGGAAATCTCAAGACCTTGAGACCTATCCCACGATGGCAGTTCGAAGTCGACATATTCGCCCTCGAGGACCTGCGCGTCTTGTGCCCTGAAGATGTCGATGATACCTCCCACTGAACTGCCTTCGTCAGTACCTGGCGCCCGGTGTCTTTTAGCTGCAATCGTCTTCAGCGTCTCTCGGGCCTGATCCTCGTTGAGAGCTTCAATATCGACCTCGAGGTCCGTATCGATGACCAAGACTGCGTCTCCTTTAGGCTTGAAACCGTCGACCAAAAAGCGGAACTCTTCGCGCTTGCCATTTACTCCTCGCCCGCCGTATACCACCAATACCTCTCCGTTTGTCAAAGTAGTGAAGTTTGATCGCAAATGCTCCTCGAGGAGTGATTTCCAGTCCTCGGGGTCGTAGCCCGCCTCGAGCGGCCGTAGCTTGACGAAAGTACCTTTCGGGAGTTGTTTGGCGTGGACAGTAATCTTGGGCCCAGCACTATTCTCCAGACCATTGGCCATGGCTTGGTTGCCATCGTTGTCGCCACCTGGGGTCCCTCGGCGAGAGGACTCTGCAGACGGCTCTTCAATTCCTAAGGCTTCTCGTAGAAAGCTGCTCAACACAATTTGCCCCTCTTCTGCCGAGAATTCGCGTATGCCTGCGTACAAAACTCTGTTGTTTTCCGGATTGACAAGTTTGAACGTGAGAGGGTGCGGCAGTTGCTGATAGCGGTCTTGGACCTGCGCGCGTGCCTGGCGCTCGGCATCGTACGTGTACGGGTTGAAGGGGTCGAACGAGGTGATATGCGGACGGTCGTTATCGATAGTGATGGTGGGGGCGGCGGCAAGAAGCTGCTCGAGCGCAGAGGGTGGCAGGAGCATCTTGTCGCCGGGCAGTTGCGCGCCTCGAGATGTCGAGGACAGGGTGTATTGCGCCGACCACTTCAGGTCCGCGGGCCCCTGCTCCTGGTCCATGGTTGCGCTAAGAGAATGAGTGAAAGTAGAGGTAGATTGTTGTCATTGTTCTGAGTTGTGAAGCACTATAAGCAACGGAGAGCGAAGTCTGGCTGACAGATGAAATCGCGGCTCTGCTCGAGAAGCTTCGACCTCGGGGACTGCGTCATTTCTGGTGCCTGCTCTTATCGATAGCGGCGCGACTACAACGCGCCCTCTATGTTCACACAGCATGTTTACTGTCCAAAACAAATAATAGTCATATGCACATGAGACGTAGATCGCGAGAGCACCCTCGGCTTACTTTCCGCCTCTTCCGTGTCGTTTCATCACGCAATCTTGGCCGCCTCAGTTCTGATATGCAATACACACTGCTAACGCGGCCTTCATCCCACGTTTGGCTCTGCGACCCCGGATATTGCGTAATCTTTCCTCTGCTCATGTGCTTCATTACAGTGCCTGCGTCGACTTTTTTGGTTTAGATTTTGGCTGTTTCTACACGTCCTTACACATAGTCCACCAGACATGCCAGATCGTCATTAACTGGACCCTGACATTCACAACGTTTGGGAACATGGCGCATAGCTTGGCGGTGGACGATCGCCTGCAGGGTATGGGCGGGGGTCGATAATCCCCACCATCTCATCGACTTGCTCACGCCAACCAACGTTTCACCCCCCGCCGGCCCTGCTTTCTTTTACTCAACACCATATCTAGAGCACCTGCAGTGTCAGACCTGTGACACGTGCCTGTTTGGGTTGCAGCTGCTCCCTCATTAAAACTCGTGAGTACCCATCTAATTTCTAGCACCTTTTTCTACTTGTCTTCTTTCCGCCCGCCATGGGTCCTATTGTCTCCTCGGATGTTCCCACCCCCTTTGCGGACCTCTTATCCAAGGCCCTGAACATACGCTCTATAACTTTGGTGGACTTTTTATCCAATACCTTGATTCTGCGCCAAACAGCACCCTATCTTCCGGTCACCTCCCTCGTCGCTCTCGCAAAGACATCCAGAGCTTTTCGTCACATCGTCCGCCAATCTCCCGACGCGTTTCGGTACCTCGATCTCTCCCCCATCAAGTCTGCAATATGTCCAATCGACGAGCCCCTCGACTCTGGCGGTAACAACTGGCGACGCGAGCGCATGGACGAATCTCTCACGGAAGACGACTTCTATTCCGGGCCATTGCGCAGTATCTTCTCAAAGCTAGAGCGGCAACACCTCTTACGCAATGTGCATACGCTTGTACTCGACGGCTTAAGTGTAACCGCAGAGCTCGTCAAGGAGTTCATGACCGAGGAGAGATACAACGTCCGCATTCTCTCCATAAGAGAGGTCAAGCATCTGAATGAGAGGAAGCTCCAACAGTATCTACGATATGTTTCGCGCCCATCAAGACCAGCTGGCACGCCTCGTGTTAAAAGTATTTACCTTTTCGGCCCGCGCGAACCTCCGGCGCCTACCATGTCGGTTACGAAGCGCTCTGCATCGCCCGACTCTCGCGGAGTAATGTCGTCACAGGGAGCACAGATAGGCGCAGAGTGGAATCAGAAATCGACCGATGCTTTGAACGCTGCGTTGGCAAGGACTGAAGCTAAGTGGTACCAACCATCCGGCAGAATGATGGTCAAGCGGCCATCTGCAGACTGGGCAGAGATATTGCAATCTTGCGAAGGCATCATTGCTTTTGACGCGGTCCTTTGCAGGGGACCACGGCATGACCCGAGTAAAGCGTACATCACAGAAGGCCCTGCCAATGGTCTCCCACTTCCAGGTTCTTTCCTCCGGCCGGCCATCGCAACTGTCGCCTTGGGGCCATCTGGTTGCGAGAACTGTCATTCCTCTCCCGAAGAGCCCGCCATTTTTGGACACTCTGCGCCATCCCACTTTCCACTTCTCAGTCCAGTTCCGCTCCACTGGAGCTCAACTCGTGCAGCACAAACACCACGCATGCTCGATGGATCAAGACCGCCGCCTCTTTTCGTGCGTTGCGAAGATTGTCTCAAAGGCCGCTGGTGTGAGCGATGTCATAAATGGTGGGACGAGGAGTGCTATGCCGGGTCGACCGTAGCGCAACGTACCGAATTACAGCAAACCGAATTCTTGGAGACTCTTGAACCCGATGGAACGACCCATGTGGTCCCGAAACAAAGCATTAAGGTACATATGGGCCTCTGCGTAGCGAAATGCCTTGTAGACGAGTGGATGGCTGGTGCCGGAGGGAACGGGATGTGGGGATGAACGAAATACCTTAGCGCGCAAGAGAACGATTCCCACCTGATGTTACACGATGATTGGATTCCGGACACCAGTTGTTGACTGGCCATGGACCCGGCTATTGTATAACAAGACCTGGAAAGCTGACACTTGCGCGCCAAGGTATGTCCTCGAGTATTTGCAAAGAAACAGGCTGACGAGAATGTACACAGATTGTTGGCGTTCGGCGAGACTGCTTTGGTTGTGGTCACACATGTATAAGCTGCAAAGAGCTCTTCATTCGGCAGTGCAAGAAGTGCAACCAGGAGTATTGCCAAGAAGACAATGAGGCATCTTCTCAAACAATGGTTTGTAGCCAACTGTTGGACCAACAATATACGTGCTAACTGTCATAGTGCGACTGGTGCAACTTTACTTCTAGACGGACTGTTGAAATGTACTAGTTGGACGAAGTTGGTTGGATGTAAAGACGATTATGGACTACCTGACCACAAGGCCTTGTGGCAGGTGTTGTACCTCATTGACGCTCCACTCATGACCCTAGAATTAGATACCCCTCTCCTCATACATACTTGTTCCATTACTTCAGTTTGCACCCTGACGAACGTTTCTAATGTGATTACACCAAATGTACAATTCTTTTGATTGCTTTAGTTTTCATGTACGAAGTGAAACACCATCTTGGATCCATGACCCTTTTGATCTACTAATGCGTTTGTAATGTCAAGAATTGCGCGTGTCATGCATGCTTTGTCTTGGCATGCGGCCAATCGGAGCATGAGGCTGAGGAAGCTCCGACCTGGAAGCGACACATAACATGCGCCTACCATTTTGAGCCTTGGACATCGCGAAACCGCAATTGGCTTTCTACTGATACCTCCACTCGACTTCGAATCGCTCGTTTTGCTTTGACACCAACTGTCCCTACCCGCCCAACGAACGTTGTGACGTTCCTCGCTCGTTCTACGTAATTCTTACTACCCTGAGCCAGTCGCGCCAAAGCTCAACCAGGCTTCCACATAATATTTGAGCCAGATCGCAGCATCTCGACACAGCTTCAACACCGGTTTCGCACTCGGCTCACACCACACACCATGGCACAATACGGCTACGGACAGAGCCCGCAATATGGCGGTGGGAACCCACAAAATCTCCAGTTCTACTCGTCGTCATTCTCGAACCAGCCTGTCTCTGGACACTCGACACCCTTCCAAGCCGGTTATGGTGCACCACAAACCCAGGCATATCCAGCTCAATACGGCGCAGGTTTTGCTGCGCCCGGAGTCAGCGGACAGATGGGCATGGGCGCGTCGGGCTTGCGGACAGGCTGGCTGGCAGCTTTTGGCACAGAGGGGTAGGTTAGAAATATTGAGGCTCTCGAACCATAGCTAATGCGCGATAGATACGAAGGAGAACCGCCGTTACGTTAGCAGCCCTAATCCCACGAGCGAGAGCGCGATCGACAAGCTGACAATCTGTAGTGGAAGAACTGGGTGTCAACTTTGGGCATATCAAGATGAAGGTGTGTACAACTCAAGACATAACAGGGGTATCGGCGCTGATACAAGCGTAGACTCTGGCCGTATTGAACCCGTTCGGCAGAATTGACCAGCACATCATGGACGACAGTGACGTCGCGGGACCGATCTTGTTCTTCCTTGTCTTCGGCACATCATTGCTGGTACGTCGAAGAGCTTTTCATGTATTCCGAGTCCAAGACTAAGACACTGCAGTTGACCGGAAAGCTCCACTTTGGTTACATCTATGGTAAGCTTAATGCATTTGTATACTAGATAACTGCTGATGTACGCATAGGTCTGGCTTTCGTGGGCACGATACTTCTTCACAACATCCTCTCACTCATGTCACCACCCATAGACGCCGCTGACGTGGTACCGGGGCATGACCACGGCCATTCTCAGGGCTCGCACTTGCGCTCTTCTCTGACCTACCCACGGTCAGCCTCGGTGCTGGGATACTGTCTGCTGCCCCTTGTGCTTGTCGCCATGTTGGGCATAGCTATCCCACTAGACGGGCTGTTTGGATATCTGCTTACTAGTCTGGCCATTACGTGGTGCGCATACGCTTCCAGCTCAATGTTCACCGTTGTCGGTAAGTCTGCAAAACCCTTGCTGTGAGATCTACACTAATTCTTCAACCAGGACGTATGACATCAATGAGGGGATTGATTGCGTACCCGATGGTGTTGTTCTACGGTAGTTTCGGAATCATGGCTATCTTCAGTTCGAGAGGAACCGGGCAGTTGGCGGCGAAGGCAGCGGGCTCTTGAGAAGTTTAGGCGCGGGTCAAAAGCATTATTACAGCACACCACACAGTGTGAAGGGACACGGCTGCACATACGACATGATGACTGTACAATAAGAGTTACCAATTCTTGAATATGTGTTGGACGCATTCACCCATTGTTGAGGTTTGAACCAATCGGAGCGCAACAGATGGCGGTGATGGCGGCAATGGCACGCTTGCGGGCGATGACGAATGGAGCCCTGCAACTCCCGTGCGGCCAAAAACCTTTGGCATCTTCTCCCGACAATCTCCGCCACTGCAACATCCTTTCCCGCCGCCTCCCTCGACTTTGCTTCCTTCCTCTTCTTCCTTTCAAGTTTCGTACGATAATCTACAATGGGCTGGTTTTGGGCAGAGAAGGCACCCGCTGCGCCTGTGGCGCCGCATCCAATGCCGCGAGGCAACGCAGAGCCTCCCGTACGTACACTCACGTGCAAATGGAGAGACACATCTGACAGTACAATAGCCAGCATGCCCGATGCACAAGAAGGCGACACCTTCCGCCAAAGAGGTTCCCGCAGGCGCATGTCCCTACGTCCCTCCAGAAACCGCATCCAATGCCTCGGCAACACCAGCGACCGAAGCGCCAAAGCAAGGGTTCCTTTCGCGCCTCAATCCTCTCAACAACATGTTCTCCGACCTCGACAACTCGCGCTCCGATGAGCAAACACAAGCCCTGCCCCTCTCCCGCGAAACCTCCACAATCCCCAAAGGCGACGGCTCCCTTTGGGAATACCCCTCCCCGCAGCAGATGTACAACGCCATGCTGCGAAAAGGCTATACGGACACCGACGTTACCGCCGTCGAATCCATGGTCTCGGTCCACAACTTCCTGAACGAGGGCGCATGGGCGGAGATCATGGGCTGGGAGCGTCGTTTCTCGCGCGGCATCGTCGACGGCTACAAGATCTGCAAAGAGGGCGAGGAGCGCGCGAACCATGTCTTGGGCACCGCGGAGGACCCTTTTGATACGACTACGTGGACAGATGCTTCGATCCCGCCCCCGAAACTCCTACGCTTTACCGGCCGCCCTACAGAGCCGACGCCGAAATCGCAGATCCTACAATGGCTGGGACGGGTCATGCCCGACACGTACGGCACTGCGCCGCCATTTGATCGGCACGATTGGTTTGTGGAGCGGTGCAATGAGAAGGGGTGTAAAGAGGTGCGATATGTGATCGACTACTACGAGGGCGCGCCTGAACCGACGGGCGAGCCAGTGTTTTTCTTAGACGTCAGGCCGGCGATCGATGGCCCCATAGGCGCTGCGGAGCGCATGGTCAGGTGGTCGACGGATGTGTTTTGGCGGGCGAGTGGTGGTGAAGCGCGAATACTGAAGAAGGTGGAAGAGGCGCAGAGACAGAGGAAAGAGAAGGCCACGGAGGGAAAGAGGCAGTATAATTGATCTTTGTGTTTGCGCTTGGATATACCTGTTCGATATACGAAGCATTGCGAGGCGTTTACGGGGAATTAAGAGGAGGATGTACGATACACACATTTGGGCCATTTCATCGCCTTTGGAAGTTCAAAGGCAAGCAGGGACGACGTTTCGGAATTTTGCCTTTGCTCTTTCTCTTTTCATGGCCTTACTACCGAGTATCATCCTCCGCTCTACGAAATCATTTCTTCTTAGAGATTGTCAATTCATCAACGAGAAATGCACATCTTTCACAACATCAATTTGTGCCCATCACTTCGTCTTGATCAAGCCAGAGTGACAGTCTTTCACAACGTACCACTAAGGCTATCTGCATCTTTGTAATACCCACCTCACCTAGATGTCCAACTTGGCTTACCTCACACCCTCCTACAGCACACTACCCTCTCAAGCAACAAGTCTAAACGACTTACCCAATCCAGACACAACTAATCGCCCGATGCACCCGCAATCGTCGATACACCCTCCTCCTCAGCCCCAGATCTCAAAGCCAAAGCTCCGATCGCCACGAGGCGGTTGAATGCAGGTACGTGTATCGTGCTGCGTGATGAGTGAGCAAGTGGAGGGTATTACGTAGGATATTACTCGTCACTTTGGTAGCAAAGCTTGGTTACACCCACATTTCCATTTGCGGCACTAAGACATTCAGCTAAGTATATGTTTTCCTGCTGACGAGTTGCTGACTTCGCCATTCCAAGCGCGTGATTCCTACCTCGGCGCTCTACATTACAGTGTACATACGTAACCCGCTTAGTGATGCCAGGCCACACTACATCGCACCAAGTCTCGATTATCGCTATCCCCTTTGACCATCAGGCCCCATTTGTGCTGGACAAGGCGGTCAATACGTGTTTCATGTGTGAAGTGGTACGAGCATCAGGAGATATATTGGATGCATCAGCCCCCTGGGCGTATCACTAAGCAGCGCTTAGCGAAGTGCATTACTGGATTTCGATATCCGTAAGGAGTAGTCCAACCACGAAGATAGTGAGACAAGCACGTATCGAGACTGGAGCATTGGAGTAATACGACCCAGCAGCCAGCTGGTTTGATTAGACTGTTCTGGTCTCGATGGTGGTACAGGTATCTGCATTGAAGAACATAACCAAAAGGTTGAACATGACCCCCTCTCTCTTTGATCATCTTTCGCAAACGCATATTCAGGAAATCACAAGATAAATCATATATGGTATCCACCGACTCCGGACGCCTTGTCGCAAAAACGCCGTGTCCGAGCGTAGACAAGCTTCGGAGGCTCATGCATAGCATCGTGAGAAGAAGAAGATCAGTGGACTGGAAACAGACTAAGTCCTGACAACAGGAAGGTTTAAAGACCTCGTCAGCTACAGATGTTGTGCAGCTCCATGTTGGATTGGTGTAATTAGTGGCCAATCGCATCGTAGTCGCCGGACGAATCTGAGCCTACTAAGCGGGTAAGCCGTGTGTTGCTTGGCCGGCTGCTCGTTCAATAAGTGTTTGGGTTTGGATATGTGGTGGGCGGTGAAGGGAGCTGACCTTGCGGTGACTCGTCGACCTTTTGGCGCTTTTCGGCATAGTCATACGTGCCCTCTGAGCTGGCGTGTTTGCCGTGGCTAGCAGTTGGACCATTCTGGGCAGCAGCCGCCGCTTGTGCGGCCATCTGAAGCTCGCCAATCTGCCGTTCCGAGAGACCCCCGGTGTTGTTGCTTGGACTCGACTGCGGCTGGGGCTGCTCGGCCTGCGGGTGTTGTGGCGGTTGCGGCTGGGGCTGGCTCAGACTTGCCGGTTCCGTGTGTGGTCGGTTCAGGTCAACACCAGCCGGGGCAGGTGGTATCTCGCCCTGTGTTTCAAGCAGACGCGATTGGAGGTTGATTATGTAGTCGCGCAGCTGGTAGTTCTCCGTCTGGAGCGTCTTGTACAGCTCGCACAGCTGCTCAAACTCCTTGACCTGGTCCTTGAGCTGCTTGATGTACTCTTCCTTGCGTTGGCGGAAGGCGCGCTGGCAGGGTCAGTACAGGCTATTGGCGACGCGCGCAGGATACGTACTTGGGCGGCGCGGTTCTGGGCGGCGCGCTTGGACGTGGACAGCTCCCTCCGGCCCTTGGAGCGGCCTTCGCTCGTGTTGCCGTCGTCGATTGCGCCTTGGCTCATCTGGTAGGCCTGGCCAGCGATTGCTGGGTCAATTGCGTGCGGCGGGCCCTGGGTAGGAGAGGAGTGCTGCGGCAGGGCCTGTGTGCTTGGCTGACCGGCACCGGCAGCGAGCAGATGTTCTCTTAAGCCTTCATAGCGGTGCGTGTTAGTAATCCGCATGGGCGACGGTGCATGTGGGGACGCTACTCACTCATCTCTATGGTCGGCTTGGTGTGGTCCTAGTTCGGAAGTCAGCAACATGGAGAGCCTGAAACTGTCAGCGCCGCTTACCTGAGCGCTCGGCTGCTGCATATTATTATACCCAGTGTCGCTGCGGATCGAGGGATAGAGCGTTCGGCTCATTCACGACGCCTCGGACGAGAGAAGCGCGAGCGGGTGCAGTGGCGCTGATTAGACAGCAATGCGCTATATCCAGCGCGCGCCGACGCGAGTGGACTGTCTTGGTCCTGCAAGTTGGCCTCGCAGTTGTGGCGGTTCTTGGTGGAGGTCTTGCGACGGGTGGTGACGTCTGAGCACGTGCGGCACTGGTACTCGAGGAAGTTGCGACTGCACAGAGGGAAAGAGGGCGCCTGCGGGCCATTGAGCGTCAGCATCATCGCCGGGCGTGCCAAGGGGCGCGCGCATCGTCGCAAAGGCATTTGGTTGCGCGCGATGGCGGGCAGAGCGGAAGGGCAGCTTACCTGAGCTTCACGATGCTGTTGGCCAAAATGCGGATTACGCAGCAGTGACTAAGAGGCAGTGGGCGGAGGTGGCATCTTATAGTAGTCTACGTTCCGGGCGGCGGCGGCACCACCCACATCGTTTCGGCCTCGGGAGCGACCTTCAATCAACCATTCCAAGCCCCATCTCCTCGCGCACATTACCTCCATTCCCACCGGCCGGTCATGCAGGCATCGACACCATACGCCCCGCTTGTGCATTTGCTGCCTTCGGTAAGAGGCCGACGCAGCGAAAGACGCGATTCGACTGCCTGCGGTCCTCCTGCGAAGCTGACTAATGCTCTAAATGACTGCCGTGTAGAGGAGGCCATTGTGCAAGACTGATTACGAGTAACGGAACACACGAGTTTCCTGTTCCGGCCCTCCTGCATACCTAGGTATGCCCTTCTAACTACAAAAAGCTCTAATTGTCGAGGTCTAGCGCTCTTCGCACGCAGACTGTGCCTTGAAATACACCCCATTACATAAGTCTGGGTCATGGCTCGGCGACATCATCATCTGCGCTGCGCAAGTGCATCATCAACAGTGCACTTTAATCCAGAATGACGGGTCTAGTCGTGCCATACATCGCTCAAAGCAACAGCTTCAGTGTACCACAGCAGCAGCACTCGCTGTCTTTACGATGACCCGAGGTGCGGACAGGAGCAAGCACTGATCGCATGACGGTCGTGGAGCATGCCTCTCTGGGCCCGCGCTGATCTGCAAGGCGTCCGCATGGCTTACTCCATCCATCAACGGTTCTTGTACTCTCTGCATGCTTGCAGCTGTGAAGCTCGTCGAGATTCTGACCTGTGTCCGCTGTTGCCTTTTTCGACTGGACGCGCTAGCTCCGAAAGTCACTCACAGCTGCACCTTCCAATTTCCTGCACCAACCCACTTCGAGCCAACAATACCAACATCCACGTCGTGTAGCACCAGAGACTGACTTGTACCGACGACAATGACACATCTCAAACACCTGTCCCAGGCACTCCCGTAAGCCTTGCCCACTGCAGATAGGACGGCGGATCTGATCTGCAAGCCTCCCTCTGATCACTGCGGGCCAACGGCCGCCATGCTTACCTCAGAACAACCCGTCTAACCAAAAAACATGGCAGATTGCACAGCCAAGCAGATCAGTGTTGGCGTCGCACGAGGCTCACTTCAGCTGTTGCCTTTCATTTGCGGATCCGGCTCGGACGCCGCTGTGCGGCGTGGTCAACATCATACGCTCCATCCAAGGGCGTCAAGTGCTTTTCCACTTCCCAGGCATATCGATCTGCAGATAAGACAAATGCGATTGATATCGCCTTCTCTTCCGGTCAGCCTGCTGAGTTACCACATCGGGCGTCGAAACTTCTACATGTGTGGCAACTTTCTAATGCCAAGAAAGGTGTTACGCGACAGTATACCTTTACGTCCTTCTCGAAAGCTTGGAGATTTATGACATTGGTTGCGGAACAATGTAAAGTCAAGAAGCACCACCCTTCGTGGCACAACCTATACAACAAAGTGACCATTGAGTGGACAACCCATACCCCCGAGGGACTTAGTATCAAGGATGTCGAGATGGCCGAGTTCTGCGATCGGACCGCCAATGAGATTGGTCTCAAGGGCTGAGTCAGCTGGAAAGATGCTCTTTGATCGCAAAAGATGGATTGTCGCCGGTGGCAAGTTGCTTTTCCTAAGCTCTGCAAGGGGATATCGTGGCCTAGCGCTTCCGGTATACTTCTCTCTGAGGGCCATTAGTCAGCTCGACATGAGCCAGTGAAGTAGAGGCAGCTTGTATGCAGCTTCATGTACACTCGTACACTAAACAGGAAAGGTGGTACGATCAGTTTCCCTTTTGGAACAATAATATCCCTAGAAGTCCGAAGACACTCGGCCGTAACGACTTTCACTAGCTTGGCACTTACTGATGCAAACACTTTCGACGGCCGTTACTACCGTACCTGCACAAGAGATACCCATATCCTATCTCAGAAAGAGTATGTTACTCGTAAAGCACCGATCACATCAAAGCACGGCCACCACTCCGTGTAAAGCAAGGGCCGTTCCGTACCGCTTGGTCAGCTCCAAACCACCAGCACCGCCATCTCGCATTATTGACACCGCGCGTCCTCCGCTCATTCTTTGTACACTGATATCCACATCGAGTCGGACCTCGTACAATATCGCACCTACATCACCTCGCTTCCAAACTTCCCCTGCCAATAGCACGACAAGCGACCTTACCGCGGCTTACTCATCGCTAACCTAACAATACCTCGAATACATAATCAGCTCCCCACACTCCGTCATGCTTCCACAAACGCTGGAATCGAGTTTGCGAATTCGTCGCTCGGCAACTAGTATGCTGTCGCCATCGATATGGCAAGTGACGTATTCCCACACAACATGTGCCGACGTCGCCATCACAGCAATCGTTCAGCAATCATGTTCTTCTCTGCAGATAGGCACATACCTACGCACATGCATCTTTTGTATACTATGAACCATGTTGTATCGCTTTCTAGATACCAGTCTCCGCACGACACTGTCAGAATGCGCTATGTAGAACTTGTCAGAAATAATGTAGTACGCACGTACGGCTAGAGATAGGAAGGGGCGCGGAGTTCCATGTTGTCGGGCGGAGTAAGAGGGCATGTCAGATATAGGTCAGAAAACCTTTAGGGTGATTGCTTTGTCATGCTGTTAGCGCGGGGAGTGTGCTTGGTTGGGACGGGGCGGTTTGCGTGGATAGAATGTGGCGATGGAAGTCGGAGGGAGGGTTTGTGCGTTACGTAGTGATTGAGGTAGACGTGGAAAAATGTGTGTGACCGCAGCGCTTTACCCCGTTACTAGAGTTTGTGAATATTGGCACATGGGATCCTTTTCCTATTGCCATTGGACGATACATGACTACTCACAAACACTACCAAGAACCCAACTTTACACTTTCAAATCCGCGAAATGAAGGATATCCAGCCTATCCCATACACTTTCCCCATCCCCAATCCCAGCCCCAGCCCCAACACAAACTCGTCCTGTATGACTCTACCAAGCAAACATACACTTATTATTCAACAGCCGCGCACCCAACATGTCGTACTCATACCGACTAATCCAGCTATCATTCCCATGCCCGCTGAGCCGTCCAAACACGCTCCCGCCCTTCCACGCAACTACCTGTGGATCGAAATCGCGCGGCGGCGGACCGACGAGAATCTCCTTCACGTAGAAAGGACGCAGTTCACGTAGCCGCGCTTCAATGAACTCGCGCAACCCGGGTGTCTTTGAAGCGCCGCCCACGAGCATAATGCCACCGATGAAGTCGCGCATTTTGCGTTCGTCGCCGCGCGCGCCTTGGGCGAGAGATTCGAGGATCGCGTGGTCGAGCGGTGTGACGGGCAGGACGGCGTCGCGGGCTTCTGCGAGTTTGATCTTTTCCAAAACGGGATCGCGGAAGATGAGGGACGAGGGTTGGCCGTCTGCGTCGCCCATGGGTGTGTCGCGCTCTGGGTTCGGTGTGCCGGTTCCTTCGGGGCCGGGCGAGCCCGCGACAGATGAGCGGGGCGTGTTTTCGTTTTCGGTCAGGCGGCCGAGGAGGTTGAAGGGGTTTGGGATGGGACGTTGGGGGGTTGAGACGACGGGGTCGGTGGTGCCGTTTACAGCTGCGGCGACAACGGGCTTGCCGGCTGCGGCTTCAAGGATGGCGATTTGGGCTTGTGAAATTGGGTCGTTGGGGGAGCCGTCGTACAGGTCGACGGAGCGGGGGATCACTTTGCGGCGGTTTTGGAGCTTCTTTGCATTGTCAAATATAGAGGGTTTGAAGAGGCCCTGGGGTTGTTAGCAATGTACGGTATGAGCTGAAGCCAGATTTACTTACCATGACCGAGAGCATTGTCTCGTCGTACGTCTTGAACGTATACTTCCGCGTGTCCTGGCCCGAAGCTCGCAGGTGGAAGTCCCATGTCTGCACCGATACAGAAGCTTCGTCCATTGAGCAGAACTTGTGCTTCAACTCTTCCGCAAGCAGGAAGTCGTATCTTCGCTTGAGGTTCATGTCCGAGTACGGAAAGTGGCCAAAAAGCAACATCTTTACGAACGTCTCGGTCACGTCTGAGCCGCCCATCTTTAGGTTGACGCGCGACTCTTCCACACACAGGCCCTCGTCAACACAGCATATCGATGTCTTTTGTGCGCCGATGTCGACAACGCACGTGACACCATATCCAGCACCAAACGATGCCGAAAGACTCTCCTGCTGTAAACAGACTTTGCCAAGTCCAAGATCGCGAATGAGAATGTCCAAAATCATCGTGACGTAGTGTCGCTCATACAAGTCGGGTATGATGAAGACACACTTGTAGTTAACCAGATCTTTCATACTTCGAACGCCCAGTTGGTTCTTAAAGGCCTCCTCAAGGATCTTCGATATGTCGTGGTATACCTGGTTACGATCCACGTAGTCCTTCTCATTGAAAGTGCCGTTGCGTATCGGCCAAAAGAGCTTGTATCGTAGCTTCGACTTCTCCGGTATCCGCAGCGCCGCGTGTCCGGTGAGGAAGTCGGGTGCTTTGCTAGGGTCCGACTTGATCTCGGTCCAGTCTATGCGATCCATGTCGTTGTGCTCGGAGATGATGTCTGGTTGTGTGCGTCGGTTGTAATTGACAGCCAGCTCCTTCGAATTCGGTAGCACTCGTCGCTTGTTCGAGCGCATTCGTGTCCTCAGCTCCGACGACATGGCCATGTACTGATCGGCAAAGTCCTCTCCAAACCACTTCTCGGGGAGCGCATCCGCCGGGACCGCTCCCTCAAGCTTCATGCGCTTGGGGCTGGGCTCACCGCCGTCCTCCTCGCACTCGCTCTCCTTCCACCGTCGCGCAATCACCATGGGTATTGTCTTGGGTAGTGCGTCTGATCCCAGGCCTATCCTTAAGTTCTGGCTGCCAGGGTGTATAACAATGAGTTTCGATATGTCGGTACGTGATGCGAAGGACACGTCGGCATCCTCAGCAGTCTCGTCGGGGGCTTGTGGTGTCAAGCCTTCTGTTTGTGGCACGCCCAGTGTGCGCATACGGTCCTTGTCCCGGGCTTCCTGCACCATGCGTGCCCTCTCTTCGTCCTTGGGATATCGGACGGCAAGGAATTGTTCGTCGCGCTTGAGGAACTCGGTGTAGTAGTTCTTCTGGTTGATCATGGGGACCTGGGGCCACGTCGTGAGGTCCATGTTGTTGTCGGTCCGCTCGAGGCCTGGCGTCGTTGTTAGCATACGCTTCACCTGCGTGCAATGTGCACATCTTACCCTCCTCCCGCAGCTGCGCCCTGCCCGACTTCTTCCCCACCATCTTGGTCGCTTCCTTCAATCGGGCCTTGTTTGCTGTGGTCCAACTGTGACTACCGCCCGGGGCAAGCACTCCAAGAGGGACGCGGTGTGTAGAGTCGAGGTTGCGCTTCTGCTTCAAGCCCTTCTGTAACTCAAATCGTGCGAGTGCGCCCAAAAGCCAGCTGTGCCCTTTTCGAGTGCCAGAAGTAGCTGGCTCCGCTTCGTGGTGCGTGCTTCAATGCCCGTGTGTCCAAGTCGATACCGGCGGTCGCGGTGGATCGGACGCGTGTTGGGTGTTGGAGGCAGGAGATGGCGTGGGTCCAAGGAAATGCTGGTGGTGAGAATCCAAGGGCTCCAGGTCTGGAAGTTGCGGCGCGCTTGTCCTGCGATTGGGTCGCGAATGCGCGACCTGCGGTTGTGAGCCGCATCGCGAGCTGGGGCCATCATGTCTCTTGCCCACCAACCTCATTCATACACATACACCAACACCATCTTACTTGCATGAATATAGGCACATACAAACACGCACAACTGACTGCGAAGAGTACTAATTCGATAACACTAAGTAATATTACAAACGCCCGATTTGATCCCAATACGCACATACATGCAGAATGCTTAGGCAAGCCCTTGACCGCGAAAGCCAGCAATAAGAATACACTATCCTGTATATCAACAGAGATTTTAAAAATTTAGAACATCTTCTACATACGTAGATGTAGTCGCCAAGCTCAGCTTTTTTCTCCAGCTATCACGACTTACTGAGAGGCAAGTCACGCAGGTGATACTGTCTATGCTGTTCTGAAGGTGGCATACATCATTATTGGAGGTGTATGCGAGTATTCAGCGAACTCTTGTATGTAAAGCCCGTCAACGAAAGAGCAAAGCTGACGATTGTCTTAGATCGATTGCTCGTCTGACCATGTGCGTGCACTCATCCCACAAATGCACCCAAGCAGATGTGCCACTGCAAGATTTGAGATCCTCCTAGATGTTCCAGACCTTCCCTTACCCTCATCGCATCCAGCCCATAAGTATATCCTCTAAACGACATTGCGCCAAGTCCATCGCCAAAACTCCCATGCCGACCATGACCATCATTCTACGCCTCCAAAGACCGATCAGGTGGTCTTGACGTCAGTCTTGTACTCCCAGAACTTTGTTGCGAGCATTGACTCTGCCAGTGCTGAGGCCCGCTTGGCCATCTCCGTCTCTTCAGTCTCGACAGTCATCGTGGACACGCCGGGGTAAGAGTCGAATTTTCCAGCCCAGATCTCCGGCCACTTTGGATTTGAGCAAGCACCACCAGCAGTGACTTTTAGGTGCCACGATCCGTCGAATCCGATCAAGAACCCAGCAACATGCTCAAAGCGATAGATCTTCAGGCTGGTATGATGCTCGTAGGTACCAACCTGCCAAAGGCTGTTAGACTGAGAGGCATGCAGATGGGGTGACCACTCACAAAGACCTCATAGCCCTTACGCCAAACCACCAGTTGGATGTCCTTCTTGCCAAAGATTGCCTTGAAGTTGTTCACCGTGGGACTGAGGAAGGACTTCAGGGTGTCCGGTGAGATGCAGAACAGAGTGGTAACGATGGCATCCTGAAGCTTGACCGTCCCATCCTCCTTGACAATGTCCGCGTATTCACCAAGATCGATTATGTGGGCGTGACTGGTTGGGCCGCTTGAAGGGAGGGTGTCATAGTCATTCGTGAACGATACTTGGCTAGTATCGCTCTTGGCTGAAGTGGATGAGTGATCGCTGTCGACGTCCATGGCGATAGATTCAGCGTGGGTCGTCATTGTGGGTGTCGTAATAGTGCTTCCTTGTGGGTAGCTGAGGACAGGCAGAGGTATGTGTGGCTTGAGAGAGTACTTTGACAACACGAAGTCTTCTTGAGGCTCAAATATAAGCGTTCAACAGTGAGCGCACGGGCCTCAAGTGAGTGGTGACGCCTATACGCTGAGGTGTGAACGAGAAGGATGAGGATGAATGAAGAAGATGCGAAGAGCAGAGTTGCTTGAGAAGCTAATTCTGATACAATCCACGCTAACTAGCGTTTTTGACCCCGGCGGCGCGGTTGTGACGCGGTCGGTGAGGGACGGGGGAAGGTGCGACTATAAGAAAGGAAAGTGCCGTCCTCTACCAAAAGAACAACATTGAAGAGGTTCGTGGCTCGCATGAGACATGGAATGCTGATTCAACCCATGAAATAAGAGTTACTGTCGTCTTTGAACAGGTGATAGTGGTGATGAAGGTAGTGCCATGCTGAAAGTGTGGTGTGCAAGGTAAACAAAGGTTGATGAAGTCGAACGATGTACCTCAATGGCTTATAATTAGATCAACAAGAGCTCTAACGAAGCTTGAAACTGGTATAAGTAATATAGCCCCTTGCTCATTTTCGCACCCCATTTGTAGTCTAGTGGTGAGGTCTACTACCTAAGTAAGTTGCGCAGTAGTCCTTTTGTTAGCACATATCTTGAGCACAGAGTTCGAATATCATGATATGCTGAACAAGCGCTCTCATAGTTACTCTCTTGATATTGTCGCGTCGACATGTCAAATACCTGAGATCGGGTATATTATGAATGAAGCCATGCCATACTGGAAAGAGCAAACTTCCGCATTGGCCGCAGATTGCGCTCATTCTCTTCAGAAAGTATTACCACCTGCACAACAGGCTCAAGTAGGAATGCAAGAGGAGTGATGGAAATATCATGTTGGTGTAGACAAAGTATCAGTGGATGAGTAGAAATTGTGATGTAAGGCTACTAAATATTCACCCCAATAGCAAACAGTGGTAGGCTATGGTTCGCCCAGTACTGCCTCAAACCTTTTCGTATTTCCCATACACACTCATGTGGAGTATTTACTTCCATCTGTATACCCCGTAGGCATCGAACCAGAAGCATCCATCCATCATAACCATCGCATTGTTTTTCTGCCTACTTAGAGGTAATAGTCTAGTTGTTCTCAGAAGCATCCCACGGCTAGCTGTCTACGATCCATTGTGCTTGGATTTGACCCAACACGCTGTTGAGTGCTGTGGTCGCATCGCTTAACTGGTCATCGCCAAGCTTGTCGATTGCAGCGACCAAATCCCTCACCTTGGCACCCTCCCAGGTACCAGCATCCGTCGTCCAGAAAACTCGCTTGATTCCCACCGAAGACATGTATGAGATGCATCTGTAGCATGGGCGTGATGCTAGCACGGAAGGTACCTTGTTATCTGAAGCTTTGGTGGACTTGGATACAGGCTGGGATCTGGACCCTCGATCGAGCAGCTCATCATGAAGCGACCCTGTGGATGGACAAGAAAGACTAACTCCAGCCGCACTTTCTTCCGTGTCTTTGCAGCAAGCAACGGATTTGAGGGCATCGGACTGAGTTTTCCACCCAAGTCTCGCTACGTAAACGTCGGCGCCGTTTAGACGCGGAAGTTTCGTTCTTTCCCGTACACTACGAGTGTTCTGACCAGTTTGCCCCTTCGGCAGCAGTATGGGCTGGCTTTTCGATGCTACAGGTGGAGCCTTCTCTTGTCTCTGTAATCGTTAGCGTGTATTGCAACATGACAAGAGGCGACACCAACCTTGTGTTCCGGGGAAACCTTTCTACGCACGGAGGACTTGTGGGGATCTTCCCTGACGGGTTTGGTATCATAGGTCGAGTGGCACGGTGCCACTATAGAATGCCGCGCCGAAGATTTATACGCATACTGCTGAACGTGTTGTATGTGTTGTCCATCTTTGTACTTGTTGCCAGGTTTGTGATGATAATTTTTCTTCGCGTTCTTCATTTGGTGTTTCTCTACACTATTCATTGCGGAGGATGCCACTTTCGCTTCTTGCTCCTCCAGTTGAAACTCGAGACTGAGTGCCGCACAATCCAGGTGTAGCGGATTCAAACCGCCACTCTTGAACCTGAGACCTGCCGTTGCAGTGCTTCGCGCTGGACTGGACTGTCTCCTTGAAGACTGCCTAGACGTAGGATTTGATTGCCTCTCGTCGTAGTCGAGCTTTTCGTTCATCACCACACGATAGTTTGAAGCACGGTTTTTGAGATGCACGGCACTGGAGGCCACGGTGCTGGCGACAGAGAGTGCCGAGTGGATCGCCATCATCTCTGAGTGCATCGAGAGGGGGGTGTTGACAAGTTTGCCACCCCCTGCCATCATCTCAAAGGGCGTAAACGTCTTCGTTGTCTCCTCTTCCAGCTCCAGCTTTGGCTCTTGCTTGAGCTTGTGCTTTTCCTTGAGCTCGGCCATAGCAGGGCCGTTCACAGAGCGAAGCGGAATGCGACCTGTCTTCAACGCACCTCCATCGAATCCAGAGCGGAAATTGTTGTAGCCCGGCAGAGATTCAGATAGTTGTCGGTCTTCATTTTGTTAGGGTGAGTCACGTTGGTCGGAGTGAGTTGGCGTGTTAGATTTGTATGTTTTGCTTGGTTATGGGGAAAGTGATTCTTGTGAGTTCTTGTAAGCTGTAACTTTGTTGATGTGTCGGGTGCACGAAGAAGAATAAGATCGAAAGGTTGGCGCGTGAAGAAGGGAAGGCCAGCTCGTTTGATGCTAGCGCCTTGGCATAGCACATGAGTCGGGCCTCGTCTATTCAATATCATTCACCCTGCATACAAGAAGTCATCACTTTCACGTTGGCAAACTCAAAAAATGCATCATCTTGCTATCGCCATCATTTGTCTGCTCGTGCCAGCATTTGAAGGCGCGTGCACAGAGCCATCGATTACTCCGCCCACACAACTGCAGATAACCCATCCTCGTTCTCGGGAGTGCCAGTTGTTCCAATCCTCAAGTCAGCAACACGCTGGCCCAGCTTTCCAGTCACTTTATCTCTTGAAACAATTGCTACGTTCGACGTAGTCTGGTCGCCGATGGCGACGAAATCGCCAGCTTTGTTAATGTCGAAAGTGCGAGGATAGGTTCCATAGGATGACGTGTTGTCTGTCCAAGTGAATGAGCCATCCGCAGATATAGTGTACTGCGTCATCGAGTCGTTGGGCGCGAACTTCTTGTCGTTACGATTCGAGGTGTAGAGAAAGTTATCCTTGACTTTGATTTCGCCAATCTTGGTGCCGCGGGTGGCGGTACTATTGCCCTGGTAAGGAGTCAAGCTTTGCTTGAGCGTCAGAGTCAAGCAACCTCCCGTAGGATATGATGCGGCCCAGCTGGATACCGTATTCGCCAGCTCATTAGCGACGAAGAGAACAGTACCTTCTGCTCCTCGTCGCACTCGAGAAGTCGCCCCTGCTGGAGACCAGAAGGCGCCATGTCGAGGACCGGTACCCGGGGTGGGCTTACCCGGAGGGCATTCTGTGAGTTTTCCTGTGGTCTTATCGATCTTGTTGATACGAATCAGATCAGCACCTAGGTCTGTAGCCAGCAGATACTCCCCGGTGGGGTCGACAAACGTATGATGTGGATGCGGTGCGTCCTGGCGTTGTTTATTGGGCCCGCGTGTGGCCATTGTGTATTTGAATGTCTCCAACGCGGCGCCACCCGTCAATGGCAACTTGAAGGTGGTCATCTGAGAGGTTTGGCTGCTTTAGTCAGCATGAGTAAACTGAGTTCGAGGAGCAGTGACTTGCTAATGCGCCTGGGCGATGAATCCTTTCCCATTTGTGCCACCATACAGCGTCGACGCGACGACACCTTGAGGCGAGGAACCCGTCCCAGTCGGTGTTGTAGATCCATTTGTGCCGACAGAGAACGATACCAAACTTCCGGACGGCGGCCCGTAGAACACTTCGTCTGGTATATAAAGAGCTGGCGCTGCGCTGTCATATGTGATCCAGCTCGGTAGATTGTTTCCGGTCCTTGTCGAACTGCTCAACGATAGCGCACCGCCGCTGAACGACAGGTAGTTGATAGTTCCCGAATAGTGTGTGGCCCACAGATTCGCTGCAGTTGCAACGCCACCAAAAACTGGTAGCATAGAAGAATAGGAAGACAACATGACAAGCGTCGGCCACGGCAGCTGCTCCAATCGTCGGGCGGCCTGCCTTCAGTATGTATACGTTTTCATCTGTTCTATTATTCATTTCCACGACTTCCACTGTAGGGTCACGCGTGTGTGGTCGGCTTTTTAAAAGTACTCCGATGAAACATGCTCCAGTTCAGCCTTGCCCAAAAGAACCGACGTTCCCATACATTTGGATCGTGCTGCACAGTACCGGCGTTGCCCCGGAACCTATGGTACCTACCGGATAATTGGGTGGGCTCGGGGCAATCTAACGCAATCTCAGAGCTTGTTTCGAAAGTTGCCGATCCCAGTCATGTCAATGCGGGGATATGAAGACAGCCTCATGTGCTACTTTCGATCGCCAGCTTGTGACGTCCTTGAGATCTCTTGGCTTCAAGTACCCGGGAGTAAAGCCGCTTCGCCGCAGACCTGCGCCGGCACGCAAGCACGTGCGTTTCGAAATTGGATGCATACGCGGCACCACACAGACCGTTCTTCTTGTTGTATGTCTACTGGTAGATGTGATTCGCTCGAATGCACACGTCAACGCCACCGTGATCAACGGTTTCCTTTCCCGGTAAGTTTCCATGCGAGATAAGCGGGACGCAGAGGCCTAATGGGCTTTTACACTGCATGTACAGATTGCTCTACTCCACTATTAGCTCTTGTACCCGTCTCGATACCAAGGCTTCAAACCCCGACAAGCTTTCATGTTTCCATCATCTTGAGTTGATCACCCACCGGCTGCTGACCTTGGGAATTAATGCGTTTTCTTGACGAAGTGAAATGCTTGTGGCCGATTGACTGGCATGGGTACTTCTGCCGCCGTTACAGGCCTCGGCGCTGACCCCATTAGCAATCTCTTCGCGCACCAGCAAGCATATTCCCGGAAGCCTGCGACTTGGCCACATGTCATTAGCTATTCGCTCTCACTTGTCTTTGTTGCCTTGATCCTGAACTAAAGAAATGCTCTTCATGATTCCAAGGTTGTCTCGCAACCCTCCCGAATTCTGTCTACGCCTAAACTTCTAAAACCTACACACAGGCATTCAAGCCTTTGCACCTTCCTGCGCTTAATATTCCAATCTCATCTGTCGTTCCCGAGACTGTCAGAATTGTTTAAGACGCTGTGACCTGTGGAGTGTAAACAGGGACACAAGTCACCGCAAGATCAGCAGGCCATTGCTGTGCCTCGCATGGCCTTGACGGAGGATCTGGCCATTTAGGAGTCGACATGCGGCCCTTCGATAAGACCACTGTCGATGAAGAAGCTCATAGTGATGTTTTTTGTTCGGGTGGCTAGCTCGAAAACATAGCGCTTGAGCTGTATAATCAAGGACATTGCGGCTATGGTATGATCTCACGCCAGAGAATACCTAGTCTGGGCTTCCAGTACATCTCACACCATCCAATGCGCATTGCAAAATTTCCCTACTACACCCAGCCACCGGAACTAGATATGCCTCTCTTCTTACCTCGGGTGCACAGTTCGTGGGCGGAATGGGAGGGGCGAGAAGATCACGCTACCTACTATGGCACTGGAGGATAGTTGGACAAGGCAATGTCTACGCCACGGATATCAAAGGCAAAGCGAACACGGATCTCACAATTCATCGTCGTTCGACAAGCACCGCAGCTTCCTCACAATTAAAATATTAAACATTCATAGTGAAAGGACTATTAGACTTTTTCGACCTTCCTGTACCCATCTTTCGAACACTTTGTGTCTAATATGGTGCCTTTGTGACAGCATGCACATACGTGTCCGCACACCCATCTGTCGTTCCTTTCCAAGTCAGCACTTCACTGCCCAATAAGCCATTGCATATCGTCCATCCCTCTTCTTCGCCGTCCACCGTAAGGAGGTATCCTTCGCTGAGCGCCATGTTGCCTGCAGGCTGCGGGGAAGCGAGGAACTGGAGCTCTTTGCCCGCTTCGACGATAGTTGAGTTGTACAGCTTTTCACCGCCATTGAACGGCGCCAGGGCAACGCTCGATAGCGTGCCGTCTGTGAGAGTGAAGTTTGGAAGGGAGTTATAGCCACTCCCGATGAGGCGAAGGATAAGAGCGGGTTGGTGGAACGGATCCTGATACTGTTAACACTAAGAACTACCTGAGATGTCTGGAAACACATACATAGAGTGATGTCGCAGCGACAGCTTGAAGTTCGGAAGGGTCTGGATTGGGATCGGCTTGGGAAGTCGTGACGAGAAGGAAGTTTGTGAGCTCTGTCGGGAACGCAGCGCAAATCATTGCACCAACTGCAACAATGAGGCTCAATGTTGAGGAACGCATCGTGAGATCGATTGAGTGAAGTTGAGAATAACGCGACAACTTTGAGGTGATGTTTGCAAATTTTTGTGGCAGCAGCGACCACTTGTCTATATACCTGCAACTTACCCCGGGACCGAAGCAGGCACGACAAGTGTAAGGTGTCACAAATGCAATCATACATACCGGTTCTCCAGTATCTACGCTTCAGCCACCCAATTGGCATTGCGGGAGCCCTTGCAGATCACAAGAGCCCCTGCAAAACGTAACTGACAGCGACAGCGACAGCTTCATCCAATGGTTTTCGTAGTAAGTAGGCAATCTGACGAGCTCGCAGATCTGTTGGGTGGTAAGATTGTGATGGTTATGTGACTGTATCTCTTGTGAGTCTTCCTCATTTTGCATAAATTGCAGATTTGGGTAGGACGAAAGTGACGTTGGGAGCGCATGTTGATCGTCCGATCGGCACTGCATCTGAACTACGCCCTAGCTAGCCTCGTTTAGCCGACTCGAAAGTGAACATCGGAATACACCATGTCTTCGACATGTGCAGCATGCGTTTAGAGATTTCGCTCCATCTTTTAAGAGTGCCTGAGAATGAAGAAAGGGGAAGATAGACGGATGGGGCGGTGCGAAATTCTGAAGTCACACAAGGTCATTTTACTCAACCCAAAGCTTGTTAGAGTGGCAGGGGCCACTCGGACAATCAAAAGCAGCAAGGGAGCTGCTACCTCAGGTGAGGTAGGCGCAATAGGCTATTGTTTGAGTATATAGTTTCTTCCTTCGCCGAGATCAATCCATCACTTGTTAACTCAACTCATCTTCTTTAACAAAGCTAACTAGGGTAAGTCACAATCACCAACCTGTGCACGTAGGAGTCAACACCTGCGAGACTTCACAACTCTCGATGCAATATGCGGACAGTTGCCCAGCTAAGTGGGCTTGTGTTCTTTTCTACATCGAGCGAGAGAGCCACCGTTGCACTACACTGACCTGACACTCATTCATGGATGGTAGACACTCGATCGTGTAAACCTAAACTCTTGAGACCAAGCCAGCAACGAATCTAACTCAACCACTCGTGAAAGGCGAAGATGTGTGTCTTGTAGGTTCCAGTAAATTGAAGATGCAAAAAGTGAAAACCTGAACGGCGAAGTGAAAGTCAAAAAGCCTAGAACGACTCAGCATACTCAACCCAACTCAACCCAACTCAAACGCAGCAGAAAGCAGTCGAGAACTTCTCTAGTTGAGTCCAAACCCCACCAGCAATCAACGGAAGGTTGCCTACCTGCCTAATCGTGAAAGTTGGATTTCGACGTAGAAGTTGAGCGGAGGCACACAGCGTATTCAACTAGGACCAATGTCCCAGCAGAAGCGAGGTTGAGACTCTACACCAGCGCAGATTCACTGCAGTAATCAACACCCCGCTACGTTCCTGCCTAATTAGGCAGGTTCAAATGTTCAGGGTAAAAGTTGAGCATGGAGATATTTAATGCATCCTACATCTATACTTCCGCGAAGAAATGCTAGCGACGGCTCTTAACTGCGAGGATTCACTGCAGTAACTAACAGATCTATATACCTTCCTAAACAGGAAGGTTGAAGTTTTGCGGTAGAGAAATATTTTGTCGAGGTGAAAGTTGAGCTTGGAGGCATACAACACATTCCCACAATTTTACTTCCACTAAGAAATACCCGCAAAGGCTCTTAATCGCGAAGATTCACTGCAGTAATTAACAGAGCTCTATATCTTCTTAAATAGGAAGGTTGAAACTTAGCGGTAGAGAAAGCTTCGTGGAGGGGAAAAGTTACCTGCGGGGAATTTTAACACAATTGATTAATATCTGTCCGCAACATAGCTCGCTCAGAAATTTTGGATTAAACTGCAGTAATCGACACCCATGTTTATACTTGCCCAATTAGGCAGGTTGGGTGTTTATTCAATAAGTTGGTAGGCCTTGTACGATCGTACGGGTGAATAACAACAACGAGGTTCTTCTGGTGACGTGGGATTGGTATTATTGATCTATGAACGTGGGTGCTACGAAGGTATACCTGAGCTTGGCCGCAAGTCGGGCCGAAGCCGGATTGAGGCGGTACGTTGGGCCTCGTTGGGCAACACAACGTGTGTGTGTGTGCCCACCCTATGTGTGTATATCGACACAATATGTCGGATCACAGGTATCAGTAGGTATGTGGGTTGCCCAACGCTGCTCAACGCTGCCCAACAGCCGACCCGATCCTATTTCGGTCCTACTCCTACGAGATCATGTACACCTCTGTAGCATCCATACGTAGAAGAGAATCAAGTCAACCACAACTATCAAAATGCATTCATAGCTATTGTTGTTTCCTTCCACTAGTGCGAAGCCTTCCAACACAATATTTATAAGAAAAAATTACTCATTTCGTAGCTGTGGAGCATCTCAACGCATTCAACAAATAAAATTCAACTGCGAGGAAGCCTTCACGGCTCTGCAATGCACTTGAATCACCGCAGCAATCGACGCTTGCGCGGGTACTTGCCTAAACGGGCAGGTTGGATTTTGCGTATAGGTGAAAGTATTGTTTTAGAGGATAATTCGACTAGAACGATAACCGCAGAGGTTAGTGGGGAGTTGCACTTCAACTAGACAACTGCAGTATTCCACAATTGTGTAAAGCGTTACGTGATTAGGAAAGTTGAATCATCCCGAAATATGTATGCAATGCCACGAAGTTCTAATAGTGTTACATATCTACAACCCGCTGTCCTACCACAGTCCATTCTTATACCATGATCTACAAGAACTCAATGCCCACCCCAAAGCTTAGACCTTTCCTCGCTTCCTCTCTTACCCTAATAACAAGCGGCAAGCTGAAATTGATCTCGAACCTCGCAATCGGATGCGCATACACAAGTCCCACGCCCGCCGCCGCACTAGGCAGTTCGTCCGTCAAGCTCGAGAACGTCTTCGCGAGGCTATTTTGCACGTTGCCGCCCTTGCCGCCTTTGAGAGACAGCAAGCGACCGCCGTTGATGAACGCCTGGATGCGAAGGGGAGTTTCTTTTCCGACGCGGGGGACGGGGAGGAGCAGGGATGCGCCGCCTGCTGCGAAGACGTCGCCGCCGACAGCATCGGAGCCGTCGTGGGGGCCGAGACCTGCGAGGCGGAAGCCACGCACGTTATTCGGTCCGCCCAGGAAGAAGCGGTCGTTGATGCGGGAGCCTTCGGGCTGGTTCTGGCCTGGGAGGGAGAGGGGGTAGATGAGGCCACCGCGTAGACCGGCGGTCAGAGTGATGCCGGTGTTACCAAAAGGCAGGGCGACTTGCGACTCGGCTTCCGACTTGAAGAAGGCTACGTCGCCGCTCAGACCGCCGAAGCCGGCGAGCTCGGAAACGGTCTTGACGAGGTAGCCGCTGTTGGGCAGGAGGGGGTAGTCGCGCTTGTCGTTGGTCCAGGCGTGTGTGATGCTCGACTTGAAGGTGTCGCCGGCTTCGTTGCGTACGGTGGGAGAGGCATTTTCTGCGAGGCTGGTGACTTCTCGCCAGATGCCTGAGTAGCCGAATTCATGCTGATGTCCTGTCTTCGACCTCCATAGCAGCTTCGATGTTCCGCCCCTCAGCACCTCCTCGTGGCTCGCCCAGCTTTTCAATGTCGAACTCGCGAAACCATTGACCTGGAACTTGAGATCTGGGTTGCTGAGGATTGGCGAATCGAGTGCGAGCGAGTAAGCTGATCGTGTCCGTGTTCCCAGCGAGCCGTGTGCGTTGAGCGTCTCAGCACCACCGAACAAATTCCGCAGCTCAGCGTGTATATAGGCGTCTGCCTCGGATGCGCCGGCCTCTGTTCCCGTCTTGATGGTGTAGTTGCCGCGCTCGTAGGCATTGATGTATACGTCAACGTCTGTAGGGGATGATGACGCAATTGCCTGGTTTGGCCGGTCGAGGAAGACTGAGATTGGCGACTTGAAGATGCCTAGCCCATGTCAGGAACGTTTCCAAGATACTGTCGCGTGCATTCCTACCAAAGCGATTCAGCTTCTCCGTGGCATCGCCGACCTCCTTCAGAGCATCCTCAAGCGTGTAGGGCTCCTCGCGGTTCGCACTCAAGATGGGGTTGACTATGCGCTCTAGGAAGCCTCTTCTTGTTCGGTTGGCGTGGAGGATGCGGACCGAGGATATCGTCACGGGGAGGGTGGTGTTGTCTTCAATCTGTCGCACACTTCAGCGCAAGCTCCGAGGCCATCAATTGGCTGCCTACCAGCTCCCCGAGCCTCTCCTGCGACTTGTGTTGTTGGGCGTATAACCGCGCATTGAGCTCGTCCTGCTGCCGCTTCTGCTCGGCCAGATCCGTCTTGTTCTTCAGCCTTTCGAAGACCTGCAATTTAATTAGTAGCATACATGAGTTCCACGCGCGCAGCCACTCACATCGTCTTCGCCAGCAGACGCCATTGAAGCTGTTGATGTCTTTGGGCTCAAAGCTTGGCGCGAGAACTTGAACCCTGGCGCCGAACATCGTCGAGGTCGTCACATCGAGTCACGTGACCGGGGATGGAACCACGGTAGATGCACAAAGTAGCGCCGCCTTTCCCTCTTCCCCTTCCCTATACTATCTATTAATTCACGTTGTGCGCACTTTGATATTACACCGTGCACTCACAGGCAATCACGGTCACCTCTTACTTCCTTTGATAAACTTCCTTGTCATTCCGGTTGCGCCACTTTCTATTCGTACCACCTGTCTCACCCGCTTAGATTCGACAAACAGCAACCTCGACCTATAAGTCTACGCACACCCCAACCCTCTTTCACACACAATGGCCACTCCCGCCGCGACAAAGCGCCTCACAAGGGAATACGCATCCATCTCAAAGTCGCCGCCGCCGTACATCATCGCCCATCCCAGCGAAACCAACATCCTCGAATGGCACTACATCCTCACCGGCCCGCCGGAAACACCATATGAGGGCGGCCAGTACTGGGGCACCCTCATGTTCCCGCCAGACTACCCCTTCGCACCGCCCGCCATCCGCATGCACACCCCGAGCGGCCGCTTCCAGCCGAGCACGAGGCTCTGTCTGTCGATAAGCGACTTCCATCCCAAGAGCTTCAATCCGGCATGGGAGGTCAGCACAATCCTCACAGGACTGCTGAGCTTCATGACGGGCGAGGAGATGACAACAGGCAGCGTGCGCGCCAGCGAGCAAGAGCGAAAGCTGTTTGCCCGGCGGACGCGGTGGTGGAACAGCACCGGCGGCGGCTCGAAGCCCATTCCCAACGCCCCCGGCGTGACTGCACAGCCATCGTCGAATTCAAGAGGCATCGGCGGCATCAAGGCCGGCGACGGCGGCGCAAAGTTCCGCCTCGAGTGGCCCGACATCGACGAGGAGAACCTCAAGTGGATGAAGGAGAAGAACCTCGACCCCGCCACTGGCCTGCCGCGACCCGCGCAATCGTCACAACTACATTGCTCGCCAGAAGTCGCTGGCCTGCGGAGACGGCCCGGCGCAAGTGCGACGGTCGTGCAGGATGCGCAGATAGCGCGGGACGCTGGACAGGGCTGGGTGAGCCGGAATAAGTGGAAGCTCGTCTTGGGCACGATGATGCTGTACATCCTGGCAGCGCGCGTTTTGTCCGACACGTCCGCTGCGGCGTGAACGATCGGGCGCATCAGCGGACATTGTGCATATTGGCGTTCTGGGACTCTGATGGAGTGTACGAGACGGTTAGGTTAATGATACCAGGCAAAGTGCATAGTTCAAGGGGTTTAGCGCTTGACATTTGACTTTGAATTCATAGACATCTTGTGCATCGCGGCCCTTGGCATGCACTGTATAATTCATTTTCTTGTCTTATTGACACTCTCTTCCTCGCTAGTAACCTGGTTTTATTCATCGCTCTCTATTCTCTTGTCGTTTGACCCACTCCACACTTCTCATCCTCGCCAGCACCGTCACCAATACATACTCCTTTTCTCCACCCCACTTCAATCGCTTTCAAATCCTCGGCGCAGGCTCATTCACACCTATCTTGTAATCGCCATGATCAAGCTCAGGGGTCCACTTCACAACACCACCCCCTCACCGACAGTCCAACCAAAACTTGCGCCACCATACCGTCTCGGCATCCAGAAACCACGGCTTCGCGCTCTCAATCAGTTCGTCTGGAGATGGCATTCTCAGCGGATCAAGGTAGGGCAGCGCCATGATGAAGACATCGCAGGTCGTGAAGCTCGTGCGTGCGAAGACGGCGTTGGCGATACCGTGAGGCATGAGTTCGGATGGTGGATGGAGTGGATTGCGTGTGTTTGATATATTGCGTGGCAAGGCACCAATCCAGAGTGCTGTTCGATATCAAGTCTGTTGCGCAACACGTGTTTTGTGTTGATAGTAGGCGTGAGGCTGGAGGTAGCGAATGCAGAGCGGACAAAGTAGTCCAGTGTATTTGTCCGTTCGTCTGATCTTCATCGGTGATAGCGAAGATACTTGGTGTTGGTATGCGTGGTGATGTACTGTTTGCCTCCTCTTGCCTTCCGCCCCGATACCAAGAGACGGTACGGTGTACTTCACCGCTGGTTCAAATCGCTTGTGCAGATCCTCCCCTGTCCCAGATTCGGGCAATGCGACGTTAATATGTTTCCTCTTTGGGTAGTCTGCGATGCGCGTTTGATGTTCCCCTTTTGCGATCGTCCTCGTGAACTTGGTGTACAGGATCTCGGCTGTCTACCGATGGCAGCTTATCGTCCAGTGGTACCGAGCGTGGTGGCAAGGCGGTCAAGGTGGCACAAGATGCGGGAGGGTATGCGCGTGCTGCTGATCGTGTTGCTCGCGTGGTTACAGTAAGCTTAAGACGGCGACATAATTGCTGAGCTGACAGCGCTGTGCTTGCTTGAGGGATTGTCGCATAAAGGTCGCAGTTTTTGTGACCCCGCAGTACCAAGTAGAAGTACTTCGAGACTTACCTCCTGAGCCTACCTTTTGCCATTGTCTACAACGACTCAGCTGCCATCATCAGCAGATCCACTTGCACAAGCTTATGCAGGAGTATCTCGGTCCATAGCAGCCACACCAATAGTCAAGGCCCGACTAGGAAGGCATGGGCAGATGGGACGCAGTGTAAAAGGACAGATGTTCCTCCCTGAGGCTGTGGTAAAGTTAGAAGTCTTCCATCTTGTGATCAGTGATGCCATTGGGAAGTGGTGAGGCGTAGCGCGGTGCTACTGGTTCGCTTGTAGATGACGTGCAGCGAATGAACGACAGAAGACTGGGATCAGACAACATCGACGTGACTGCTATGCTTATTGGAGACTGGAAATGGCCATAGGTTGCTTTGGAAGTGGGTATGCAGAGAAAAGGGATATATTGACCAGATGTTGAGAACAGAGGGTGGACGACCGGGAACGAGGAAATCCGAGTGGCGAAGATGTGAGGCCTTGGGTAAACGAGGTAGGAGCGACTCACAACCAAACTTTCGTCCGTAATTGGCAGTCGTAACTGCCTCTTTCAGGCGAGGGCAGGAGCTACCATTGCAAGTCAGATCGATCTTCGCAACTAGCCATCTCGGCAATATTGCGTCTCAAATGTAGAGATGCGTCAATCTGGCATCGATATCGAAGCTGTGGCGGCTCGCTAATCGAGCTGAGCGATAGTGCTTTGTTTCGTGGATAGCGAAGTAATTGTCAATACCTGGGTACCCTGCGTTGTTGACTTCATTGATCTCCTGTCTGGAATACAAACACTTCAGACAACAACCAAGAAAAGCATAATTTGCTGTCAAGACCAATGGAGTCAAACATGCTTTCTGAATAAGGTGCTCGACCATATATAAGAACACGCAGCATGTGATAGTCAAGCCGTGTATGTCGGATGCACAGTGTGTACATTGATGCTTCGAAGGCATGGGCTCCCATGTCGGATCTGCACTACCGTGCCAGGCAGTCTGCCTTTTACTCCTACTTTTGATGAATCGAGCCGTTGGTTGCGATGATCTAGCTGCATCTTGATCTACTGCCTCCTGGCGCATACGAGCGAACAAACGAGGGGGCCTTGTTAATGTGAACGTCTAATGAAGGACTTCTTTGCTGTGGCTCTAGGTGGCTGAGATATATTTTTACACTGTTGATTTAACAGAACGGTATTCGGAGATAATTTATGTGACAACCTGCGGTACATCTTGTAGTGACGCGCCCGTGCCTCAAGATGGTGGTTAGCGCAGTTCTGTTTCAGGCGAAATTCTGCGAGGAATATGTGCTGACCATCCACACCAGAAGGTGCCGCCAGTAGACCTATAAGGACCTCTGGAAGCTACAACTTCGTGTGAGAAGTTCTCAAATTCCCGCGATTCCAACTGGCACCCATCTCGTAGGTACATGTCTGCTCGCTGGTTGGGGGAGGTAAGCATCAAATGACACCACATTCAGACCACTTCCATACTCTTTCTGGGTGTTATCTCCGTAAACTCAGACTTTGGTGTAACACAAGAAGAGACGGTTCGACCCAGGGCGACCGGTGAGGTAAGCCCGCGCTTGCACTACCACCTCGCAGACAACGTGGAACACCGTATACCGTCGACTTCAGCCCATACACACGTCTTCCGAGACGCCGCAGATTACGATTAATGATTTCCACGCAATGTACTTTGGGTTTATGCAGTTGGCGAGACCATTTGAACTTCTTGGTGTGGCTTTCCTTCTCCGTCTCTTCTATCCTGAGGTCATTGTCCTTCCGGTGCTGGCAGACCCAGAGCAAACAAGTTGCAAGCGCGACATGTAGGTGAGACAGGCTATCAGACCGGGTGCAGTTACTCGTTGGTGTTATGTGCACCCCTAGCAATGTGAGTGCGAATCGTTGTAATGAGCACAGCGTACCTAGGTAGGTAGCTGTCACATCCTTCTGTGCCTCCGACCAAGGTTAGACTAACCTACCGTAGACCTTGACAGACATCGCATACCCTCCGACGCCTGGCTTCGCCGCTTTACTGCGTACTTGCGTCCCAACGCGCTCGTGGTAGGTATGTCGGTACACATCCTACATTGGGTGGAGTGGAGGACCTCAAGTTCCGAGCCGCTTCCGCTCTGGCTCTCCGCCCACAGTCCTCACCATTCCGCGCCACGGTCCGATAACCTCACTCCATACCATGTGGCTCCAATTCCACATGATCTATGTCAGAGCTGCTTGGCCTCAACAACGCACTTCTTCGAGGCCGCTATGCAACCTGCTGGCCCAGTCGCCTGTGATCCCAAAAGGGGCTGTCGGTGCGACCTACCTTTACGGATAGCATCAATTAAACTGCAAGCTACGGGATTCTTGCCCGGGGACCGGCGAATCGAAGCATAGCGAGTTGCGGTGCTAACAAAGCCCGAGGGCTTGGGTTGCATGGCAGGCAGCCTGACTATCCTGCATCAAGGTAGAGGCCGTTGGGTGCAGCGCCAGCCTCTGTGGATCGTAGCCTTTTACGACGACGTCCAAAACATCGAGAAGGTGACACCACCGAACCACATCCGATTTTTTCATGCGCGTATAAACCTTCGATCTCGTATGTTCACTAGCCCCTGTCGTTGTCTGTCGACGCACATGCTCCGTAACCCTAGTAGTCGTCTAGAGCACACCATCTTCGATCTGCTGAGGTCGCGAGACGTCATCCTTCCATGCCAGGAACGGACCCTGGACGTGCCCAGTGCCGAGACGGGTGGCATGACGACTTCGGTACATCTTTGTTGTTTGCTGGTTCGCTCAGCACCCATGGTCGATTCTGGAGCGCAGAGTGTGAAAATTGCCGTTGGAGTGTCAAGACTTTTCGACGCCATGTCCGGTACCAAAGGAGCGTTTGGTACCTCGCGATGCTGTCGAAGGCAGATGTCAACTGACGGGAAATCCATACCGCGCCTATGCGCGGTGAGGCACAGCGTTTTGACGGTGTACTCAGCAGCATACACCGGTCCACGGTTGATACCCAAAACCCTCGTAGTGTGACCCGCAAACTGGGAGTACCGCGTGCCGATGAGGAGCATTTGTTGGGTTCGTCCTAACGAATCTCGAGGCCGTGTTGATTGGAGAGGCTTTTATGCAACCGCAATACAGGCCCACATCACCCTCGTGTCACACAGGGACTAATAGCTGGTCTGCAGGGTTTTTTTTTCGCGCCAGCCAATGACCTTGTTTGCGGGGTCACGATCTTGGTTTGAAGGTAAAGGCGCTCGGGGGCCTGAGCGCCGGTCAAACGAAGGAGTGAATGCTAGTAGCGGCCCGGGCACGGACTTTTAGCCCCGAAATCACGCGCGCATCTTTCTCCAAACCATAAAAGCGCTCTCGTCCTCCCCTCGAACCTGCCCACATACCCCACTACCAAGTTTACATCCACCCAACTTGGTTCCAACCACTTGGCAAGATGAAGACTTTCTACAATGTTTACGGTAAGCGAATCAACACATATACATCAGCCAGTCACACAAAGCTAACGCAACATGTAGCCATTTGTGGCTTTGCCGCAATTGGTGGAGCCCTCTTCGGTTTCGACATTTCGTCCATGTCCGGTGTCCTAGGTACTCCAGCCTACAAGCGGTACTTTCATGAACCCTCGGGTACTCGTCAAGGTGGCATAACGGCGTCTATGCCTGCAGGCTCTCTCGTCGGCGCTCTCTCCAGCTCCTTCTTGGCCGATCGTCTCTCCCGCCGCAACGCCATCCAGATCGCGGCTCTCGTGTGGATCGTTGGGGCGATTCTTCAAGCGGCTTCAAATGGTGTTCCTCTTCTCTGCATCGGTCGTGTCGTTGGTGGCTGGGCAATCGGTGTTTGTTCGGCTATCGTTCCCGTCTACCAGTCCGAAATCGCTCCTAAGGACATTCGCGGTCGTGTTGTATCCCTCCAACAATGGGCAATCACTTGGGGTATTCTCATCCAATATGTAAGCTTTCCCTCTTGAATACACTTGACATACGAGCCTGTATATCCTCGATATACTATGAAGCCTTTTTCTAGACTTCTATTGTGGTCCAGGAATACCCTCGATATACTATGAGGCTTTTATTTAGACTTCTATTGTGGTCTAGGGATATTCACGCCGCGTCTTGATCGCAAAAGGCAGTCTCAACGAACGATGCTAACTATACCAGTTCATCCAATACGGTTCTTCTTTCTACGATGGAGGCGTCAAGAACGAAGCACAAGGCACCGCTGCTTTCCGGATCCCATGGGGTATTCAGGCTGTTCCCGGTGCTATCCTCTTCATCGGCCTCTTCTTCTTCCCTCGCTCTCCCCGCTGGCTCGCTTCCAAGGATAGATGGGAGGAGGCTCTTTCGGTCCTCGCAAACCTCCATGGCGGTGGTGATCTGAACCACCCCAAGGTTCTTGCCGAATACAAGGAGATTGAGGACGCACTCCGCTTCGAGCGTGAACAGGCGGAGACCAGCTTCGGTGCTCTCCTGAAGCCCCGCATCGTCAAGCGTGTCATCCTCGGCATGTCCATTCAGATGTGGTCGCAACTATGCGGGATGAACATCATGGTAAGTTTATCTACATACGGACTAAGTGTGGAGAAGCAACTGACTGTGCTTAGATGTACTACATTGTATTTATCATGCGAGGTGCCGGTATCGCCGATGAGCTCCTTACTGCTTCGATCCAGTACATCATCAACGTAGCCATGACCCTACCCGCCATTCTCTACCTGGACAAGTTTGGCCGTCGCCCAGCTCTTCTTGTCGGTTCTTTCCTCATGGCTCTATGGCTATTCACGACAGGTAAAGCCTTCTTTCATATTGCAAAATCGATGTATTAGTAACTAACAGGCGCAGGCGCACTTCAGGCTACCTACGGTAACCCCAATCCTAACAAGGATGACAAGGACATCTCTTGGGTCGTACCTAAGGAGCACGCAGCCGTCTCGAAGGCTATCGTGGCATGTTCATACCTCTTCGTTGCCAGCTTCGCCACCACCTGGGGTCCTACCTCATGGACCTACCCGTCCGAGATCTTCCCCGCCAAGGTTCGTGCGAAGGCCGTGTCTCTCGCTACCGCTAGCAACTGGACTTGGAACTGCATTCTAGCGTTTGCTGTCCCTCCTCTTCTGTGGTCCATCAACTGGAAGATGTACATGATCTTCGGCACCTTCAACGCCCTTGCCTTCATTCACATGTTCCTGACCGCACCTGAGACCAAGGGCCGCTCACTTGAGGAGATGGACGAAGTCTTCGACCGTGGTATTCCTGCCTGGAAGACTGGTGGTATCGGCTCGCGTTTTGATCAGCTGCAGCGCGACATCGAGAAGGGTGACGTCAAGGTCTCAACTGCCGGCCACAACCGTGTTGAGGACGTTGCTGTTGAACCCAAGGCTTAGTCAACCGTTTCACAGCGCCTCTCCTTGGACCTGATCAAGTGTTGATTAGTGTCAAACATGATTGGTGTCTCTGTCGCAACTGTTCATTCGCTACCTCGCAGTTGGTGCCGAATCTTCGGTGGTGTTTATACGGTTCAGATAGGAGCATTCGCACGATACATGATTGGCATCGTGGTCGTTGTCAACTCAAGGTATTAGAATATTGATCTTACACAATGATGATACAGGTTATACATTTTCAGTCTTCGTGCTCATAACATTGCTGTAAGACATGTCCATCGAGGCAAGGGACGAGCGAGCTTGGAAGGAGCATATGGGCCAGAAACTAGTCGTGCCCATTTCCTTCGTGCAAGTATCCAGTACCTTGTGAGCTTACAAACGTATCCAAAAAGCCAAGTAGAAGGTACATAAGTCTCTACACCACTAACCTCTAATACTACGCAAACAACTAATGCCCTCCAGCCTCCTACTCCACGCGCACATCAATTCACAGTTTCAACTCTTCGATGGGTGATTGAAGATCTGCAAGCTTCTGATCTTCTTCACTATGAGGAGAGGGAGGTTTTGAAAGACTTCCTTGGTATACCCTTTCCATTCTACTCAAAGCCGTCGCCACAGCCTCGACCCCAGTCCATAGTGCGCCCTACTAAGCTTATCAATGACCACCTGCTGGCTGTCCACTTTCCCTCTCACTTCAGACAGAGCCTGAAGCGACTTGAACACTACTGGTAAATTAGTTATACCCTCTTCTATCGCCGTCCTATTCGCGCGAGCTGATTCAAGTAGAGGATAAAAGTCAGGGCTGCATGTGCCAAAGCCTTTAACTACGGCGTTGGACATTGCGTCGCGTGCGGTCAAGAGGTTTTGCTGTGTGCGGATGCTGTTTACTGTTCCCTCGAATCGCACGTTTTGGCGCTCGATCTTTTCGAGGGCTCGGATCTGCTTGGTGAACTGAGTGCTTGTTAGCGGCGATTTTGAGATGTGGGAGACTGAGAGATGGTGTACGTCGTGCGTGATGGTTTTAAGTTGTTTGTCATAGAGCCTTTGATCGTCGTTTGATAGCGCCATGATGAGCAGAGGGTCGAACGAGTGTTGGTGGTAGGAGCATGGTGCAAACGCGCTCTACCTACTTATACTGCGTTACGCATCACGTATTGTCCATGTAGGTGATGTAGCGGCTGTCGAACGTCAATGGAATTCAATTCTCGGCAGGTGTAAGTATTGAGAAGTGACCTATGGTGGATGCAACTAAGTTCTGACTGTGTGTCACATATGTAGGATTCACCTCGCCCTACTGACTTTACCAACATCGGCAATTTGAACACTTCTCCATATGAACCTGCACTTGCTGTACAACCTGACTAAATTCATTCCACATCTCGAGAGCTATTGAGTAGATCTCGCGACAACGCAGAAATGGATTTCGCAGAAATGGATTTCGCAGAACAACATACGCCGCTAGACGTGGAAAAAGTAGAGAAAGCCCTGTCCAGAGCCCTCGACCATCCGCCCCTTCTACTAAAGACGACCTATGGCTGCGGCGAGTCACTCATCCGCGAAATAACAATACTTTTTCCTAGGGACTCTTCCCCAAACTACAGCACCAACATCGAACCCTTTCTGCACACGCTTTGGAAGTTCATACTTGTGCGGGTGCTACACGGCACTGACCACCACGTCAATGTACTGGTGTACACCCTTGTATCTCTACGCAGCCGCGACAGTGAGTAAGAGGTGTTTCTTCAAGGCGTATGTCATGTATTTGTCGAACAAGACTGTCGTTGACTGTAGCAAAGTGTCCGTTCAGGATGTGGCGCGACCTCCCATTCTTTTGCGACTACGTATCCGAGGTGTGGGCCGGTGAGTGACTCTAGGCTTCTCGCAGTGTAACGTTACTGACACACCCATGTACTAAGACCTTACACGCTTGGACGGCTTCAAACATGACGCCGGTGCGCTCAGGTCATGGCGCAACTTGAACTTTTTCGTCGCACAGCTAGTCGGAAGCTATTTCGACGAAGTCGAACGCTTTGGACATGGCCCATTGTATGATGACTTGGCGCGGGGCGAGCCCGGCGCCGCTGCAGTATGGATACAGCATGCTGGAAAGCTGATCTACATGAAAGTAGAGAAGAATGAGGCGGTGGATGAAGATGCATTGAGAGGAACAGGCTTGGTTTCTAAAGCGCGTTGGGATTGGTGGAAGGTGCGGTTTGGAGAGTTATCGACATGTTCGGATGACGAAGCGGCGCGCGCGTTGTTGTTGATGGAAGGTATTGAGAAGGAGGAGCTGACAAGTAGAAGTAGTCGTGGTGGGTTTCCGCTATGAGCGGAGTGCTCAGTGATCCGGTTTGAGTGTACCATGGAGACGATATCCTAGCATCGTGCGCTATCTTTCAACACAATTCAATATCTTGTTCTTCCACATCCCAATCCACCCAATCCTTACTATCCTCATCGCCCATCTGCGTGAAACCCGTAGTCTTCTGATAGTACTCCCCTGATGATTCTTTGCCCACCAGCATTGCCGAGCCCAAGAACTGATATCGGGGTCCTTCGCTCGCTTTGCGCAGGATGCAAGATGTCGTGCTGCCGAATACGATGGCCCATATATCTTCTCTTCTAGTGATGCGCGGAGCTAGGCCAGTGTATCCTCGACGCGTAAGGACGATGTTCCCGTTGCGCGCACTGCGTGCAACGAAGTTGACGAATTTTTCGATGTCGCCGCCAGCACCCCTTGTTTTCCATTGCTCGAGATTGTCTTCCTCCATATGACTGACATTTCCGAGCAAGTGCACCGCGCATGCCGCTCTGTCTCGCGCCCACCTCGACCATTGTCCTTCGTATTGGCAGCGTGTAAGACCACACAGGAAAGCATCGATGAGCTTGCCTGCAGGATATGGAGAAACAGCTCTCGAAAGAGCTACGGCCTTCCAGATGCTGGATATGGTTTCCAAAGTCGTGTTAGCCAATGTCAGTGTCTCCGAGGTCCATACTACATCGTCGAATATGACACCTCGAACTTTGAGAATCGAGTCATCAACGATCATAGGCTCACATTTGGTGGGCAGTCGGGGCTCGAAGGGCAACCATGCTGGACTGCGTCTTGGTCCTAGCTTCCGCTCGTAGTTGTCCCATCGCGGAACCCAAGAGGGCGTATCATCTTGTAAAGTGGCCTCACCGTGGCATACGTAGTCTAGAAGCTCAGTATCCTCAGTCGAACGAATGTATGTTATGGCAAATTCTTTGTAGATGTGTAAGAATGATACATGGTAATCCGGCTGCATGGGAACATAGCGTTCTAGCTCTTCCGCTATTGCTGCGAACGCGAAGATCCTGTCCCGTGGGTCCGAGAACGTTAAGCTCCGTGCTTTGTAGAGGATTGCCAGGAAGCTGTATGCAACATGGTTCCTGCGGAATGCTCTGGCAAGATTTGGGTGGTAATGCTGGTATAGTGACTCGTGTATAGCAATACCGGATGTCACGGTATCAAGAACAATCTGTGCTCGGTGAAGTAGCCAGAGAGAAGTGTCCATCAAGAGTTGCCAATCGAGCTGGTACTGCCCCCAGAGCAAGCAGCCACATTGCGCAACTGCTATCTCTTGCACGACCTTGAGTACCAAAGTTAGTAAATGCTTTACTAGATATGCACAGAACGAACTTACCCATCCGCGGTCGAACCAATGTTGTGCAAGCATATAGTCGAATGATTCCCACCGTACATCCGTTAGGATGGGCGCATCGTCGTCCGGCCATGGAAAAGCGCCAGCTGTGGTGCCGGCAACCTCGAGACCATTAGTGATAATGTCCCTCATCTCCTCGAGCAACGAGTGCACATATGTCCCATGCCCGAAATCGTCAGCCCCCAAGAATATGAGGACGCGGGTTGCGAAACGATAAATTTGACCCATCAGGGCTACTTGCTGAGACTTTTCTTCCAGATCGCCCTGATTAATACACACGGAATCTGCCCATAGTACACGAGGGACGTCTGACCTGACATGTCGAAGCGCAGTCCATAGATTGGCCGTGATGGGGATGACACGACCCTCGCAAATGATCTCATGGTCTCTAACATCGGGCCCCCAGACGTAGGATATAGATTCGAAGGCAGTACTACCAAGCACGGAAGTCTTGAGTGTACATCGTAGCGGTTCGTCACCAGCACCGGGCTGAAGAGTGAGGGTACGAATGTAGTCACCTTGCTGAGATTGCGGGAGGCTACAGTAGTGGTACTCTCGACTATTCTGCTTTTGAATGTTTCGTCTTGTTCTGTCTACTAATCGGCTTCTCAGAGTACGCATCTTGTCCGAAAATTTAGGGGACAAGGCGAGTGAAGGTTCCGAGATCGTGAAACTAGTTGCCGTGGGTTTTGTCAAAGTTTTGGGAGACGCAGGACGAACTCGAGGGCTTGAGCTATGCTCCATGGAATTTGGATGTGGTACAGATGAGCACGATGCAAAGTGAAAACTCGAGGCAGATGGACAACCAGGCTGAAAGGCCAAGGCTGAGCCGCTCCATTGTGGCTTTTGGTACGAGCCACGTGTGATTGGCTGCATCGCAAGCCATCTGCAGTTCTAGCCTGAATCAACTTGAACCGACAAGGGATGTACGAAACGCTCGTATCTGGTGGTGCATCGCCAATTACGAGCTCCTACGTAGAGAGCGCATTCAGTTGGCGCATAATTCACGCGACATTCAACGCACCGTTCCGCGCAATGCCATTCCGGACACTTCACATACACATTTCGAAGTATTTTGGATGGACCGCAGTGTAGACACAGCAACCCAGTACCCATAATTGCCGGACGTGTTTGCACATCTCTCATTGGGCATAGACCACTGAAGCCGGGAGCCCTGCAAACGCTGTAAAATGCGCCCAACAATGAACGCGAGAGTGACGGATGTAAAACCAATCACGAGCTGAGAAGTTATCGGGGCCGCACAATCGTAGAGGCACCGACATGTATTTGGCCGTCTCATAACTTGATATCGAAGCTTGTCCCACACCCACAGCTGCTCGTCGCACCAGGTATACCAGTGATCTTGAACTGACTTCCAATGAGCTCCATCGTATAGTCCACCGTACTGCCATTCAGCAGCTCCAGGCTCGATTCATCAACTATCACTTTCTCTCCCTTCTCGCCTTGGAACACGGTATCTTCTTCTGTCGCTGGCTTCTCGCCCAGATCGGTGAGGTCCATCAGGTACTGGAAGCCGTGGCAACCGCCGCTTTCGATGGAGACTCGCAACGCGAGATTTGGGTTCTTATCACCCGAGGATATTGCGTGTAGTCGGTTCGATGCTCGTGGCGATATTGAGATATGCATTACATTCCCAGAGTCATCTTTTCGTGGGTTTTGTATTGGTTGCGCTGGACGGGCGGCGGATGGGTCGGCTGCTGTCGCAAGTGTGCGGCGTGAGTTGCGCTGGAGAAGAGCAGACGGTATAGTCCATTTAGGGGATAGAGAGACGGCCTTAGTCTGCCTCAGTGCAGTTGGTGCAAGGAAGTCGAGATACATTGGATGCGAGGTGGCGGAAGCAATAGCTCTGCTAAGAGTTGTCGTCGAGTGGCTACGCCTAGGTCGAGACGCTGCCCTTATTGCAGCGGTCCTTGTTGCGCGCGTACATAATGCACATATATTCGGTGTAGAAGCCATCATGTGTCGTTGAGAATGTAAAGGTTGATGTCGATAGGATGACATGGGCATGGTATGCAGACTACAGCTCGCGGTGCCAAGCACGCGCCACATCCTCCTGGCCCATTGGTCAGCAGTGCACCCCGCGGATATATTCCGGATCGAATCGTGGGCGCATTCCAGCCCCACTTCAGTTCACCCGTTGTATCTTCAACGACTCATGTCAACCATCAAACTCAAACTTTGCCGATACGTGCAAACTCCACTCATTCACTGCCACTACTTCTGTTTCGCCAAGAAGCTCTCAACATTACTGGCATGCCGAAGTCAAACAGCATATACGCTGGTGTAGAGGATGTGGAGCTATGTTCAGAGGAGTTCGCAAAAAAAGAAGACAACAAAGACAAACTAACCAAGCTCAGAGGTGAGTTCATAATACCAACCAAGAGCGATCTCGCGAATAAGAGATATGGTTTTCGCCAAAGCAAAGACGCATCAAATTCACTCCATGGCGCACAAGAAGATGATGGAGAGGAGTCAATATATCTTTGCGGTAACTCGCTTGGCCTGCAACCTCGGAGAACCAAAGAGTACGTCAATCGCTATCTGGACACATGGGCGTCAAAAGGCGTTTTTGGTCACTTCACAGACTACGAGGGAGGTCTGCCACCTTGGCTGCACATCGACGAAGCGATCAAAGAGCAGACGGCCAAGATAGTGGGTGCATTACCCAGTGAGGTGGTTGTTATGGAGACTTTGACTGCAAATCTGCACTTGCTTATGACAAGCTTCTATCGCCCGACTAAAGACAGGTGGAAGATTATAATTGAGGGCAAGGCTTTTCCAAGCGACCATGTAGGACACGCTATACTCTTCTCCACATAAGGCGGCTGACAGACCTTACAGTACGCAGCGCTATCACAAATCGCACACCACAATCTCGACCCCTCTGCACTGATCACAATCGAACCACCATCTTCCTCCGCTCCATACCTCTCCAATGAACACATACTCTCAGTCATATCGCACCACGCCCCAACAACCGCTCTCGTACTGCTTCCTGGCATTCAATTCTACTCTGGCCAATTCTTCGACATTGAACTCATCACACGGCACTGCCGCGCACTTGGTATAACCGTGGGGTGGGATCTGGCACACGCAGTCGGAAACGTACCGCTGAAGCTCCACGACTGGAATGTTGACTTCGCTGCATGGTGCAACTACAAATACATGAACGGCGGTCCAGGAGTCATTGGTGGAGCATTTGTACACGAACGTCATAGCAAAGTCGAAGAAGCACCCTCTAGCGAAACAGATGGCGCTGTAGACGGCGTATATAAGCATGCCAAAACCACAGAACTTCAGTACCGCCCTCGCCTGAGCGGTTGGTGGGGCAGCGACAAGTCGAGCCGCTTCGCTATGACCAACAAATTCGTACCCATCCCGGGCGCGTCTGGCTTCCAGCTCAGCAACCCGAGCGCACTAGATATGACCTCCGTCATGGCTAGCCTAGACGTATTCTCCATGACAACTATGGACGCACTACGACAACGAAGTGTGCGCCTCACAGCCTACCTTGAAGCACGACTGCTGCGATACGCAGGCAGCGAACCACCGTATACGATCATCACGCCCAGCAATCCTGCAGAGAGAGGTGCGCAGCTGAGTGTGCTACTGAAGCCCGGGTTGCTAGACAATGTACTACATCACCTCGAGAAGAAAAGCGTTGTAGTGGATGAGAGGAAGCCAGACGTGCTGCGCATTGCGCCGGCGCCATTGTACAACTCGTTTCACGATGTACACCGCTTCATCGTGGTATTTCACGAAGCGTGTCGCAAAGCGATTGCAGCGCCTGACGAGGCGCCGCAACTTAGTGATGGCGTTCCGGAGGCGATTGCAACAACGTGAGGAACGTCTTGGTGTCCATGTATTGAGGAAGCTATTGGGGATTTCTTTTTTTGCTAGCAAAACATATACCCATGTACGTACATATCAGATAACGTAATCCACCACCGAACCCCCCAAAACATGCCAAGCCTTTATTCTTCATTTTCATCATCATTGCCTATACCCACGAACGCGCTATTGCTCCAGCACAAAGGGAGACTTTGGCTTGCTCTACAAGCTTTTAATCGCGGCGATTTCCGAAGCCACCGCGCTGCTGCTGAGGCTTTCAACGTCAAACGCCGTACACGCAACGAACGCGCTAGAGAAGTCCCTTTCCGCGCAGAAGCCACCCCAAACGGTCGCAAACTCTCGCGCACTGAAGAGCAAACAATGGTCCGATACATCCTCGACCTCGACGCGCGAGGCTTCGTGCCCCATCTCTCAGAGGTAGCCGATATAGCTGATAAACTGCTGGCTGAGCGTAGTGGTAAGGCAGTTGGCATCAACTAGGCTTCGCGCTTTGTAACAAGTTCATCTGAGCTCAAGAGAGCCTTCAATTGAGCTAAGGATAGGCAAAGAATACTGCAGGAGGATCCAGAGTTAATTAGCGCATGGTTTAAGCTAGTAGAGAAGACCAAAGCCAAGTATAGCGTCCATAACAACAACGTGCACAACTTCGACAAGATGGGTTTCCAGATAGGCGTCGCATTGTCCAGCAAGGTCGTCACAGGCTCTGAGAGGCGTGCTTGACCAGAGCTTATTCAGCCAGGCAATTGCAAGTGGGTCACCGTGATCCAGAGCATCTGCGCGGATGGCAGTTATACTCCGCCTTTCATCATCTACAAGAGATGCGTCCACATCTCTGCGTAGTACAAGAAGGCTTCAATACCGCATAATTGGAAGCTCTCAGTGTCAGAGAACGGCTAGACAAACAATGCGCTAGGTCTAGAGTGGTTGAAGCACTTTGACGCGCATACAAAAGCGTATCAGGTGGGGGCATATAGGCTGCTTATCCTTGACGGCCATGAGAGCCACCTCAACCAGGAGTTAAAGGACTATTGCCTGGAAAACAAGATCCTTACCCTCTGCATGCCGCCTTATTTATCGCACATCCTCCAGCCACTTGACGTAGTCTGCTTTTCGCTGTTGAAGCGCAAATACTCCAAGCACATTAGAGACTTGGCACGCCGACGCGTCTTCCATATTAATAAGGAAGGCATCCTTCCAGCGTTTAAAAACGCGTTTTTCAACGTGTTTACTACGCAGAACTGCCAAAAGGCCTTCGAGGCTTCAGGGCTTGTCCCTCTAAACGCGCAGGCCGTAGTAGATTAGGTTAACGTACGGCTGCACACCCCGCCAGCACCCCTACTAGAGGACACTCTGTGGCAATCTAAGACGCCCAGCAACACCTTAGAGTTTAGATCGCAGTCAAAGCTAGTCCGCGACTCCTTCCAGCGTTCTCCTACAACTTTAGAAGAGGTCTACTTAAAACTTGAGAGAGGTAATCGAGATTACTGCATAGGGTTGCGCTTGTTAATGCCCACGTTCATGACCTCGAAGAGCAATTGGCAGTAACAACCCAGCGAAAAGCGCGTAAAAGGAAGCGCCTCCAGACTGTTAGCACCGTAGAGTACGGTGAGGGAGCGTCGCGGGCAGCTCTAGCACGGTCCTCAACGGTGCAGCGAGCAAAAACGGCTCGTAGTGGTGGTAGTAGCCGACGCTGCAGCAACTGCGGAGAGACTAGCCACAACGTAAGGAGCTGCACGCAGGCTCTAGACGAGTCGTCAGAGTTAGAGGCGAGTACACAGTTTATTATGTCAGATACTGCAGAGGAGGAGAGAACGGAGGGGTAGCAGGTGCTAGCAAAGCAGTAGGTGTTCGTAGGCTTGGCATGTTTTGGGGGGTTCGGTGGTGGATTACGTTACATTTTTTCACAAATACAACGGAAGTAATACCATACGAACATATTGATTGAAAGACGATGCATTATGTGCCGCAAACCATCATGACGAAACCACCCATATCCAACAACGCCTCGTCACACCCATAACACCACAGATCCAACACTTTACGCTTTCATCGCAAACGAAAACAAACTATCCATCTGCACCCACTGCCTCCCGTTCCTCTCCAACCACCGATCCACAACCCCTTTGAGCGTGCCAAACCGCTCGCGATTAACCTCCGCAAGCACCTTCATCTTCTCCCTACCCTCGCCCGTCTCGCCCTTGACCACATCCTCCTTGGCCACGCGCTCCACATCGAACAAGCTCTGGAAGTACAGTAACTGGTTCCACACATCGCGCTCTTTCATTATGTAGTGCATTTTCCCCAGACAGTCTTTTGCCAGGCCCTTGGGTCCGAGACAGCGCGAACCGTAGACGCTCATCTGGCGCGTGCGGTTGCCGCATTGCGGGTCGTCGCAGAGGAGGTGGCCGGCGTAGTATGAGGCTTGGAGTTGTCGGATTAAGGATTCGAGTTGTGCGACGACGCTGATTGTCTGTAAAACGGCCCCACACGTGGTGTTGGGACACTTCACGCCGTCGTGGCTGACTGTCTGTAGACTCGCGAGTGAAGCGGACGGCGCGGTGGATGATAGACCTTGAAAGGGGAATGTCGTTGTGCAAGATCGGCAGCGCAACCAAAGCGGTGCGCAAGCCTGGAAGCGAACTGAGTCTGGGATCTGCGACTCGAGTGGATGGATCTCGGTGTCTTGTTGCGCAGCGCCAGATGAGGTGTTGACGCGGTACTTCGAGGTATCCAGACCAAGACATGCGGCCAGTAGAGTGATGTTTGTGCCGCTGATAGGAGCACATAAGCGTTCAACTGGTGGCAGGATCTGCTTGTGAAGGTAGTAGTCGATATCTGGCTTGAGATCGTTGTCTCCTTTGAGGACTTCGTCAACAGGGTATGCGTTCTTGGCTGCGTTCTCTGCTGATCCAGAAGACTCGCCCGTGATGATGAAGGACATGACATCCTTGGCCTTGACGTGTTTGCCTTTGGCTTGGAGGCGAAGAGCGACTTGTACTGAAGGCATGGAGTTACCATTCGGGTACTCTTTGGGGTTTTTGCCGAGCTGTGTGTAAATAGTGTATTTGCGAGTCGGAACGGCATATTCGCGCATTTGCTTGGATAGCTCACGGAGGTGGTTGTGGATTTTCTCGACGACGACCTCGGGATCTTCTCCGCTCAGAAGGAAGTTGAGCAGCTCGCTATGCAGTATATTAGTTCATGTTCGACGTGGTTATGTAGGTGAACTTACGTCGAGGTCTCTTTCGACAAAGCACAGTACTCTCGTCGCCTCATATCCAACCCCTTGACTTCGAGCTTCTCGATGTATTTACCATCAACAGGAACCATGTTGATAGCGGCATACTTCTTCTTCGCGTGCAGCAAGATGCGGCGGAACACGTTGTCAATATCAATCTCGAGTAGCCTGTAGCTGTCATTGACCAGCTTCTTGAACTCGTTGCCAAGTTTTAGAGCATCCTGGATATTGTCGACGTTTGTGTTGATCATGACGGAGTCGGTGTCACCATAAATAACACGCAACATCTTCTCTTCGGCCATGTCCTTTGTTCGTCGCAGGATCTCTCGACCTTTGTAGGTCGTGAGCATGGCAAGTGGGCGAGCGTAGAATCGTGATTTGGTATATCCAAGACAACCGTACATAGAATTGGCAGTCAGCTTGAGCGCAAGCTGCTTGATGTCCCACGTTGCCAGTTGGTCGGGAGTAGCATCCTTAGCTTTCATGAGTTTCTTCACTTCTCGTCGACGAGAGACGAGAGTCGCAATGAGGCGAGGTAGGATGCCCTGGTCCTGGTTCGCCGGAACTTCAGGCACCTTATCGTTGTCCTCGGAGAGGTCGGACCGCTCTACTGTTGTAAAGCAGATGTTGAACTCCTGAATAATACTGGGATAAAGCGAATTGAAGTCCATGACCAGGATGAATTTGTCGTACAGGCCTTTTTCAGGCTCGAAGACGAGACCACCCTTGAACTTGTCCTTCTTCTTTGCGTCCACGCCTTCTTCGCCTTCGGCAGCCTCCTCCTCGGCCTTGACTCGACCTTTACCCCACTGTTTGTCAGGACAGATATACTTGTTCTTGTGGAATTCGTGCAGGAGAATATACTCGTTCCTTTCGGCACGTGTACCACTCAGTGTGCGAGCCCAAGAATTGCCGGCAAGGTTAGTCAAGACCTTAGTGAGCGGAAGCATCTGCACCTTCATTGAAATGGCAGCAATAAAGTATGCGTCGGCTTGGCAATGCTTGACGTAGTTGAGCAGGCCTTCCTTGGTGGTTGCCCATCCTTTTAGAGCCGCTTCGTTGTCAAGCTCCTGGCGCGGCTTGTTAAGAACCAGCTGGCACATTTCCTCTAGGCTCCACGATTGACACTTTGTCATGAGGGACTTTCCGAGGTCGTTAGCCAAATCGCAGAGCAATCGACCAGAAGCCAGTTGCTTCTCGGCAAAGAAGCTGCCGCCACCCTTGCCCATGTTCTTCGGCCAGTCACTCCTCTTGATACGTCCGATGCGATGCCATCCTGGGGTCTTTTGCTCGCGAAGACGGCTAAGCAATACGCTGTAGTCTACGTCGTCCAGGCGATGTCCAATGAGACAGTCAGGATCATGACGTTGGAACATCGCCATGAGCAAGCTGAGAAGCTCTCGCTCAGTCTTTACGAGCTTGAAGTTTCCTTTGAGCTTGGCTGCCTCGGCCTGGAAGCCAGTAGGGAACGCAGTGCCATTTGGCCGAAGGAGGGTGAAGCTCTTGGCCTGCATCTCGTCGATGGGGGTGGTGTCGGTCAACGAGAAGTTGTCGTAGACCATGGCGCTCGCCATGAGGATCTCTTGCTTGTTGTCTTTAGCGTTGAAAGTGGTTCGAATGGAGAGACTCATGAGGGTCATGGGTGGTGCGTCTAGATTGTCCGAGTTGCTCAACACGGTGATGTTGTTCGGCTTGTTCACCTGTACTTCAAGCTTGCACCAGGACGCGTTATGAATGGCGCCGAAATCAGCAGCATCAATCGTGAGCCAGCAAGGACCCATAATGTTCTTCCACATCACGAACTGTTCGAATAGAGACGTATTAGTTCCGAACACATGAGAGAAAGTCTCTCCTTTGAGATCGGCAGACAGTGGCATCTTGTCATATCCATAGAGCAACTTCATATAGTCTGCCTCCTTCGGGATATCTGCGAGTTCAAATGCGTACTTCCTGGTACAGGGCTTGATCTTGTGGAGGTTGACGCGGTGCCTGCTCATAATGTTGTCGATCTCATCGGAAACGTCGCTGAGCCCAACTTCCTGATCGGTAGCTTTTTCCCGGACAAAGCGGTGCTCCCGGGGAAGGAAGTAGAGTTTTCGCATGATGTTGTCGACTTTGACGAAACAACTAGCATAACTACCCGTAGTCTTGTCCTTGACTTTGCCAAAGAGACACAGACTGCCGTTGATCTCCGTGTAATCGAGCCAGAACATGCGAAGGCTGCCGTCTTCCTCAAGTACATCTTCTGACCTCATCTTACCCACACCAGTTGTCTGTGGGGCGGGACTGCTCATGACGTTGAGCTGGTCTGTGACATTGGTCCATGAAGAGGCATTTACTGAAGCTGTCGAGGGTGCTACCGGTGAGGAGCTCGCTGGCGTGGGGTAATCTGTCTTCCTGAGTTTGGCTATTGGCCGCTTGCCAGCCATATTGACGCTTGCGGTGGGTATGCCGTGATGCCCTGTGGGCTGTGCGACCTCGAGTAGGTCGTCGTCTTCTTCTTCCTCAATCTTGACTGCTTTCCTTTCGACGGCCTTTGCAACGGGCGATGACTGTAGTGGTGGATCGCTCATTGGGACGTCATCGTCAAAAGTGGGAAGACCATCCTCGTCCTCATATGCATTGACTGCGGGAGGTGTGTCTGGCATGTATGCATCGGAATCGTTCGTCCGTCGCTTGGCTGCTGCTGGGCGGTTCTCGGATATCGGAGGGGATAAGACACGTGTCTTTCGTCGTGCCTCTGTCTTGACGGCGCGCATACGAGGAGCGGCCCGTCGGGGATTCGTGTCGATCTCGCCCAACAGGTCGTCCATGAAGTTCATGTCGGCAGCAGTCGCGACAGGCTGGCCTTGTTAGCCTCTTCTGGGACGCACTCTTTTGAATCTGTAGCATACCTTCGCTTTTGGGGCCTTTGTAGCGGTCTTGGCACCGAAGTACTTGCTGATGCCATTGTTAATTTTCTCCTGTTTTTCCTTGTCTTCCTCGCGCTTGCGTTTAGCTATAAGCGTCAGTCTCTCTCCTCCCGTATGTGCAAAGGCTATAGAGTCATACCAGCTTTGCTTTTGACGGGCCGGTCTTCCTCTTCCTCGCTGTCTGTTGCAGCATAGCGGTACCGGCCCTGTTCGTCATCCCACTCTTCCCGGCCATCGTCAACATAGCCCTCGCCGTTATCGTCGACAATGAAGTCGTCTTGATCTAGCCGGCCTCGCACAATCTTCTTATATCCGTCTTCGTCAACCTCGTCGTACAGTTGCTCCTCTTCGGCGACTTCGTATGTGGAAAGGCGCGTCTTGCCAGCAGCACGCAAAGCCCGCAGCTCTGCCAACTTTGCAGCGCGAGACATTGGAAATTATATGTTGTATGAAGTTTGAGCAAGAGATGGAAGAAGAGAATGCTCGAACAAAGTGCTAAGATGCGGTCATGAGTGTGTGGTGGGCTGGAGGGACAACAGTCGTAAATGGGCAGGAACGACGCGCAACCACGCTAGAGCACGCGACGCGACTCGTGCACGGGCCTGCCACTTTAGCTGGTCGCGCTTTCCCGATTAGTCCGCCACACCATCTTGCGCGTCACCACTCCGGCACTGTATACACAACACCAAAGATGGCTTCAGTATCCAAAGCACCGCTCGTATGGATAGACTGCGAGGTAATCGGCCTTACACGTTTTTGATCATTATACTGAATACCACAGATGACCGGCCTCGACACGGACAACGACACGATTATGTCGTTAGCCGCTTTCATCACGGATGCCGACATCAACCTGCTTGATGAACATGGCTATGAGGCTGTTATACACCACAGTAAAGAGCAGCTCGACCGCATGGGCGAGTGGTGCACAAGTCATCATGGCCAATCAGGACTGACGCAAGCTTGTCTCGACTCATCAACCACCCCAGAGCAAGCTGCCAAGGGGTTACTTGCATACATCAAGAAGTACGTGCCTGAGCGTCGTACTGGACTGCTAGCCGGAAATTCAGTACACGCAGACAAGTCTTTTCTCGTGAAGCAACCCTACAAAATTGTCACCGACCACCTACACTACCGCCTTCTGGACGTTAGCAGCATCAAGGAAGCTGCACGAAGGTGGGCGCCCAAGGACGTTCTAAAGAATATCCCGCGGAAACAGATGCTGCATGAAGCGCGAGCCGACATTATCGAAAGCATTGAGGAAGCCAGGTTTTACCGGGAGACATTCTTCATGAGAACGGAGTCATAAAATCAACGTTCACTCAAAATTGAGAAGCTTTACACCTATAATCACACTTGCTCTTACAAGCCGTCCATCCAAGCTGACACACAACGACCCACTACTAGTACATAATCCTTGAGTGTAAGCGCAGTTCTGGTCCCAAAGGCTGACTGCGGAACGTTTCGGGCGCTATGAACCAATAGATCTCAACAGACAGCAGACTCGCTAGAAGCTTATATGCCCGAGTATGAACGCCGAATTCCGGCCTCTACAATACGACTACAACACAACTGCCTCCCAAAAAACTTGTGATCGATGACGCTTTCACGGATGTCACTTCTTCGGCGCGTACTAGCTCGTGGAATATCGACATGCACCTTCCCGGTATCGATAGTAAAACCTCCGGTACAGGGTCCACTTTGGCCTGCGGCAGATGCAAGCAACTAGTCACCAGGCGCGACAAGTAGAGAATTGGACCTGGAGTTTGCGATAATTGTGAGCAATGTACTCTCGCATTCGATACTGTCCGCCCAGTCGTCAGAACGGTTCCCTGACCAATGCTAGGCAGCTCACCAACGAACACGGCACTGCTCATGTGCTTCCGGGAGTGGCTGACTGGTCATACTTCTAGATTCCTTGCTGGCTTGTAGATTTTGGCATTCTACATTTTTGCCAATACTGACCAAATCACTGCCTCATTTTCTTTATCATTTTCTTTCAACTTCCGCATACACAGCTCTCTCCGCATCGTGATGCAGATGACTCGTCTTCGCCAAGACCAGCCTGCATACAGAACCATTGTTGTACTCCCATACTAAAGGGGCCGGGCTCCAGCACCCAATGAGCGAACAGGCCCATATACCGGTAAACCTCGATATACTCATGAATTGCGCCGGGGCCGACAGACTAATGTTTACATTTATAGCATTCGGCCTTCCCACTCCTTTCCGAGGTACGAACCCTCAGTCCCTCCTACAAATTCAGCCTGGTTTCTGTCGCGGTGGCTCACTCAAGATGGCGCTCGCTCGACAGACCACCCGCTTGATGCTCTGCCGCACCCTGATCTCGATGGCATTGGATTATTCAATCGACACATATCCAAGCGCTGGGGTGGAGGTTGGCCAAACATATCCTCTCACCTACAGTCCTAAAGATGAGCCAGTGAGTCAACATATGCGTCCGGAATGGCAAGTATGTTAACACTTGTACGCAGGCTACCTTCATGCTTCGCAGAGGTCCTTTGAAAACTGAAGTCATAATTTTGGTAATGTCTAAGAGGATTCAATGGTAATAATTGCTGATAGGTGCGGTTCAGAGTTTAGGCAGCGCAACAGGCGGCACATTACCGTGGACTGTTGATCGCACTCTTACCAACGCACCTGATTATCCTATAGTGATTGTAGGACCTGGTGGAGAAACGAATTATTCAGGTCCATTCGGATCAAAGGGGGGAAGTGGGACCGAATTGAAGGAGGGAAGTGGGACCGAAACTTCGACCAATGGTGGACCATTCATACGCCTACCCATGCGGACAACTTACCTTCAATCACACAGATGGCATCCATGTCGAATCTTCCACTGTCATCTTTGATGATCTCTAGAAATATCTCTTCCTCGCCGGCCTTGAGCGCACAAAGCAATGACAGCTCAGATGCAAGCGGTCCACAAGGCATGCTAGCTATTGCTTCCACTCCTGTGGGTAGGAAAACGCCACCCACAAGTACACTCGTTGCCTCAGGTGGGCTTCGAACGGGTGCAAAAGCCGCTATAGGTGTGGCCGCAACGATCGTTGGCCTCCTATTTGCACTTGGTGCCTTCTTTTTAGGCATGTCTATTCGAGAGAAGTCGAAGAAAGTTGACCATACTGAAACCTGGAGCAACGAAAGGAAGCCCGAACTCGAAGACAAGTCGATTATGGAACTGAAGCAGGAGAGACGGCCGGACGAGCGCAACTTGCTGAAGCAGATGCCGGACCTACCATAACAGGTGCGAACGAATTGGCGGAACGCCCTACCCCAATTGCGTCTACCGCGCACACAAATTTGTGTGCTGAGCCGACCCATATAGAGACGGATTCTGCGACCACCACCCAGCGGAATTATCATGAGCTTGATGGTGATCAGGTGGCGAGGAGTCCTTCATCACCTATTTGTCCGAATGTTGACAACCCGGGGTTAGACCGAAGGGATACCTATGATGATCCGAGGCTGGTGCAAAACCCGTGGGCACAGGACGATGTGCCATCAAGCACCTGATGAACAGATTCCATTGCGCCACCGTCCCTATTGGTTGAGACGCGACTTATGTGAGGATATGGCCAAATTTGGAAGGCTGTCTGACATGCAAAGTCTCTTGTCGGTCCCCGAAACCGCTTGAATGCATGTGAACCCGGGCTCAACCTAGGTATTCACCCAATGAAACATCGTCTTTGTCTCGATCACCAGTAGTACCAGCGCTTCCCGCCATCCTCCTCTGACATGCTTCGGAAGAATTGAGCATAAATATCAGCATATACGTCGTGGCAACTTCCCCAGACCCCACCTTGTAGCACCCGGGTTGCTGAATATTGGACCCTCAAACTACCACCTCGGCGCACATTGCTTATCCGTCTGGAGAACGTCAATTGAGTATACCGTCGTTAGCACTTAGAGCTTCTGAAGCAAGGGCAAAGATTACTCTCGGCATTGGAAAGTGGCTGGAACGTTTGAGATATGCAGACCACGTTCTCTTCTACAGCTGCTTTCTTGCGTTCTCTTCATCTATCACAGGCTTGTCTGGTTTCATTCTTGAAGGCAGATGCGTATCGGGCTCTAGAAAGCAGACTGTGGAATGTTCTCAACTGCGTTTTTGACGCTACGACAAAATGCAGGCTGAAGGCTTTGAGCTTCTGGTAGGGAGCGGACGCCAAGTGCGCCTTCGCCCCGCCCCACAGAATCTCTACCCTTACAGCTTTTAAATCTCGAGACGACGAGCAAGCATGTGCTTTGTTTCGGAATATTAATCGAGAATCCGGCCATGGGAAACGAGGTGGAACTACATTCTCATGCATAGGAGGTAAGTTGTTGTCAAACGGTGCTCTTCTCAGTCATCATCCTGTTCATCGTACGGTTTCAGACTGGAAAGGGAAAGTGTATGTATGATATGAGAAAGGCTATCGAGAGAGCTTTTATACTCGCGTCATCACAAGTGCCAAAGTCTCAGCATAAACAGCCGATAACTAGCATATAACTCAGTAGTCATGATATGCATTCCCTATCACTCCGTACTCTCCCTTCTCGCCATATTCCTCGTTTCCTCTCACAACCTCCGCAACTCCACACTCAGTCCATCTACTGCTTAACCCCACCCTGGGTCTGATTGCCAGCAATGCCCACACTCTCAGTGCCCTTCTTAGTCGTATCACCAACCGCATTTCCCGCCGCTACAAACAACGTCAGCTCGACTGTTCACATTCATCCTCCCCCGTACCGGCCCATCACTTCTTCCGCATACGTACCCTTAGTAGTATCCCCCAATCCCTGCGTGACACCTGTCACCGCATCGCCGAGGCCTTTACCTGCGCTCGAAACGACGTTGCCGGCCGTGTCGGTGACGCCAGTAACGCCCTTGCCGACCGTGTTGGTGGCTGCTCCGAGGGTATTGCCTGGATGGTTGTTAGTGGGTGGGTAAGAGACAGGAAGGGAGGTAGGCACACCGATGCCGCCTGCTGCAGTGCTGAAGAAGCCTGGCGGTGGTTAGTGGGGTGCCGCAATTGAGACGCGGTTGTGAGGCGTGTTGAGACAAGGAGGGTAACGTACCCTTCTGCTGTTGTTGGTTGTTTTGGTCTGACATGTTGTTCGTGTGGGGTTTGACGAGATTATGGGTGTTTGGGTGTTGAGCTTGGTGAGTATGTAGTTGCAAGTGTCACGGACTCGAGAGATGGTGACTCGATGCCAGGTAGCAAGAACGAAGCTTTATGACGTATGTCGCACTTCCTCACATCCCTGTCGTGCACCGCCCCTCACCTACTTGTAAGACATGCAACGCTGCTGCAGCTTGATGCAAGATCCCACGTGGATCGACGCTGGCATAATATCATTGACAAGGAAGTGCGACTTTGGAAATAGTGGAGCAGTCCCGTGTCATCCAACCACCGCAAATATCATGGAGAAACGGATCACAATGAGAATGTCTACACGAAACTGGAAGTGACTGGTGTATTCTATGAGATTTAAAATATGCACATAAAGAGGTCGCACCGCATTTGTGCCTCTCCTAGATGTCCTCTCTACGGTGCAAATCGCGATAGCACATGCCGAAGCAAAGCTGTCTTTGCCTCCTCTCTCTCATCTCACGGCACCAAGCCACCCGTCTCAAATGCCGAAGTAAGAAAGGAAGTGAACTCGAATCATTAGCAGCAACTCCTTATCGAGCGCCCAGAAAACGACACCCTCTCATCTCGGTCGTACCATGGAAACAAGGGTTACTGATACGGCGAGCCAAGGAAACGAGATACCACCCAAGCCCAGACACCACCAGCGATGCTTCGGAAGAAGCAGTGCAGGTGTTCTTGGCTCCTGTATGTGATCCGGAACGCCTTCATAGTAGAGCCCCAACAGCTGCCGGAGATCAAGGGGTAAGCCACCACAGACTCGTCCTCCCTCGACTGCCGGCAGCTCGACAACAAAGAAACTTTTGAACCCGTCTTGATGCCGCGTTAAAGGAAATCCGCGAAATGCAATACAATGCGCGCTGATGCTCCCCGGTCTATGCAACGAAACAAGCGACTCAGATTATCGCGTGCGGTGTCGTCTAGGGGTATTGACCGTCACGCGCTCGAACGAAGTGAACTCACTCAGAGGGCTTAGCCTCCGTGCTGGCAGTCGTGTCGTCTGCAGCCGGAGGAGGAGAGCTGACGTCGGCCGTGTCTTCGGCGTTTTCAAGGGCTGCTAGTGCGCTGGCCATTGTTAGTATATGTTACTTGCGTTATAAATACGCAACTTACCTGAAAGCATTCGCATGCGCAGTTGACTCCTTCTCCTTCACAGGGGGAGTGCCGGTTCGGGATGAGTTGCCAGAATCGTCACGTCCACCCATCATGCCAGGACCAATACCACGGCGGCCACTTCCGCTACGGCTGCCGAGCATGGACGGCCCAAGCGCTGCTCCAGCGTTCATGTTACGACCAGAGGCGCCCTTGGAAAGCTTGCGGAGGTCGTCCATCTGTACACGGCTGCCGGTATCTGGTGGGGGCATCATGTGACCTCCTCCAGAGAATGAGCGAGCATCGCCACGACCCATGGGCAGACGACCGCCACCACCGCCACCACGCTGGTTGGACCGCGTACGCTCCATCTCGGCGGCTTGCTGTGCGACAAGGGCTTCCTGATGGATCTCGGCAATTGTCTTGGGGCCCTTGAGGATGTCCTTGGACTTCCAGCCGTTCTTGCGCATATCGATTGTGTCCAAGAGCATGAATCGAAGACGTGACGGCAGACCATCCATGTTCATAACCTTCTCGATGCGCTCAAAGTACATGTTGATCATCTTGGGTCCGGCTTCGGCAGCCTCCATGGTGGCACCAACGGTACGAAGCAGCTTTACGAGAGACTCGATTGCCGACTCGTCAGGCAGGCCCTCAAAGTCAAGGAGCTTGAGGACACACTCATGCATGATGCGGAGCGTCAACATGCCCAGCTTGTACAGCTCACCGATGAACTGAATAAGACCGAGACCCTTACGCTTGGCGGCAGCTGCGATGTAGTAATCCTCGGTGAAGTCGACCTTGCCGGCTTGCTCCTCTGGAAGATCTGGGAGGTTGATTTCCCAGCCTCGCTCGAACTCCTCCTGACAGCGGTTCAGCAAGTACTTGCGGAACAAAGCACCACCCACGACAGGATTGCCGTGCTTGTCCTTGACGTTCTCGTCCTTGATATCGGTGCTCATCGTTGCAAGCATGCGGCTGCAGAACTTGGCGTACATTGAGGACCAATGGCTCTCGTCGCAAGCCTTCTCGAAAGTGAGCTGAATGACTTGGCGAAGCGTGCGACCGTCGGTCTCATCCTTCGACTGCGCGGCAATCTCGAGAATTTGGTCCGAGATCTTGTCGAACTTCTCAGGTGTCATCTTGTTCAGGTTCGACTTGACCTTACGCTGAACCATGTCGGGAGCCATATGACCGGCCTGCTGCTGAGGTGCCGAAGAAGTGAGTGACATGGGCTTCCAGCCGGACTGAGAGCGATCGAGATCCTTCACAGCTTGGCCCGCTGTGAGAGGCATTTGCTTGGCTTCCTGTCGGTCGTCCTTCTGTGGGCCCCTCCTGCTGGAGCCCTTGCCACGCTGGCTGATATTACGAGGCGAGTTGGGTCCCGTGTTGGCGTATGACTGGTTGCGCTGAGGAACCGCACCCATGGGGAATTGGCCACGGCCGCTGCCCATGACGACATGCGCAAGAGGATTGGTCATACTTCGACCAGAACCACTGGCTTGCTCGAAGCGTTGCTGTGACGTGGTGCCAGGAGGAAGCGTGCGACCACCAGTACCAGTGAAGTTGCCCATGACGCCCATGGCATTGCCTGGTCCTGTCCCTCGAGAGCTTGTCTGACGACTGCCCATGGATGGACCTCCTCGAGCGGACTGAGGTCGCGCCGAGTCGGTGCCGTCGCCGACAGTCTCCTTGAGCTTGAGGTCCCAATCGGTGGAAGGCTTCTCCTTGAACACCTCTTGGAACTGCAGAAGAAAGTCCTTGTCGTATTGACGTCCTTTGTTCCTGCTGCCAGTTCCCGAGTTGAGAGCTGGGTTGGGACTTGAGACACCCTCGGGGTATGCGACTAGCTCGCTTCGCACTTGAAGGAATCTCGCACTCTTCAACGACTGCATTCCAGCAGTAGGCTGTGCAGGCTCTACCGGCTTCTGCGTATCCAACTTCAACGGATTCGGCTTTGACTTGGCAGGGACGAGCTTGGCTGCGGGTGGTGGAGCTGCAGGTTCTACGACGACAGGTTCCTCTGGAGCATTCGCACCAGGTCCCAGGGTCGTGTTCTTTGCAAGGCTGGCAAACATAGCCTTGTTCTGGGCTTCAACCTCAGCTTTCTGCTCGGGAGTCTGCTTCTCTCGAGCAATCTCCCGTGCCTCAGCTTCGGCCTCCAATTCTTTCAGCCTCTTGTCTTCATTTGCGGCATGTTCCGCAGCCTTCAGCTTCTCAGCCTCGACCTTCTTCTTCCTCTCTTCCGCGTAGATGGCCTCTTGTGCCTCGCGCTTCGCCTCTTCCGCCTCCATCTCAGCAACCATCCGGTCAAACTCCTCATCCTCTAAACGCTTCTTCTCAGCAGCGTCAGTCTTGGCCTTTTCGGCCGCGGCAGCCTCCTCCTCGGCCTTGGCTTTCTGCTCGGCCGCAGCCTTAGCCTCGTCATCAGCCTTCTGGTTGGCAGCGTCTGAAGACTCCCGTTCCTGTTTCGCGGCCTCCTCCTGCAGACGAACCTTCTCCTGAAACTGACGCACGAACTCGGACTTCTTTTCTTCAGCTGTCTTGGCGGCAGGCTCCTCGGTGCGGACGGAGTCGGTGGCACTCGGAGCTCGTGGTGGGGGAGTGGGCGTCGCAGCAATGGCGGGGGATCGAGGAGGTTGCGCAGGCGGAGCAAGTGCGGCAGCCGGTGCAGGGGAGGCACCCTTGGGCTTCTTGAAGTCGATGACTTCACCATCGGCTATAATAGGGTCAGTTGAGCAATGAAGAGATATAAGGGGCGTCACATACCGGTCTTAATCACGATGGCTTTGCTCTGCTTCTTTGGCCGCTCGAACGTGGAGCTCGGCGCAGGGCTAGCAGCCGTGACGCTGGGCGTGTGCGCATGGCTGATGTGGTTGACGTTCGTCATGGCAGGGGTGGTCGGCTGAGGTACAGCAGATGACGGCCTCTCCGACATGTTCGATGGAGTGCGAGACATGCCTTGAGCTTGGGGCTGCCCATAGGGAACACCATAGGGAGGCTGCATCTGCTGGGGACGGAAGGCCGGGCTTGAGGGGCCACCGGGATAATGGATGGACTGCTGAAGCCCACCATAGCCCATGTTGTACATGTTCTGTTGCTCATATGGATTCTGAGGCATTCCATACATGTTCTGATTAGGTGATTTTGTTAGATACTGCTCAAAGTCGCTGTTTGAAGAAGAGAAAGGGGGATCAACAGGTTGAATGAAAGCATCCGGCTTGTTAGAAGGAACCCGAAAGTCGAGCTCCCTCCGATTCGCCGAATGAGCCTGGAAAGGCTGAGGAGAGTGTTGAAAATTCCGAGGCGCAGTTGTCGCTTGAACCGACTTGCTGGACTCGGAGACGGAAGAAGAGTTGGGTATGGAAGGGTTTATACGAACCGGTGGCTGCTGGTAAGGCTGAGGTGGATAGTAGGGCATGCCTTGTGGGTTCACCATTGTGGCAGACGGCATCGCTGGGCTGCGATTCTGGCGGTAGGGCGAGTTTTGCTGCATAGGGTTTTGTGGCTGGAAGGCTGCAGGCATGCCGCCACGACCGGCATATCCCTGGTGAGGGACGGAGCGGTAGGGCTGTGGAGAGGGCTGGTTCTGATAGTAACCACGTCCACCACGGCCGCCGTTCTGGGGGTAACCTCGGTTCATGTTCGCGTTGCTCATGTCGCTGTGCGCAGACTGAGAAGACTCGCGGCGCAGGTGTTGAGCCTGGGGAAGTGAGTTGTGTTGGGGCATGTTCATGGAACCGCGGAGCTATGAGTAGTTAGCGGGGTGCGCCTGGAATTTGTCCCTTGGAGAGGGCGAACTCACGTTAGCGTCACTGCCTTCACCTCCTTGGCCGCCGAAGACTAGGTTCGGTCGCGTAGGCAGGCCATCGGGCTTGGGGCCTCCGGAGATGGGCGTGGGAATGGGCGAGGGCGAATGCGCAGGTGAGGCAATGCGCGGATTCTGCGACTGGATGCTCAAGTTACCCTGCACAGCGGGCGAGGCGTGCGCGGGGGCTGGCGAGCCGGCAAGCGACCCAAACTTGAGCGTGGAAGGGGGACCAGTCGTGGGCGGGCCCTGCTTGATGTGTACCGAGGACTTGCGGCTGTGGTCCCCCGGAACGTTGCCGTTGCCGTTGGGACCGCCGCCTACGATGGCGGGCATGGAGGGGATGGCGGGCTTGATGGAAGTGCTCCCGTTCACCGGAGACACCGAGGAGCTCTTCCCATGCTGCGCGCTCTGCGGGCCTCCCACTGCCGAGGGCGGCGCTCCGCTGGACGCGATTGTCGGAGAAGAGTTCTTCTGAGTCGCGTTGGCGTAAGAGCTGCGGGCAGTGGGCTGAGCCGGTCCAGAAGCCACGTTGGCGGACGATCCAGACGAGGAGTTGTTCGCGGCGGCGGCGGTCGAGGAAGCGGCGATGGTGGGGGTTTGCGCGTTCGAGATGGATGCACTCATTAGAAGACGGGGTGGCGGGGTTGGCGGGAGGGGAGAGTGCAGAGGCGTCTTGGGCGAGGTCGAGTGAGGTGCGAACGGTGGCTTGCGCGGTCGCTCGGTGTGCGCTGGTAACGTCGCTGATCTCAGATCGGCGCGAGGTGCAACGGTCTGCGTATTAGGAGCCTGCTAAAAGCGCGACTCGGGCAGAAAGTGGGTGTCGAGAAAGGAAGGGACGGGGTCGGCTCCTGGAGAGTAGGGCGACGGGAGGCTGTCTGAGCGATTTCACTGCGGAGAGCGAAATGTGTCAGGACAGGTGCTCCGGGGAGAGATTTCAACAGACGGGGCTGTGAAATGGCAAGCGGCTCGTGGATATCACTGAGCCCGCTGCGAAGAGTTGGTGTTGATGGTTCAACGATGGGGGTGAGGAGAAGGGATAAAAATCAAGCGGTGCTGTTGGGTTGTGCTCGCCAGAAATATCCACTAGGCCGCATCTGTGGCGAAAGTGGCCTGGGAGAGCCAGGAAGCCTTCGACGTCTGATTCATTCACGCGCGCTATGGTTTGCCTTTGCGCTGTCGCTTGCCCAGCTATCTGCAACAATTACTTGCTGTGACTCTTTCATTGCTCTCCGAGTCTGTCACGAGAGGCAGGCGCGACTCATCTCGGGCATCGTCCTCGGATAGCCCAGGCAGGCGCGTGGGACGCCCTCACCAAAACGAACGTGAACGCAGTCATCACATAAGCAACACTGCGCCTCGCCCGAGCCTTGACGTGGCCCTGACGACGCGATAAGATTGCCTGTGGGACGCAGGAAGCTCTCCTTTCCTTTACAATGAGGCCGCGCAGTGGCTACGCTGTTGCGAGTGCCAGTAGCAAACACGCTGAGGTATCACAGAGACGCATCACAGTCCGCTGGGCACATCCACACTGATGCGCACCAAACATTGGTGCCAGGTAAACGGAGCCATAGTTCAAACATTATGCCTCAGCCTTGTCACCGTCTCGCTCAGTGCCCACCGTGTCGCGTTCGACGCCCTGTGCACCGTCGCACCTACCATCAGCCTTAATGAGGCGCATCCATCAGAGCATCTTTTAGTTCATTCACGATGTGATGTCCATTTCATTTTGCGCCAGTCGAGCTGCTCTGCACATCCTAATACCCCGCCATGACCGAGAAAAAAAAGTGCGGTAGTTGACGTTTCTCATGCGCGATGACGCCGTGTTTCCTCAATCGACCACACAGGCTGCATGTGAAGACCATCAGCCCGCTTAAGTCCGAGCCATGTGAGACCCCTATTCCCAGGCCAATGACCGACAAGCCAATGTGCTCGACCTCTTCATGGAACATTTCTAGAAGGTTTCTGACTCCAGCGAACGATGACTTCGCATCGCCTTTGCTTAAGATGGAAAGTGGAGTCATCTCTGGTGACCGTTGCATCAGATCATGAACGTTTGCCAAACGCCACGGTTGACTCCGAGTCTTTCGACTCAAGAGCATGTATCGAATTGCAACCAGTCATTCAGTGCCAACGATGAGTCTGCTCGAGAGAAAGCTGTATCAGGGTGCTGCGGTACTTTGTCACATTGGTATTGCCCTCATTTATATAAGGCTGAAGCAGTCGAAACACGATATAAACATCGAGTGACCAGCCGTTTTGATTCTCCAATCAAGCCGGCCTTCTCTCAAATCTCTGCTGGACCTCCAGACCAAAATACTTGTTTCCATGATACAACAGCTGTGGTTCACAACGCAACCGAAGCAGCCAAGCTCAGCTTACCCTGCAGCCTCATGCTGTGTCATCCGCTGCCCTCGAAGAACACCGCGTCTTCGAGAACCAGGCGCGAAACTGCGAAGGTTCCCGTGTAGTACTGTGTTACAATACGATACGTCACACTGTCGTGGCTAGAAGCCAAACACCTGCTTCAGCCTCGACTTTGGTGCGACTGCTAAAGGGGGTAGAACACCAAGCGTGACTGTCCAGACTTACCATGGCACGACTCCGCACTCGACTTTGGGGCTCGCACGACGATGTTTCATTCCAACCAAGGTATGCGAGTCGTCGGTGCTGCGACCCTGTGGGAATGAGGTCAGACGGTGCGGTCGCCGACTTTCCGTCAACTGCAGCCTCGTGCTCATGGTGCGCAACTGCGACCAGTTTCCGTCCGTCCACGCAGTGCTTGTGCTTGGGAGATGAAGAAGGGGAGTCGTCGTCGCAGAGTCTCCCCGGCGTGCGGAGTATTGTACTTGAAGGTCGGGCGATCGCTGGCGGCCAGGAAAGTTCCACCTGTCGCCGTCGTCGGCTGTCACACTGGGTACCTGCACTTCTTATGCAGCCCCGTGTCGCGAGCTGCCACATCTCGTAATGCCTCCGAAGGCTTTCGGGGCGGTCCACAAAGGCTCCAACGGCGCGCGCCAGGCCGCTGCTCCATGATCGCCCATCGGACTCGTATTGGGGCAGCTGAAGGCGTTGGGTCCAATTGCGCGTTGCTGGCGACGTGCAGGATCAGTGGGCAAGACATCTCGGGCACTAAGAGCGCCATCGCGCCGCCCTCTCGATCCTTCGGCCAGAAAGGAAAAGGCAGGTCCGAGCCAAAATCGACATCGCATGAACTCCCCACTGCTGTTGTGCTTTTGCTGCCGGCCCGTGGGTGGCAGCGATTGCATGTGCGGAAGGAGGTGGGGAGATAAGTCACGGTGATTTGCTCGTGGCTCCTTCCCGTCTCTTCTCCGCTGCATTGTCGAGATCCCGTTTTCTCGCTTCATCTTGCCTTTTTCTTGCATTGTCGTCATGCCGGATGGTCTAGCCTAGACGACGGTGAGGGCGAAGCGTTCAACACACCTCGGCAAGCTCACAGTCCCACGATGATGCCTGCTCTGCACTCATCTCGTCTTTCACTGCCAAAACCAACATGAGCAGCCTAACCAACATCAGCGTCCTGCCGTCACGCTCCTCAGCCCTCCATGCCCCTGCTCACATGTGAAGGGACAGGCGCAAATCTTGGTTCAATGCAGCAATGCAAGCGGCGACACGTGATGCCGGTTCCACCAATAGCTCCTTCCGCTTCAATTCACCTCCGGTCCCAAAGCGGACGGCGGCTGATGTCCAATCGCACTTGCGGAACAACCCACTTCACGAACAACAACACGCCCAACACCTGAGGTCACACAGGGCTGATGCTGACGGACCCCCGAAAACCCAGTGTTTCTCATCTCATCTCACTCCACGATCCCTTCGGCATTGGGGGGCCCAAGGGCCTTGCGGCACAGTGTCAGCCTACGACGCCTCCGCATGTCTTACAGGCAGAAAATTTCCTGTCGAACCGTCGATTTCAGCCGGGATGATGAGCGGAAGGGATTGGCAAAACGGACGTTTCCTGCATCCCAGCGGTCTGTGCCATTACTCATCTTCAGGCACGCCGTTCCGGACTGCCTCGAACGTGTTTGCTAGCTCGCTAGCCGCGATACGGGCGGTGCGATGATGGCGCGTGTGTGGGTGTGTGTACCTGCACCACACGGACATTTTCTTGCTTGGATGTCAGCGCCTTACCCTATCTTCCTCCCGGCCATGTTAGCGGTTAGCTCGAATGCGAACACATCGTGAAAGAATGCGGAGGGCCTGCGCTGCAAAAGCAGCGTTGCATGTTGCTAGCTGCATCGTCGTGCTGCGCCTGATGCATCGTTCAGGAGCGAAGCGGCAGGGCATACGGAATAGCGTACCGTGTTGCGGCGACTGCATTCAAGGGTTGCCTTGGATGACTTCAGACTATCGAATGTACTGCGTGGTATCGTTAGTCCGGCGCATTCATGCCCTCTCCCGCTGAAAGGGACATGTTGGCGACCTGAGACGTTGGCTCAAGTCGCCTTGATCTGACGATTATCCTGCACCCTTACATAACCCATATCGGATCCCAACCGATATGTGGGCAAACCTACTGACCACCCGAAGACTAGCAGACGGTAGAGTTGCCCATCACACCGCCACGTCCTGCAGCCAGCCAGCCTCAAGTGTCGAGCCATCTTCAGATCACGAGCCCATGGTCTCCACCAGATCCTGCATGTCTGCCAACTAGCCCAGCATCATCCACCCGCTTAACCATGCATGTTAATTGTTAGTCGTAGACTTCTCGAAGCTCTGGAACCGCTTGGAAGAACGATGAATGCTATCACCCAATTCGTCCACAGCACGAAGATGCCCAGCCTCCATTAAGCCTAAGATGTGCATCATCCGAACGACCTTGCACCGGCGGCTCGCTGGCAGGCGCCTCATCAATCTAATCAGCAATCAACGCTTCCGAAAGGCCAGCACAGCCGTTAATAACTCTAATAAAGTTGAGATCCACACCTAGCATCGACTTCCTTGCGAGATTCTTATCGGGTGTCACGCATGCGCTGACTCTCTGCCCTGACGCCCACCCCTTGTCCTCGATACTAGACCGTCGTAGCAAACCGAGCCTATGACACCAAGTGCCCACCATCCAAGTTTCCCCGCAAAATGCAGATCGCCAGCGTCGGGCGTTTCGTTCCCATCCTCCTACCGTGTACTGTACTCTACTTCACCTCATGACTCGGGCGCATGGACCCTTATTTTTGCAGCAACTTGGTTCTTCCCACACTCACGCTGTGTCCCACACTACTCTCTTCTCCCTGACCTGTTTCCTCCCCTGTCATTTAACCACCGCGACCAAACTTGTCGACCATGCTTCCGCACCAATCACTCTCCGCTCGCAAAGACGAACCCACCACAGTCGGTTCCTGAGCCTCAGAAGCCGAAATTGTGACCCAGGGCCACTGGCGGCGTCTGGGGTAAAGTGTGGAGAACGCTTCCTCTGCGTTTCCCCCATGCCTCGTGCGAGTGATCATGCGGCTGCTCGAGAAACCACAGGTTAGATTGCAGACATGAGGGGTAGGATCGACGTCGAGAAGCCGTGGAAGCTTCTGTGTGGAAGCATTTCCCACTCGCGTCATGGCGCTGGTCCTGGTCTGCGTTCAGGGACGAGGTGCTGCTCACTGGCGGTGTTTTAGCCCTTCCACGCGCGCCGTTCCATGCAGCGAAACCCGTATAGTGCGAAGCCGACCGGCTTTCGGACCTGAGATGCTGCGGTGCCGTCAAGTGAGCTGATCTGAGCTGAGCTGAGTTGAACTCTGAACCCGAACGTGACTTGTGACATTTACCCAATGGTCTACCGATCGCTGTGCTTGCAGGTGCGGAATGTCTGTGTTGAACAGCGCGCTTGCACCAAGCCCACTTACTCTCCTTGACCCCGTGACAAATACGCAAATCTTCCGATGTCGCCTCATGTCCTGCCACCCGGGACCTGCTCATGCTGTGTGTTATTGAGTCGCTTGGGTATAATTTTTGATACGTGTGGCTCTACGCCCGCGGCCCCTGCCACTCAATCTCGCGCTCGCGGGCTAACCAGGAGGATGCAGTGTGCATGTGCAAGCGCAATATACCTAATGCAGGAAGATCTGGTGTGGGACACGGCGGCGAACGTTGTGCACAAAAGTGTGGAGTGGAAAAGTGTGGGGTATCATTGATTCTCATTCGTTGCGTATTGACATTGATCGGCGTCGTGTTTTTTACGGTGTTGGGGCAAACAGGCAAAAAGGTATTTTTTACAGTGAAAGGGGTTTTGTGTGCAAACGTCGCCAGAGCCCGTAATAGTGGGGACAAGAAGTGAAGAAAAAATGGGAAGGGTGTACAAAGCAGTCAAAAACCCAAAAGACCAGCCCGCGCCGTCAAAAGGGGAAAAGGATGGCGCGAGGGTGGAAACGTACATACAACAGAAGGGTATACCAGCAGCGCCATCCGCGGCTCTGTGATGTAAGAGATACATGCGGCTGAGGCGTTCGACGCCACCGAGGAAATACAGTACTTTGAAACAGCCACCAAAATTCATGTCGCGGTACGTGAGACTGGCAGGTCAAGTATAGAACAGCCGTCAAAGTCGTCATATGCCAGGCGCCCCTTGCGTAAAATTTTGCCGCCCAGCGTGGTTCCCTGCACCGCCCGCCCCATAACGCCTGCTCGATATCACAATTGTGAAACATAGCTCAATAATTCTGCGATAATTGGTCGTTGTTGTCGTCGTTATCCTGGCTATGCGTCGAGTGATGATCAAGGACCTCGCCCAGCACGGAACCGACGCCGGGGTACTGCTCGCTGTGTGCGGAGTCGTTGCGGAGGTATGAGTTGGGGAAGCTGTTGAGGTGGTGCGGCGCACTCATCTGCGGCATTGCGTAGCTCTGCGGCGTCACTAGCGGAGATCCGGAATAGGAAGGGAAGTGAGCGGTCTGTGGTGCGTGCGTGTTGCGGTTGGGGGTGTAGTGTGTGCTGAGCTCGATGCGTCTAGGCACGCCGTTTGAGAAGGAACGCATCCGGTGTGAGCTCGATGCCTGGAAGCCAGGAACTGGTGCGTAAGAGTAACCAATACCGTAAGGCATCATTGAGCTGGAGTATGATCGTGGAGCGTCAGAGTGGTTGTCCGACCCTGCTGAACCGTTCATGGCGTCGTGGCTGTAACTCATGCTTGTCCTAAGTGGGGATGACAGGGACTCTGCCCGACTCCTTGCCAGACGGTCGGCATGGAGTGTAAGTCGCGGTATGCTGTGTTGTGCAGCGTACGCTGATGGTGTGCTGACGGGCATTGAGAAGGGGTTCGAAGTTCTCGGGCTGGTGTCGAGCGGTGCGGAATTGAAGCCAAACGGCGAGTCTCCGTGTGCTGATACGGGGGAGAGCGTGTCAGTTGCTGATTGGGGTGGTGTGAATGTGAACCCACCAAAGGCGGGACTGATGCCGGTAGGTGAGATGTGGTTGTCGAGGGGTCCACGTCGTAGAGTGTCGATGCTGAGCGGGCGCATCATATTGCCGTCACCGAAGTTAGGGGCATACGATCCTGGAGACGCTAGGGGCGTCCCAAGGCCATGATGGTTACCGAATGGCGAATGTAGAGCTTGCGCCATATCGAAGTCGTCTGGTAGCGCGCGAGACCTCATCATACGCTCGCGATCATCGCTAGTCAGTCGCTTGAGTTTCGCCCGTCTATATCCTGTTAGCGATGATCTGCATCGTATAGTGGCGTTGCTTACCTGTTCTGGAACCAGACTTGAACTTGACGTGGGCTGAGACCGGGGATTTCGCGAGCAAGGCGTTCTCGGTGAGCAGCGTCGGGGTGTGCCTGACGAGCGAACTCGCTCATGAGGAAGCGCGTTTGATTGTGAGTCAACCTGAAGCGCTTCATCTTCCGCTTGGCTGCACGGATCTCTGCAGCGGACATGGGAGGTCTTTCCTCGTCTTCTTTGCATTCGCCATCGCCGTTCTCGTCTTTCTCGTCGAGGATAATGTCGTCGTCTTGATCCTCGAGCTTCTCTCCAGACACCCCGTCGTGTGTTGATGGTGGAGTTAACCTTGATATGGGGCTTGTTGGTGCTGAGCCTCCGAAAGTGACGTTTGGTACATCATGTTCATCAATATCACCGAGTCCTGAAGGTGACTCGGATCCGCCGTGCAGAAGACTCTTGTTGTCGAGCAGGTAGGGAAAGCTCTTATGTGATCGCATCATAGGACGCTTGAGGTCAAAGCTATGTCCAGCTACCTCAGCCTGGAGCATCGCCATGTCGCTATCCGAATGCGGAGGGGTGTGCTCCAAGGTCCGGACGTCGGAAGATTGCCAGTCAGTCTCTGCAGGAGCCGTGCTGTACGCAGACATGCGCGGCGAGCAAGGCGGAGACAGAGGGATGATGAAGTTTCCGTCAACCATTGGTACCCTGTGAGACAGATACTGAAGAGTGACGCTGGAATGGACTCGCTGTATCGACCTTTATCACACATCACAGTCAGCAAGGGCAGGACAACCCGTGCGACGATGCTTACCTTGTTGCTTCGCCAAATCGGTTGGCTTCCAGACCCAATGCGGGGTTGGATGAGGTGATCGGCGTGTGGAAGAGAAGGTGGGCTTGATGCTTTAATGCCCGGGCTCGAGTATAGAGTACCCGATGCGTTAAGGTCGCAGTGTTGTTACAAACAAACAGCTTCGCGGTCCCGTGTCGACGAGTTTTTGGAATTGCTGATACGCAGAGCCAGGCTGAATTGGCTGATGTCGCACCTTTGACGGGATTGGGGCGCAGAGTTTTGGTGCAACGTCGAGCTCGAAATAGAAGCTGGTGGGGAGGTGATGTTGTGAGCCAAATAAAGACTAACACTTGCCCAGGGCGCTTGCTGCTTGGTTGGGGTAGGATGGTGAGTTGTAGGGTGAGCTTCGTAATCCAAGCAACCACTTGAAGTCGACGATGAGGAGCCCTTTGTAAGTAAGGTCAGGAACCGTCGGAGGCTATATCAGCGATAGCGGCAGGCAGGGGAGGGGATCAGATCATTCAGACGGAAAGGCTTGATGGCACTCTACTGTCGACGATCCGGATAAAATAGAGGTTAAGAGAAGTGCGAAGACTGGGGTCGGACCACGCATGGAACATGATTTTCTATCGAGGATCTGGAGCTCGTTACACAAGCAGAAGCGTGACAGTTGAGGGCCAGCAGGTCCCCAAGAGCTCCTGGACACAGGGATACGGTAGCTCGGGCCTGTGAAGAAGAGACGCCCGCTCCCGCTCCGGATGGGCTCTGGATCATGTGTACTCGTGCCGGGGTCCCTTCCCTCCAAGGTGAATGGCGGCAGTGCGTCAACATGGGGGGGCTCTGCAGCAGGCTGCTCATGGATGCGTGGAGAAAACCGCCGACAAGCAAGGTGTGCTCCGTGGCGTCGAACAATCGATCATCAAGGCAGATGGGGGCGCCATTATTGGGTTAATGCATGGCCATAGCACAAACGGGAGCTCAAGGGACATGCAGCAGCCAGCTACAGGGTTCGAGCACAGAGTTGCAGGGCTCCCCGGCTCGGCAACGCTTATTAGAAAATGTTGCGGGGTGTCTGCTGGCGCTGCTGCTTTAGCCCAAGCCGTGGGTGGACGAAGATGGTGGTGAGGGCGACTGTCGGACTTGGGGGTGGAAGCCCGCGAGTGTGCCATGCTACTGTCGAGCAACCAAAGCGTTCACAACGGTGCAGCCTCCGCCCATGCAGGCGAATCCCGTTGCGATTCGACGGCGGCTTCTGGAGTGCCCCTCTGGCAGCTGTCCTGTTCATGGGTGTGGCCCGTAAATTGCGTCAGGAACGCTTTGCATCAGCCTTGCTCGTCCTTTGAGCCGCTAATCGCGCCCGTGAGATGCATGAACATCGAACCTTGGACGCCTTCAGCCGTCATTGTCTTCGGGCATAGCATCGACCGGCAATCCGCGCCTAGCTGGTTCTGTGTTGCTGTCGCTGCACACCTGCGCAATCCGTCGTAGCGAGGAGTCGGCGCCTAGTGGGTGAATGCTGCCAATGAGCAAGGCTGGGTGTGAACGAGCAATAGATCTGGCTGAACAAGCGATTCCAACGGCGACAGCCCGGCCCGCCCCGGGATCATGTTTCTCGAAGCCTGCTTGCTGCGTGGTGCAACGCCGGCGGTGTGTCGCCTGAGATTTGACAGCGGCAGCGGGCGATTTGGAAACACATTGCGCTCATAGGCATGCGCGACGACGCTGCGCGTCCATCGCATGTGTTTCGTTCGATGAGGCTGCAATGGCCGTTCATCTCATCTCTGCAGGGACGGGGCGCGCGCGCGCCATGGTCGCAAGCCACCCCATGCTTATTTTCTAAGGCCCTTCCGCGGCGATCCCCAACTTCGCCCTCCCGTGCCTGATACGGTCAACTCCAACCGATTCAACGCTCACGTTAGGCGCGGGCGTTGAAACTGACAGCCGAGCTGGCACAAATGCGTAGCTCGGCACATGCGGGTACATTGTCGCCGCGAGCGAATAGGTGCTGTTGTGCTCGCGGGGCACTTGGGTAACCACCAGCGTTTGGGTCGTTTCGCAAGGAAAAGAAGAACCACACATTTTCTGGCATACGCAATCCCGAAAGGTATGCCGAGCGGTCCATTGCAAAACGCCGCCAAGACGACTGGTTAGACCGATGCGCGTGGGCAGTAAATGACAGGAGCAGCGAAACCCGTGGCGGTTTTTCCACCGAGCCATTGGTGGAGGCCAGAGCAGATGCGGGTTTGATGGTCGCAAGGGTCGTCTACACTTCGGCAGAACATGCTGCCTTTGAGATTATGCTTGACCCACCAATGGCAACCATACCGACCACCGCAACCAGCTCTGCGCAGTTGGAATTGACATGGTGCCGTCGTCCTGCCGTGATTCGAAACTTGGCATCGAGACGGTCCCACCACACATAATAGCACAGGAGCGATGCAAGTGGAGTTGGCCGTGACAGGTGGTACAACAAGTCCCTTCATTTCGGCAGCCTGCCTGCATCTCCCACGTACGTGGATCATTTGCTGACAACGCACTCTGATGCCTGAATGAGCCTGAACTGACGGCCCCATCGCCCGCCTTCAACCCCGGCCGGCAACGGCATTTGTGTGCTCATCTCATCTCTGGAATGCCACAATATCACCGTCATTCTAGCCAGGAACACAACTTCCAGGCCCTTCGGCTCTTTCTGTTACAGCACAGAGAATTCCGGGGAAGCCATGGTACGCTTCCCAGGTATTAGTGTATCGTGCACGTTTTATTCATCTGTTCGTGGCCCTTTCATCTCCACAACCTGCTTGCGCCGCTTCTAGCTGGTTGTTATAGATCGTGGCGTTGCAAATTGATAATCGCCACTCACGGCTGGCTGTATGCTCGACCGTAATTCGACCCAGCCGCATAGTCGTATCCACATGTCGAAGATCGTCGGAACGATACTTTCCCATGATTCGTACAGCCAGGAAACTTCGGCGGCAAAACGCCACAACCTTCCCCATACTGCACGTTGCTGTAAAGAGGAAAAGCTTGGTGGGATGTGCATGGGCTGCGAGTCTTCGACAATTCCTACCTAAATGGTACAGGCGCCAGATGCCCCTGTTGCTATCACGCCGTTGTTTCCGTAGTCACTTGACTGAGTTGATCGGGCCGCTGGTCCTCGACGCTTTGATGCTCTTCCTGCGGATCTAGACCCTTGTCATCCGCAAGTTTGGGTGCATCTTCAGTCGCCTCAATGGAAGAGGTAGCCGGCTGAAGAGCCTCCAGACCTTTGCCATGTTCGATCCTATCGAATGAGCTTAGCTGCCTTTTCGACGCAAGACGAAGCCCCTTCCATATGTGACTGGATTTCTTGCCCCCCAACTGACGCCTTTCCTCTTCTGTGACTGCCGCAGCAAGAGCTGACTCTGTCCTTCGGACTCTGTCTGCATATGACTCTGCGTTTGGTACATTGAATCTGACAGGCGTGAGGAACTGAACGGGGATGTCAATCGGACGAACGGAGAACATACCTGTGAGGTTGCCGTAACTGCACGAGCCCCTTTTCTGCTTCATTGTTGTACAGAAAGTTCAAAGAATTTGGAACACCCGTAGGCTTGGGCGGCTTCTTCACCTGGACAGCTCTTTGTGCACCAGACTTTGCCTGGAGAAAGTCTTTGGTGGGGACTCTATCGCGTGTGAACGGCTGACAGTTCTCCATTTTCCACCTAACCCAGTTCTTATCGCGGGAGAGGACCGTGTCCACCATTCGGTAGTAGAACTTGCCATCCGGGCCCTCCTGCAGGTAATTTGCGATGGCGTTCTTGATGCCCGACGCCCACTCGGCCTGTGCTTGTGGTCAGCCGAGTTGTGGTGATCATGACCCTTGAGGCAGGCATGAGAGCATAGCCGGGCGGGGAAGGACACAGGGAGAAGGATCAGACTTACGTCTTCTTCGCGAAGCGTGAAATTGTATTGCATCGCCTTCTGTGCATTCTGATAGAGAGGCTTGCTCTTCGCCTTCTCTGTGAGGGCGAGGAGAAAATCGATAAGGATCAGTGCTTGAACAAGGATGTGCCGCTGGAAAGCGAGATCGCTCAGCTGGATTTGATCAGTCATATCTCCTCGAACCATATTGGCGCTGATTGCGTACCTCGAGCTTAAATAGATCGCGGCTTGTGAGATACTTTGGATTGTAGGTGTTGGCAAAGGCGTCATAATTGTCGTCCGTGCGGTCCCTCTGCCCCTTCTTGCGGTCAGAGTCACCAGCCTGCACGACCTTGGGCACATCTTTGAACTTTGCGAGTGTAGCCTCCAAGCTCTTCTGAAATAGTTTGAAGTGATCTTCCTCAAAGAGCCGGGGAGGGTTTGAGAATGAGTGCTGCAGAGACCAGAACACCGGATATAGAGAATCGATGTCCATGATGGATGACTTTCCCTCTTCGCGTACGTCAGATTGGCCCGGTTTGATTACGCGGTCTTCTGATTTCGAGCCCTCGGTGGCTGTAGGTTCAGATTCAGACGCTTCAACTTGCATAGAGTCATCGGTTGCACCGGAATCTTTTAGGAACTCCTCGAATGTCGTTACATTCTCCACGTGAAAGTTGCCACGAAGATTGACGGAGCTTTTATCGCCCAATGGGAAGCTCTGGAACATGAAGATGTAGACACGTCCACAGAACACTGGGTCTTCAGCGCGAGACAACCGGCGAAGAAGCTCGTTGCACAGGCGGAGAATAACAAGGTCCTTGTTTTTGGAGTTGATCTGGACAAGTCAGTATAGACTAAGAGCTGTGTTGAGTTGCTCATACGTACAGCAATGATGGCCTCTCTTCGAGATTCTAGAAAGTTGAAGACTGTGCGACATCCTTCGATTGACTGGCTGTCGAGCAGTTCCTCGATGAGGAGGAGGATGGACTGCGGAGAACAAAGCTCTAATTGCATTAAATTCCACTCGTCCACACTGTATCGCCGTACGCACCTCGGTCTCCGCAGTACTGCAGTATGTCGAGCAGATTCCAGATGGTTACAAACTCGGGCTCTGTAATTCGAGTCGATCCCTGGAAATGTGAGTGGAATGATAAAACGAGTCCATGAGATACTGACGAGATAAGCATAGAATAAACCCTTCGCCGCACTGTCTGCCGCAAGCCATCGCACTTCTTTTTCGCCTTCCAGATGTCCTAAGAGTAGCTCTTCTTCGGGAACAAGTTCGGACACCTGCAGAGGAGGATCGATTGTTGCGTTCGGCTTAATGACAAGCGCACGTTGCAGCAGATAGTTCAGCCTTGCTACCACGGCTGCCTGTGAGGTTGCTACAAGTACGGTCATAGTGACGATGGCAGCGTGGGTTGGTGGTTTGCAGATTGTTCTGTGCGCAGCTTGACTGAGGTTGAGCAACAACCGCGAGGTTTTAGGTGGCGTCTAGCGCGTCTGCTGCCTGCGGTCGTAGCGCTCCAAAGGTTCTCTCTACTTCACGTGTTCACTGCTTCACCCTTAGCGCGCAAAGAAAGCTGGCTTCGTGGTTGAATCTGATGCTGGCGGTGGATCCTTGTCGATGGTTTAAAGTGCAGCACATCTTCAGTGGCTGCACTAGTGCCATGTCCGTGCATGTGGCTGCGAATCGCGCTAAGGCGCGTCGCGCCCGCCCGCACTTGAGCAGTTTCGTGAATGCGAGAGGCGGTCTTTGCACATCGAAACATTGAGCGCAACTATAGCAACATGGCACTGACAAGCCCCCAAACCCGAAACGAGCAATCAGATGACGAGCTCGACGATATCCTGAATGGCATCGTGGAGGGCAGAGACATTCCTGGCATCAACACTAAGACACAGCCAGACTTCACGAGCCGAGGGAAGGCCGCCGGCGGTGGCGGTGACGGGTTGGGTATTGACGAAGAGATTATCATCACAAAGAAACGCATACCCATTCCGAAGCTCGACGACAACCGACTGCTCTCCGATCCCGGCATCCCAAGATTGCGGAAGATTTCGAAAGACCGTCTGCGCTTCAAGGGCAAGGGACACGAGGTATGGCGAAGACAATCAGGTTGCTACCGCACGCTCACCATGTTCTAGTATGGCGACATTGCTCGCATGCTCAACATGTACCAGTTATGGCTCGACGACCTCTACCCACGCGCCAAGTTTGCCGACGCGCTCGCAATGGTGGAGAAGGTGGGACACACAAAGCGGATGCAGATGATGCGGAAGGACTGGATAGACGAGGGCAAGCCGCGGCGCACCACAGAGCGAGAGGAGGAGGACGTGGACGACATCATCCCAGATGCGCCGTCAGCGGAGCAAGGCGCGGACGGAGCGGAAGGCACAACGCGGGGTGGAACTACGGACCCGCCAGAGCGAGGGCAGGCACAGGCCCCAGAGCAGACGGGCGCGGGCGCCGATCCGGATGAGGATGAGCTGGATGCGCTGCTGGCAGAGAGCGCTCAGCTGGAGACATCAGCCACAAAGACATTGCCGGTGCGGACGGCCGCGGCAGAGGACGATCCTTTTGCCGATGAGATGGAAGCCATGGCTGACATGGATGACATGTGGTAGCGGGTGCTGGATAGCATCGTTTGTGACCAACCTGATCTTGCATAGCGCGGCGTTTATCGATGTGTGGCGTCGGTAAACTGTAAAGTACAGCATATCACATGGCACGTTTCATGCAGGTACGAAAGTTGCTGTCAAATGTCCCTGCGTCCGAATCGTGCATGCTGTGATCGCTCCAGGGCTGCCCCGCCACGTGCCGCGCTAAACACAAACGTCACCACTAACCTCAATGTTTGTCCCTAGCCATTGCAAGCTCAACACTCAACACTCAGCTAACAATCATGGAGGGCCTATCTGCAGAGCTCGAAAAGCTGCGGCTGAGCAGCAGCAAGCTCGACGATGCGGGCTGGATAGACTCGATTGCTGGTGAGCAGCGCCCGCCCAAGCGGCAACGGAAGACCAAAGCAGTCATCAAGAAGGAACTGGAGGCCGAGTTTCTGACACCGTCACGCTCTTTCAGCACCCAATGGCTGAACCAGTTGCAGCAGCGGTGGGATGCGCCGACCAACTATCGCAGCCTGTTCCAGATCGCGCCAACTCAAACACGCACCATCATTCGCTTCACACGGGAGGGGCTTGAGGGCCGCGTTACAGGCTACAAAGAAGTCACCGTACCAGCAAACTCGGCAACCGCTAAGAACTCAACATCTCTGCTGAGGAAGCCGGCCAACAGAGCTGAGTTTGTTCGCGGCGCTGCCGGCTTCTTTCCTTTCGCACCTGGAGGTCTCGATGGCGTTGAAGCAGTTGCCGCCATCGAAGATGAGGCGATCATGCAGCAAGATAATGCCAGCGCGAAGAAGGCCGGCGGTTTAGAGCGAGTGATCAACTTCAGCGCTGAAGGTGGGCTGTTGGAGATAGCGCCAGGCTTCACGCGTGGACTGGACTTCCAGAAGAAGCAAAACCCGGATAGCAAGACAGCCAAAGAAGTCGAAGACACTCTCGGCGAAGCTTCAGCGACTGCCAAAGACGATGAAGACGACGAAGAAAACGAGCTCAAACGCGTAGAGACCGAGGATGTGGAGAAAAAGGAAGGCCAAACTCCTGGAGAAGAGGAGATTGACGCCCTTTTGCCGGTTGAGTTTCCTGCTCTCGCCCCTCATGGTCCGCTTGCAACAGCTGCCTCGAGGAAGGGAGGACGGCAATGGGCTCACATGGTTGACATTGATCGCGACATAACTAACTTCCGAGACCTGGTTCCAGAAATGGCACGCGAATATCCCTTCGAGCTCGACACTTTCCAGAAGGAAGCCGTCTACCACCTCGAGAATGGGGACTCAGTATTCGTGGCTGCACATACCTCAGCCGGAAAGACCGTAGTCGCAGAGTATGCGATTGCGCTTGCTGCCAAGCATATGACCAAAGCCATATACACTTCTCCTATCAAGGCTCTGAGCAACCAAAAGTTTCGAGACTTTCGTCTTACATTTGACGACGTTGGTATCCTCACGGGAGATGTACAGATTAGGCCGGAAGCAAGCTGTCTCATCATGACTACCGAGATCTTGCGAAGTATGTTGTATCGAGGAGCGGATCTCATTCGAGATGTAGAGTTTGTCATCTTCGATGAAGTCCATTATGTCAATGATCTTGAGAGAGGTGTAGTCTGGGAAGAAGTGATCATCATGCTTCCGGAGCACGTCACTCTCATCTTACTTTCAGCCACCGTACCCAACACCTATGAGTTCGCTTCGTGGGTTGGCCGAACCAAAAAGAAGGATATCTACGTCATCTCGACCCCTAAGCGTCCTATTCCACTTGAGCATTATTTGTGGGCTGGCAAAGGCATGTATAAGATCGTCACCGCCGACAAGAAGTTCATCGACAATGGTTGGAAAGAAGCCAACGATGTGTTCTCTGGGAAGGACAAGGTCAAGGCCCCTGCAATCAAAGAAGCTCCAACTGGTAGGGGAGGTGGTGGTCGGGGGGGCCAGCCTGCAAGGGGAGGACAAAACCAACGTGGCCGAGGTCAGCAGGACAGAGGTCGGGGAGGTGGGCCTCGAGGCGGTGGCCCACCTGCCAACCGAGGGCGCGGCAACATTGCTAGAACAGGTCGTGGAGGTGGTCGGACGACAGCTGCCCAAGATCGCAATATCTGGGTGCATCTTATTCAGCACTTGCGCAGCAAGGATCTCTTGCCAGCATGTATATTCGTCTTCTCCAAGAAACGTTGCGAAGAAAACGCCGAAGCGCTGTCGAATATCGATTATTGCACTGCTGCAGAGAAGAGTGCAATCCATATGACGATAGAGAAGTCGCTCGCGAGACTCGGTCGCGAGGATCGAGAATTGCCCCAAATCCTGAGACTGAGGGAGCTCCTCAGTCGAGGAATTGCTGTTCATCATGGCGGTATGCTGCCCATTGTAAAGGAGGTTGTGGAAATTCTTTTCGCAAAAACGCTCGTCAAGGTGCTCTTCGCAACAGAAACTTTTGCCATGGGTCTCAACCTGCCAACCAGGACGGTTGTCTTCTCAGGCTTTCGCAAACACGATGGTCGAGAGTTCCGTGATCTGCTGCCGGGAGAGTACACCCAAATGGCTGGGCGTGCCGGACGAAGAGGTCTCGATACAGTTGGTACGGTCATAGTCTGCGCACCTGGAGCGGACGAGGCGCCACCAGCTGCAAGATTGCGGCAGATGATGCTCGGCGAGCCTACCAAGCTGAGGTCTCAGTTCCGACTTACTTACAACATGATGCTCAATCTGCTGCGCGTCGAAGCTCTGAAGATTGAAGAGATGATCAAGCGCAGTTTCAGTGAGCACGCGACTCAAACCTTACTGCCTGAGCACGAGAAGAGTGTTAAAATTTCTGAGGCAGATCTAGAGAAGATCAAACGTCAGCCATGCGAAGTTTGCGACATCGACCTTGAGGTATGCCATCAGGCGTGCGAGGATTACAAACGCCTGACCAACGAGCTTCACTTAAGTCTCCTGCTGAATCCGATCGGTCGAAAAGCCCTTAGCAAGAATCGACTGATTGTTTTTAAGAAGGACAACAAGCGCACTGCAGGTATGCTGATGCAGGATGGTACGAGCAAGGGCAACGAGCCTACTGTCAAAGTCTTGGAAATTGCCCAAAACCCAGACCGCAAAGCCGACGACTTGCTGCCATACCTGGGTCCGTTTGCAAGATTCTTCCGCAACCTCCCCAAGCGCGCCGAAGATCTCATTTTAAGGACAGCCTATGTCCCCCTCAGCGCCATTGAGTGCTTCACCAAGACGATAATCGACGTTCCGGAGTCGGTGACGAATCTCAGCAAGAAGAAGGAAAGTCTGAAGCTAGCTCAAAATCAATTTCTGCCACTATGTCAGTCTTGGAACTACGAGGATTGGGATGAGTTCGACTACAGCAAAATCAAGAGCCTCAAGTTCCGCGAGTTAATGGATGCCCGCGTGAAAGAAGGACAAAACGCTGTAGAGAAGAAGTGTCTGGAATGCCCTGACTTCATGAAACATTTCGAGCTAGAGCATGACCAATGGCTTATCAAGGAGAACATTCTCTCACTACGACAGCTCATGTCGGACCAGAATCTTCAGCTCCTTCCTGACTACGAACAAAGAATTCGTGTGCTCAAGGACCTAGGCTTCATCGACGATGGGTCACGTGTAGAGCTCAAGGGCAAAGTAGCTTGTGAGGTTCGTATCTAACCATGTCAGTCTGATATCACCTGCTAACTAAGCAATTCAGATTCATTCTGCCGACGAGCTCGTTCTCACCGAACTTGTGCTCGAAAACGTGCTGGCAGACTACACCCCGGAAGAGATTGTCGCCCTTCTCTCTGCCTTTGTGTTCCAAGAGAAGACCGACACCGAGCCCACCCTCACTGCCTCTCTCACCCGCGGTGTCGCCGCCATTGTCAAGATCTCAGAGAAGGTAAATCAGATACAAACCTTGCACCAAGTTATCCTATCTGCCGATGACTCGAACGACTTTGTGTCGAAACCACGCTTCGGCATGGTCGAGGTGGTGTATGAGTGGGCCAGGGGCATGAGCTTCAACCGCATTACTGATTTGACGGACGTCATGGAGGGCACGATTGTGAGGATCATTACGAGGTTGGATGAGACGTGCAGGGAGGTTAAAAATGCGGCGAGGATCATCGGGGATCCGGTGCTGTTTCAGAAGATGGGAACGTGTCAGGAGCTGATCAAGAGGTATGTTTGCGCGTTCGACTGGCTATGCTGGTCTGTATATCTTGACAGGATAATGCTAACAATTCTGACAGGGACATTTGTAACTGCGCAAGCTTGTACTTGTAAGGGGCGATATGTTTCGTGTGCGCGAGGGTGTTCCTGGAGCGGGTGGCGAGGCGTAGTTCGGGCTCGGTGCTACCTGCCGCACGACGGGTTGATGGTGCGGACCTGAAGAGCGCGACGTGGTTCAGGCATCACGAAGCTTGCGTGTCGGGCAATGCGTTGAAAAGGGGGATTGGTTTGATGCATAGCTATGGTATAGCATGGCAGCCAAAGGTGTACAAAAGTCTATTCGGGATGCTTGGTTCCGCACGCATGCTATATCAAGACTTGTTATGCCTTTGTGTGACCGTGGCGTGTAGAGGTGGTGAGCCGATAGGCTGGCTATTCAATGCGAGAAAGTCGCCATGCCGGCAGCGAGAGCATATGCCGGCGATTGCTGTCCTACCGATCTAGAAAAGTGCCAGCGTTGTTGTTGGGACACAAACGCGGGCTCAGGCTTCACAAAGCTCACGGGTGGAACACGCTCGCTTCGTTTTACTGTGTATAGTGCGTTTCCAGGCGACGATACGGCTTAGGACGCACTGCACAACAGGATAACTACAGGCGGTGATGTAACAATGGTGGAAATGCCTAGAGTATCCAGAGCATGCGATGAACAGATGAGGCCAGTTATTCTCCTGCATGCTTGAATGTAGAGAGGTGTCGGGCATTGTTGATGGCAGAGTGGAAGGGAAGAAGCGCATCAAACTACACGCCCATGCTACTTGTTGCTTGTAGCAGGAATGTGCAGCAGTACAGCGTCGCTCGACGTAAACACAACTTCTCCATGGAGATGGGTAGACGGCTTCTAGTATAGGGCTGCAGGTACATGCGCGATGGCAGGCAAAGCAGTACGCCGATTGGGCAATGCGTGTTGAGCAAGACCCCTTCAATTCTTTCGGGAAGTGGCGTGGGAAGTTAGCTCAGGAATGTAAGCAGAAGCAAGACTCTTGGTGTCTCCATGCGCTGGAGGGAGGAAGTGAGGACAAGATCGGTTCATCGATAAGGATTGGGCAGGAACCACGTGCTGGCCCGTGTGCGCCCTGGATCTTAGTGTGCGCGAAAGTTACCAAAAATCAACCCCACCTCCCTCTCTGATCTCAAGCTGGATGCAAACCGCAAGGGGCGCAAAACTGATTCGCAGAAATACTGAAGCAATCCCCTCTCTTTATCTCTACCTCTAATCAAGTCTCCAACACCTGGGCGGCAGTCGTCCCACGCAGCGCAGACGCCCCGCTCACACCGCACCTGCCTCGAGGAGCTCGCCTGCCACTTCGCCGGGACACAACACGCTACCCTCCCCCCGATAACAATCGCGACCATGGACGTGGGCGTGCTGCGGGACCGCATCCAGGCGACGCTCGATGCCAATGCTGCCATCAGACAGCAGGCCGAGCTCGACCTCAAGCATGTGCGTGGGCTGCTGGGCCGTGCGCCTCGAATGAATGTACACTGACGGCAGTCTAGGCCGAAGAGCAGCCAGGCTTCACCGACGGCCTGCTGAATATCCTCGAGGGCGAGCAGGACGCGGCAATCCGGCTGTCAAGTATGCACGCGCCGAGTGCTCATTAGGCTCTATAATGCTGACGCGTGCCTGCAGCTGTTGTATACCTCAAGAACCGCGTGTCCAAGGGCTGGTCGCCCGCCGAAGAGTACAGCCAGGCCAAGCCCATCCCCGAGGACGAGAAGACGTCGTTTCGAAACCGCCTTGTGCCCGTTCTTGTCGCGTCCCCGCCCCAAGTACGCTTACAGCTCATCCCTACCCTGCAGAAGATCCTCGCATACGACTTCCCCCAGAAGTGGCCCAACTTCCTCGATATTACTATCCAGCTGCTGAACGCAGGAGACATCGCGTCGGTGTTTGCAGGTGTGCAGTGTCTGCTGGCCATATGCAAGATCTACAGGTTCAAGTCGGGCGAGAACCGCGCAGACTTCGACAAGATTGTTGGCCTGTCTTTTCCTCAGCTGCTCAACATTGGCAACTCGCTCGCGAACGAAACAAGTCTGGAGGCTGGCGAAATATTACGAACAGTGCTCAAGGTGTACAAGCATGCAATCTACGTAAGGAAACCAGGCCTGAAGAGATAGTACATGCTGACGTACGCAGTTCGACCTCCCCGCTTCCCTTCGCGAGCAGCAGACTATGGTCGGCTGGTGTACGCTTTTCCTGACCGTTGTCGGCAAGGAGCCGCCCGAGACATCTCTCCCCGAAGACGTGGACGAGCGGGAAACGAACCACTGGTGGAAGGCGAAGAAGTGGTCGTATGCCAACTTAAATCGTCTATACGTTAGGTGCGTGGACGTGGTAGTGATCCTGCAGAGTGCGACTAACAACACATAGATACGGAAACCCATCTGCGCTAGGCAAGAACAACGAGGTCGACTATACCGATGTCGCTAAGAACTTTATCGCGAATTTTGCGCCCGAGATCCTCAAGATCTACCTGCAACAAGTGGAGAAATGGGTGGGCAAGCAGGTCTGGCTGTCCAAGGCGAGCTTGTATTACACACTCAACTTCCTCGACGAGTGCATCAAGCCGAAGTCCATGTGGACACTTCTCAAGCCGCACACCGACAACCTCATATCACATCTGATCTTCCCAGTTCTGTGTCAGTCGGACGAGGATATCGAGCTCTTCGAAGATGATCCACAAGAGTACCTCCACCGGAAGTTAAACTTCTATGAAGATGTTACAGCGCCAGATGTCGCCGCCACCAACTTCCTCGTCACATTGACAAAGAGCCGGCGGAAGCAAACGTTTAGTGTACTGAACTTTGTGAACGAGATTGTAAACCGGTATGAGGCCGCGCCCGACAATGAGAAGAACCCGAGAGAAAAGGAGGGCGCGCTGCGCATGATAGGCACGCTTTCCGGCGTCATCCTGGGAAAGAAGAGCCCCATTGCCGACCAAGTGGAGTACTTCTTCGTCCGCCATGTCTTCCCTGAATTCCGCAGCCCTCACGGTTTCTTGCGTGCGCGCGCATGCGACACCCTCGAGAAGTTCGAGCAGCTCGACTTCAAGGATCCCAACAACCTAATCATCATCTACCGCAATATCCTTGAGTCAATGGCCGACCCCACTCTCCCAGTCCGTGTTGCTGCCGCCCTGGCACTCCAGCCTCTTATCCGCCACGACGTCATTCGAACCAATATGAAGCAAAACATCCCACAAGTCATGCAGCAGCTGTTGAAGCTAGCTAACGAAGTGGATGTGGATGCTCTCGCTAACGTCATGGAAGACTTTGTAGAGGTTTTCGCACCGGAGCTGACTCCATTCGCTGTGGCCCTCAGCGAACAGTTACGCGACACATACCTAAGGATTGTCCGTGAGTTGGTGTCAAGAAACCAGGAGAAGGGTGACGATAGCGAGTATGGCGACTTCTTGGATGAGAAGAGTATTACGGCTCTTGGTGTACTGCAAACCATCGGTACCCTTATCCTTACGCTGGAAAGTACGCCTGATGTGCTACTACACTTGGAGACTATCCTTATGCCCGTCATCACCATAACGCTCGAGAATAAGCTTTACGGTAGGCCATTCCACAAGACAACTTTAATCTTCTCTCGCATACTGACGAACTACAGATCTGTACAATGAGGTTTTCGAGATCATCGACAGCTGCACATTTGCCGCTAAAAGTATATCGCCCACTATGTGGCAAGCTTTTGAGCTGATCCACAGGACATTCAAGGCTGGTGCGGAATTGTACCTCGAAGGTAGGAGAACTCCTCTCATGCTCAAAAAACATGCCACTAATTATCTCTAGACATGCTGCCAGCTCTCGAGAACTTCGTTAACTACGGAACCGAGACATTGATACAGAACCGTCTCTACCTTGATGCAATTGTCGACATGGTGCGAACGATCTTCAAAGACGATAAGGTCGGTGGCGTTGATCGCATATGCGGGTGCAAGCTTGCTGAAATCATCATGCTCAACATGCGTGGACACGCAGATGACTACGTTCCGGAGTTCATCGCGCTGACCATGCAAGTCCTTACCAACGAAGAGCCAAAGGTCAAGTCGCTTAAGATTCACTTGATGGAGGTCGTCATCAACTCCATCTACTACAACCCTGCACTGGCACTGCATGTGCTTGAGGGCAATGGCTGGACGAACAAGTTTTTCAGCCTTTGGTTCTCTAGCATCGACAACTTCAGTCGGGTGCACGACAAGAAGCTATGCATCTCAGCTATCTGCGCACTTCTAACGCTGCGTGCTCAAGATGTCCCTATCAGCGTACAGCAAGGCTGGCCGCGTCTGCTCCAGGGTGTTGTCCGCCTTTTCCAGACCCTTCCTGCTGCGCTGAAGAGTGAGTGTTGACTTCCAAGTACGGCGTCCAGCTCCGCTAACGCGATGTAGACCGCGAAGAAGCCAAGCGAGAGGACAACTTCGACTTCGCGAATGAGTACGAAGAAGAAGAGGATGAGGAGTGGGAGCAAGAAGCAGATTGGAACAATGAAGCAGACGAAGCTGAGGACGTCAAAGATGAGAGCGCAGCCTATCTGGAATTCCTGAACGAAGAGGTACGACCTCAAACTCGTCAAAACTCGTATCCACTAACCAGTAGTAGGCACAGAAGTTCTCGTCCGTTGAAGACGATGACGATGATGAGCTGGAAGAGGAAAGCCTTCTGGAGACGCCACTCGACAAGGTTGAGCCATATGGCATGTTCAAGCATGCACTGCTTCGTAAGTCTCAATCCTCATCTTGAATATCTTCGGCACTAACAGTCATAAGGCCTCCAACAAGAACAGCCCGCCCTCTATGAGAATCTCACAAAGAACCTCAACCCCGATGAGCAGCAGATCGTCCAAGGAGCCGTTCACCAAGCCGACGTTATCGCTCAGGCACAAGTGCAAGCGCAGCAAGCCGCGGCAAACGGGACAGCGGTACCGCAGCAATAGTCCTCTCAGGTCACTGGAGCCCGCCACGAACGACAGTTCAAAAAATTCATGAAAACTTTCTCACTCACCAAGAAACTCCGTTGATTACCCCTCTTTTTCAGATTAGCGAGCATTACCCTGGTACGTTTCCTGGCGTTTTATTGTTTCCGCGCGGTGTGGCGGCGGACATGCAGGTTGGGTGGAGGATAATTGGGACGGCGTTTGTTGTCGACATTGAACAGTTGCACAAAAGAGGTGGGCATGACATGGGAATGAACTGGAGATGATATCCACATTGCAGTAACAGTTGTATGGGCAACCACCAACTGAGTCTCCTTATGCGACATTTGGGAGGAGGCGGTTTGAGCTAAGTGAGCGCAGTGTAGCGGAGATTGAAGATGAAGAAGTAGATAGCATTCCTGTCAAGGGATTAGATGGGGAAATGACTTAATCTCCAGAGGTCGAATCGTGCGTCGAGTGAGGAATGGTTCTTACCACATGATGAGAATATCACGCCTTGGAGTGCCTATGCATCACAATGCTAGCGACCAATACGGCTTGATCGATCTTTATACGTCCGATTATTTCCAACAAACATGGGAGAATGACCACCGGCGATTCTTTGTTTTGTGTCGCACGGCTTATCGATAAGTCAGGGTCCGGGCACCTGGTTCCGTGGTTCCCCAGCTCAAAGCGCGTCATCACGCTTGTGTCGCTCCATCCCGCGCAGCGCAACGTATACGAAAAAAAAGCAATTCTAGGGCTCGCTACAACCTGTTCTTCCTATAGCCTCGATCCCCTTTCACGAACGACACAGACCTTTCTATCCTTACCTACGCGAATCTACGCTTTTTAGGAACCCGAAAATACCTGCCATTGCGCCACAGGCGCAATCAACACAGCTCTGCAATGTCGCGTCCTACGATTTCGAAAGCTTCGAGTAAGGAAAGGGCTTGCATGATTAAGGATGTGGGCTAATGGCTGTAGCTTCGTATCCTATTTATGCTGCGACGTGGAGTTCTGGTAAACCTGGACACCTGGCTGTTGGAGGTGGTGGAGGGTCAGGTGAGTGGCCGATGTACGAACTGATTGCGAAACACATGCTGACTTTCGTGTCTAGGGCGACACGGCGTAAAAAACTCAATTTCCCTCTTCGACTTCAGCTCACGAGCGCCCACGATCGAACCAGCCGTCGAGCTCGAGGTCTCTAAGGACGACTCGGTGACATGTCTAGCGAATCTTGCGACGAAAGATGGACTCATACTGTATGCTGGGAATGGCGGTTCTGTCGAGGAGAGGTTGGAGGGCAGGGATATGCACTGTATGTCACGTCTATGTATGAAACGCATGTGGGAGAAACGCTGATTTTGTACGTCAATCCTTAGTTAAGAGCTTCGAAGTAGAGTTTCCGAAAGGCAAGACGGCAAGCCTTAGTGAGGGGAAGCCTGGCGCAATACGGCTCTCGAGCAAATGGTAAGCTTTTATGTACGAACAGCATGGTACACTGACTTGTAACTGATAATTTCCAAGTCAACTCTTCAGCGTACCGAAGTCCGAAAGCTCCAGGAAAGAGGTCTACCAACGATTGTTGAAATTGTCTCCTCCACAACGGACACCGTCGAGTATTCCGACTAAGCGTATTGGAGCAATCGCAACCGGGTTAGGAGGCGAGGAAAATGAGATTGTCATCTTCAGTGCGACATCGAATAGACCGGACGCCCAGGATATCATCCGCCGAATACCGTTGAAAGGCCAAGAGGCGAACGACTTAGATATTCAGGATCAGGAAGAAGGACGCCACCAACTAGCTTACGCTCTCGATTACGACGTTTACGTGGTGGACTGCAACTACGACTTCGCTCAGCGCAAGAACAGGACAGAGAAAGAGCGGCGAAAGGTTCATACGATACCGCAGCCTGACATCGGCGAGAAGAGACTGCGATCGAAGATTAGAGGCGTGCGCTGGATTTCACCCAAACACTTACTGCTGCTCTCAAATAAGCCAAATAGAACTGGCTCCGAGTTGCTGGTGCTGCACCTGTATGAAGAGGGCCCAGGGTCGATTGTCGTGCGAAAAAGTTTACCAAGACATGTTACAGCAGCCACAGATTTTGAGTATGAAACTCGCCCCTCCAAAATAATAGTGCTGATATGAAGCAGTGTGTCCCTTCTGGAAGCCGACGCATCGGGTGCGTACCAAATTGTTGTTGCTGTGGGTGGTGCAGATATTTCGCTCAGCGTATTCACTCTCGAGTATCACAGCGATACCGTGGGCCACTTCCACAAGTACGCAACCTACGGTATGTGAAATCTTTGTACGAACTTCATGTGAGGCAAACACTGACTTTGTACACCAATCTCTAGACAACGTGCACGACGTGCAGATGACGAAAGTTGTCTTTTCGCCACAATTCCAGTCTGCGACGACAGCAGGCAAACCTCAGTATTTACGCCTCGCGTCGACTTCACTGGGAAACACTATCAATGTTGACACGTTCGAACTACAGCGCGAAGGGGCCCGCCTTGTTTTGCAGACTGCACGTACTCGACGACTACTTTCATTGGCTACCTACTCCGTGATCGCTGTGGTCATCGCAGCCGTTGCCCTCATGATTCAATCCCTCATCGACCCATCAGGCAGCCTGACAAAGGGCTTAGTCCCCGCCAGTCTCCAGGGCATGGCCGGAAACACCTTTGGCGAAGTGCACCGCGCAAAACGCGAAGCCGCCCTAAACGACATCAACACTCCCGCGGTCAAAGTGGAGCGTCGAATACGCGACCTCTTACATCTCCACAATCCTCCGCTAGGATCTTCATCACCAAAGACAGAAAAAGCCCTCATCATCCACCACGATCCGGAAACCGACGGCCAGCTCCAGACAGAAGTGCACGACGGTCACGAAGCAGTGCTCAAGAAGCACACCGAAGCCAAGAAGTGGGATGACCTTAGCAAGGAAGACCAACGGCTCTGGAAAAAGAAACTCACCGATACGGGCATGTGGGCCGCTGGCGAGGGCGAGACTATTCTGAAGAGCATCTTCTTTGGCCAGATTGGTGGACTGGTAGGTCAGGTTGCGCAGGGTGTGCTGGGGTAGAGGTGCGCGGTGAGCGGGAATGGGGTGTGTGTGAGTAATGGACGTGCAATTGGTATGATGGACGGTGGCTGAAACGGCGCAGTCGTGGTGTGAGGTGAGTGGATGTGTGTTCGGTTGGGTGGGGACTTGTCTTTGATATCCTGGTGTGAGTGGTGCGTAGTTCGGTAGAGTTGAAATTCATCATAGACATGAGATATTTGAGGATTGGTGTTGGGTATGAAAACGGGTGAGATGATCTCGGGAGACTTGAGCGATGTTGGTCTTTACATTGCTTGTCTGTCTGTTTGGAGTGATGCTTAGAGTTACATGGTGGAACGATCAAAGTAGAAATATTGATCCGCGCATTGCATGCGTTCACCGCGAGGTTCAGCATTTCATCACACATCAGACTAGGCCCGGTGAGCGCTTTGGGAGGTTAGCGCGTCTTGAGCTTGGCGCTCGTGACATGGTCGGCAGCAACGCCCAATAGTCTAGCTACCCAATTCTCCCTAGACACTGCGATCGCACAGCTTCATATCCTTTCCATGGAAGGAGGAAGCCTCTCTCATCCAACGGTCGGGAGCTTCCACCGGTGAAGCAGTCAACATGTCGCAGCAGGCGTTGAACGCGTTGGACCGCATTGCGCTCGACCTCCGCTCAAAGTGAGCTTCATATGGACGCAACACCTCCACTGAGGGCTGACACACCACAGAAACGATGAAGTGCGACAAAAGGGCGCGCACAGCCTCCGCTCACTAGTAGAATCCACGCACCGCGGTGAGCCCCAATGCAAAGAAAGGACCCCACTGGAAGCTCGGAAGCTAATGCCGTGCAGAAGCCGCGCCCACGGCCTTCACCAGCTTCTACGACCAAGTCTACAGCAAGATCTCGGCCCTTGTCGTCTCCGGCAATGACACCCACGAACGCATTGGCGGCCTCCACGCACTCAATGCCCTCATCGACTTCCGCGGCGACGATGCCGGCCAGAAGACGACGCGTTTTGCGTCTTACCTCCGGGCGGTCATGCGGGGGCAGGACACCACGGCCATGGTGGTGGCGGCCAAAGCGCTGGGAAGGCTCGCGAAGCCGGGCGGAACACTCACGGCCGAGCTGGTAGAGGCTGAAGTCAAGGGCGCGCTGGAGTGGCTGCAGCTCGAGCGCATGGAGAACCGCCGCTTTGCCGCCGTGCTCATCCTGCGCGAGCTGGCAAAGAACTCGCCCACGCTCATGTACCAGTGGATCGCCCAGATCTTCGAGGTCATCTGGGTCGCCCTCCGCGACTCCAAGGTGCTGATTCGAGAGTCGGCCGCCGAGGCCATCAGTGCATGCTTCGAGATTATATCCCCACGCGACTCGCAGATGCGACAGCTCTGGTTCGGCAAGGTCTACGACGAGATCCTGCGCGGCTTCGCCATCGGTAGCAACGAAGCGATCCATGGCTCCCTCCTCACGATGAAGGAGCTGCTAGATAAGAGCCCCATGTTCATGAACGAGCAGAAGTACAAGGAGACGGTCGACACAGTGCTGAAGTACAAGGACCACCGAGATGCGTTAGTACGGAGAGAGACGGTGCTCATCATTCCCATACTGGCCGGTTACTCGCCGACCGAGTTTGCGACAAAGTACCTACACCCGTGCATGCTGCATCTACAGGGCCTAATAAGAAAGGACCGGGACCGAGACAAGGCGTTTGTTGCCATCGGGCAGATTGCAAATGCAGTTGGCGTGGCCATATCACCATACCTCGAGGGCATTCTGGGCTTCATACAGGAAGGCCTTCTAGCCAAGGCACGGAACAAGATGGCCATCAACGAAGCACCCATCTTCCAATGTCTTAGCATGATTGCGGCAGCGGTTGGCCAGGCGCTCACCAAGAGCGTGGAACGCTTGCTGGAACCCATCTTCTCCTGCGGACTTAGCGACTCCCTCTTCCAGGCCCTCGTCGACATGGCACACTACGTGCCTCCCTCTCGACCCATGATCCAAGAGAAGCTGCTCGATCTTCTTAGTCAGATCCTCGCCGGTCGGCATTTCTTACCTCTAGGTAGTCCCTATCAGGTATCGCAGCCACCGCAAATATGGACACGCGACCACAAAGACCCACAAGCCATTGGACCTCGAGAGGCTGAGATTGCACTCGCTCTGCACACACTCGGCAGCTTCGATTTCACCGGCCACGTGCTCAACGAGTTCGTCCGCGATGTTGCTATCCGCTACGTCGAGGCAGACAACCCGGAGATCCGTAAACGCGCCGCTTTGACTTGCTGTCAGCTGTTTGTCAAGGATCCTATAGTACACCAAACTAGTACGCACGCTACAAAGGTTGTCGGCGATATCATCGAGAAGCTCCTTACAGTTGGCGTCGGTGATGTCGATCCTGACATCCGCTTCGAGGTCCTGTTAGCGCTCGACGCTCGCTTCGATCGCCATCTCGGAAAGGCCGATAACGTGCGGACGCTGTTTCTTGCCTTGAATGATGAAGTCTTTGTCATCCGCGAGGCCGCTATGTCTATCATCGGTCGACTGACGTCTGTCAATCCGGCTTACGTCTTCCCATCTTTGCGCAAAGTGCTCTTGCAGCTACTCACCGAGGTCAACTACGCTAATAGTCCACGGAGCAAAGAGGAGAGCGCGCAACTCATTAGTAGTCTGGTTGGTGCGGCAGACAGCCTCATCAAGCCACTCGTTGATCCTATTGTTACTGTACTTTTACCAAAGGCCAAGGATCCCAATCCTGAGGTCGCTTCCACCACGCTCAAGGCCATTGGAGATCTTGCCACAGTAGGCGGCGAAGACATGATCAAGTACATCCCGGAGCTCATGCCTGTGATTCTTGACTTCATGCAAGACATGAGTTCCGATTCGAAGCGTTTCTCTGCACTGAGGGCACTCGGACAACTCGCAACGAATGCGGGATACGTGATCGAACCGTACAGGGACTATCCTGAGCTGATGAACATTCTAATGAATATTGTCAAGACTGAACCGGAGGGTGAACTACGAAGGGAAACCGTCAGGCTCATGGGAACACTCGGAGCTCTGGACCCGGACGAGTACCAGAAGATCATGGAGCAGTCTCCAGACAAGCATCTCATCCTCGAAGCACAGACTGTTACAGACGTCTCCCTTATCATGCAAGGCATCACTCCGTCTAACGAAGATTACTATCCAACCATCGTTATCAGCACGCTCATGGGTCTGCTGAAGGACCCTTCGCTGACACAGTTCCATTCAGCAATAGTGGACGCTGTTATGAACATTTATGCCACCATGGGTCTCAAGTGCGTACCGTATCTCAACCAAGTTGTACCAGGTTTCCTACAGGTCATACGCTCTACGCCAGCTGGACGCTCGGAAGGCTACTTCAACCAGCTTAGTCAATTGGTCAAGATCGTCCGCCAGCACATTCGTCCGTATCTACCTAGTATCCTTGCTACCATCAAGGAGTACTGGAGCACTAGCCCAAACCTTCAGGCTACCATCCTGTCCCTTATTGAAGCGATTGCTCGCTCGCTTGAAGGAGAATTCAAGGTCTACCTAGCAGACGTTCTCCCGCTCATGCTTAGTGTGCTGGACTCAGATCAGACGAGCAAGCGATCACCTTCAGAGCGAGTGCTGCACGCCTTCCTCATCTTCGGCTCCAGTGCTGAAGAGTACATGCACCTGATCATTCCGGTCATGGTCAAGATGTTCGATAAGCCAGGACAGCCTATGGCTATTCGAAAACTGGCAATAGAGACACTGGGACGGCTGTCTAAACAGGTCAACGTTTCCGAATTTGCTGCGCGAATCGTTCACCCACTGTGTCGAGTTCTCTCCGGCTCTGATCCTACGCTGAAGCAGGTCGCTCTCGAGACGCTTTGCGCACTCATATTCCAGCTCGGACCAGACTATGTTCACTTTGTCCCCACAGTCAACAAGATTCTCATCGCTCACAAAGTACCTCATGAAAACTACGGTCGTATTGTGTCTAAACTGCAAAAAGGGGAGCCTCTGCCGCAGGATCTGAGCCCAGACGAGCGTTATGGCGAAGACGATGAAGATCTCAACCCTGCTGAGATTTTGACTAAGAAGCTGGCTGTCAACCAACAGCATCTCAAGCAAGCTTGGGAGGCTTCTGCGAAGACGACAAAAGAGGACTGGATAGAGTGGATGCGCAGATTTAGCGTGGAGCTACTTAGAGAGTCCCCTCAACAAGCTCTCCGCGCTTGTACACCTTTAGGAAGTGTTTACAACCCTATTGCAAGGATTCTTTTCAACTCGGCTTTCGTTTCGTGTTGGACGGAGCTGTACGATCAGTACCAGGAAGAGCTTGTTCGATCGATCGAGACGGCGCTCACATCAACCAACATACCACCGGAGATCCTCCAGATTCTGCTGAACTTAGCGGAGTTTATGGAACACGATGACAAAGCTCTGCCCATTGACGTCCGGATACTGGGAATGTACGCTGGCAAGTGCCATGCCTTTGCAAAGGCCTTGCATTATAAGGAGCTCGAATTCAACGCGGAGCAGAATTCCAACGCTGTAGAAGCCCTTATCAGCATTAACAACCAGCTACAACAGACGGATGCGGCATTTGGTATCTTGCGTAAGGCGCAACATTACAATGATGTTGAGTTGAAAGAAACATGGTACGAGAAGCTGCAGAGATGGGATGAAGCGCTAGAGTCATATCAAATTCGTGAAAGGAGAGAAGGAGACTCGTTCGAGATCACGATGGGCAAGATGCGCTGCTTACATGCCCTTGGCGAGTGGGATCTACTGTCTACGCTTTCCAAAGAGAAGTGGGCCAATGCGGGTCAAGAATATCGAAAAGCGATAGCACCACTAGCTGCCACTGCTTCCTGGGGACTGGGCAAATTTGCTGACATGGACTCGTACCTAAGTGTCATGAAAGAGCAATCACCCGACCGCGCGTTCTTCGCATCTATCCTCAACATCCATAACAACCGCTTCGAGATTGCTATCGACGAGATCGCCAAGGCTCGAAAGGGTCTCGACACGGAACTCAGCTCGCTGCTGGGAGAGTCATATCAGCGCGCTTACTTGCCCATGATTCGTGTACAGATGCTGGCTGAGCTTGAGGAGATCATGCAGTACAAGCAAAACGAAAACAACAAGGACAAGCAGGCTAGCATGCGCAAGACGTGGATGAAGCGACTCAAGGGCCTGCAACCGAATCCTGAGGTATGGCAACGTATGATGAAGGTGCGGCAGCTCGTCATTACTCCTCATGAAGGCACCGATATGTGGATCAAGTACACAAACCTTTGCCGAAAGAACAACAGGATGAACCTCGCAAACAAGGCGCTCCAGAAGTTGCTGGACATTGAGGGTGCCGGTGAACTCGGAGTTGTGGAGTACGTCCGCGAAAATGCGCAGAAGATTCCGCATTCTGTGGCCTATGCGACATACAAGTACATGTGGGCTGACAACAACTTCAAACAAGAAGCACTTGACTCGATGAAGGACTTCACGGCGCGGTTGTCGGACGATCTGGCGATGCGAGCGCGGGCTGCTGCAAACCCGCTCATGGCACAGAATGGCATGGCGAATGGCCAGCACATGTTCAACAACGTCAATCCGTTCGCTGCTACTAACGGCCACAACGGTATGAACGGCTCAAGCATGATGAATGGTTCAGCCATGGGCATCTCACCCGGGGAGCTAGCCGAAGCTCATCGACTACTTGCCAAATGCTACCTGAAGCAAGGTGACTGGCAACAAGAGCTCCAAGACGGCGAGTGGGAGCACGAATTCGTCCACGAAATCCTTTCCGCATATGCTGCAGCTACACGATACAACCAGAACTGGTACAAAGCATGGCACGCCTGGGCACTCGCCAATTTCGAGGTTATCAACTCGATCACGTCCAAGGCCGACCGGGAGACTACAGATATGCCCTCTAATATGGTGCACGATCACGTCGTTCCGGCTATCCATGGCTTCTTCAAGTCTATTGCTCTATCGTCTAGCAGCTCGCTTCAAGATACACTGCGGTTGCTTACGCTGTGGTTCAGCCATGGTGGGTTGTCGGAGGTCAACAGAACGATCAATGAAGGCACAAAGTCAGTGCCGATCGATACTTGGCTGGAGGTCATTCCGCAACTCCTTGCGCGTATCAACCAGCCTAACCCAACGGTGCGGCAATCTATCCATCAGCTGCTTACCGAGGTTGGCAAGGCACATCCCCAAGCATTGGTGTTCCCATTGACGGTTTCGATGAAGTCTGATGTCTCGCGACGACAGCGGTCCGCTAAAGAATTGATGGAGGTTATGCGCGAGCACTCGCCGCGCCTAGTCGAGCAAGCAGATTTGGTCAGTCACGAGCTCATCCGCATCGCTGTGTTGTGGCACGAACAGTGGCATGAGGGCCTAGAGGAGGCGAGCAGACTCTACTTCGGCGATCACAACATTGACGGCATGTTCGCTACATTAGCGCCTCTGCATGCCATGCTCGACAAAGGACCTGAGACACTTAGAGAGATTTCTTTCATCCAGTCTTTCGGCCGCGAACTCCAGGAAGCTCGCGACTGGTGTAACACTTTCCGAACATCTGGAGAAATAGGTGACCTCAACCAGGCGTGGGATCTCTACTACCAGGTTTTCAGGAAAATTGCTAGGCAGTTGCCTTCTCTCATGTCGCTCGAGCTGCAGTATGTCTCGCCTAAACTAAAAGATGCGCACGACCTTGAGCTTGCAGTGCCTGGAACATATCGCGTTGGCAAGCCTGTCATCAGGATTATCTCGTTCGACCCAGTCGCATCAGTCATCCAATCCAAGCAGCGACCGAGGAAGTTGGAGATGCGTGGCAGCGACGGCAAAGCACATCTCCATATTCTCAAAGGTCACGAAGACATTCGCCAGGACGAGCGTGTCATGCAGTTGTTCGGTCTCTGCAACACACTCCTCGCCAACGATGTCGAATCTCGTAAGCGCCATCTCAACGTTCAGCGATACGCTGCCGTTCCGCTTAGCACGCAGTCTGGTGTGCTGGGTTTCGTCCCCAACAGTGACACTCTTCACGTGCTTATTCGAGAATATCGTGATAGCCGCAAGATTCTTCTCAACATTGAGCACCGGATTATGCTGCAGATGGCGCCTGACTACGACTGTCTCACTCTTATGCAGAAAGTTGAAGTCTTCGGTTATGCACTGGACAACACTACTGGACAAGACTTGTACCGCGTCCTTTGGCTCAAATCCAAGTCCTCAGAAGCATGGCTCGATCGCCGAACCAATTACACGCGCTCGCTTGCCGTCATGTCTATGGTCGGCTACATTCTCGGTTTGGGCGATCGCCACCCGTCTAATCTCATGCTCGATCGCGTCACGGGCAAGATTGTGCATATCGATTTCGGTGATTGTTTCGAGGTCGCCATGCACCGCGAGAAATATCCTGAGCGCGTGCCGTTCCGACTCACACGTATGTTAACGTATGCCATGGAAGTTAGCAACATCGAAGGCAGTTATCGTACTACGTGTGAGCATGTCATGCGCGTGCTCAGGAGCAACAAAGAGAGTGTCATGGCAGTCTTGGAAGCGGTAAGTCATATCCAACTCACCCTAGTGAAACTTGGAGCTGAATGCTAATCAACGTCAACAGTTCATTCACGACCCTCTTCTCACATGGCGTCTCCACCACACCGCCTCCCCACCCGAACCCAACTTCCCCTCTGAGCGCCGCCAATCCATCATGGGCGACGTGCACGCCGGATCCGCAGACCCCATCTCCTCACTGCAGCCGCGCCGCCACCGCTCCAGCGTCGCGCCGCCGGCAAACGACGTCGAAGCAAAGGAGGTTCAGAATGCACGCGCGCTGCAGGTACTGGCCAGAGTCAAGGAGAAGCTCACAGGTCGCGACGGCAGACCCGGCGAGGAATTGCCCGTCGATGACCAGGTGTCGCGCCTTATCGGCGAGGCGACGAATTTGGAAAACTTGTGTCAGCATTACATCGGCTGGTGTAGTTTCTGGTGATGTGCGATTGACACAAGACTTATTACAAATCAAATACTGGACGTCGTGGGGTTGCAGTGGTGTTGCGAGAGGTTCGATAATGGCATGGTATTGGAGCAAGGGTGTTTTTTTGGGCCAGGGGGCTTTTCGAATGCATAGGATAGGATGGGCATGTTTCGTGTAAGAGTAGGGAATATAGGCATTATGGCGTGCTTGGGGCGTTTATTGAGCCGGAGCTGCCAAAGGGCCTTGATAGGTTCGGCTAGAAATGCATTGTTCTGCTCTACAGAAATGTATTGAGATGTGTGGATGGTGGGTGGCGTTGATGCTCTTGAATGTAGAGGCAGGTAGCGAGGCGCAAAGTAAGGGTATTTTGCTGGAAGTCGACATGCAAACTTGACAGAGACATCAAGAAGGTGTTGCAGAAATCCACGACTTCGTTCTCCGCTAAATTGCCAGCCTCAGATCCTGACAAACGCACCTTGTTTGGCCACCTTTTTACCGACATTGACTGCTACTCTTAGCTCGAAAACTAGCGCACCACGTGCTTTCCTCATCTCCCTTCCATATAAAGTCTCGCCTCCATGCTCACTGTCGCTTTCTCTTGTATTCCCTCACGTCACTCGTGTCTTGCAATCTTTTTGTACTGAATTGTAAGAGGCGCTGTGCCAAAACAAAGAATAGCGATGAGAAGGTCATGGGAGAGATTTGGAAAGAGTGGGACGACGGTATCACGTGTGAGTGTGAGAGATCCTGGGAGTCAGAAATGTCCATTGCACGAATGCATGAGAGGGAGAGAGAGAGGAGGGGCGTGTAAAACGACGGAAGACGTACTCATGAGGAAGCTTAAACGCCGGCCATATATTGGTAGCGCGGGATTAAAAAGCATGGCCGATTCCGGCCTGTTCCTTGAAGAGCTGACCAAAAAAATCTACATTTGGTCGGGATATTTGTTATGGATTCGGTGGACTGAGATGTATATACGACTTCTTCCTTCCCCAACTTGAGTCCGATATCCAACACTCTGCTTCGATGTGACGTCTCCAAAAAACATCATTCTCCGTTTTGATGACTTGGGCTTTGACATCCAAAACCCACTCACAGATGTTTCCTATGTGACCAAGTCGCTACTCATCACCAAATCGTTGTGAAAATGATGAATGACGATTCTCGCTACTTCGGCTTTGTCCGCAAGATATCATCAATACTTTAGTGATGTGAGGCAAGACTAAAAGACACCATTGATGTGGACATGGAAATGCGCGCTTTGTTGACTATAGCATCAGCCTGAAGAACATGTGGTGGCTATCAATGTCTCAAGAAACTGATCACGAGGTTTTACATGATTTGGTTTGAGAAGATCTCGAGGTATAATTCCTTGGTATGGCGATTCATAAATCCAACAAGCGGCTCCCAGAGCGCTTATCTTCCACACATCCGCATCTTCGCGTTGAAGTCCAAATCTATGGAAGGAAGGGTCATGGGAAGAGCCGCTGACTCAAAAAAGGGAAGCACAGAACCATGCGTGCTTGCATCCGTCGTTCCTGGAAATGAAATTTTTGGCAAGCTATGAGTCTCCTCACCAAAAGCATGTCGTTCACAAGATACATCTCTGGAGCCTGGGCAACAAAATTTCAGAATGTCAGTTCATGATTCGGAAAGAGTGCGGCTTTCCATCAGCCAAAGACTAAAAGTTCACACCATAAGCCCCATGTTGTGCGAAGAGGAATTGGAAGTTTGCACGACTCTAAATTTCTTCAAAGCCAGAGGCATGACTGGAAGAGCATGAGAGCTCCAAAACATATCGTTCACATGGTATGTTGCATGTTCGCAAGATCTGGGTGTATACCTCCCGCAAGCCTCTAACGTTCTTACTCCCGCAGCACCTACTCGTTAGACTTTGCTCTCAAAAACATAGACGACAGTCTCATGAGATCTTTCAAACTTTCAAACTTCCAGTCGCTCGCGCCATGTCTAGAATGGGGAAAATTTCAAAAGTGCACCATACGTCACCCATGAGACTCATGCTGCCATAGCTGCCTCGATGTCCGCGAATACTTTGTCCGATCTCGCCATGTGCAGGAACGTCTTGCTGTCTCGAAAAATATGATTGAATTGATATCAATATATTGTGAAGTGCCCATACGCGTAGCTGAAGAAGCTCAGCATAAATGATCTTTTCCCCTACCGCGCATGCTCACCCTCGAGCCCCATCCCAGTACCTACGCAAGCTCAAAACCACAAAGCTCGATGCCAATCCAAGACAAGGCATCTCCACACCAGAAAATACTCGCCAACTCTTCACACGTTCATACACCGCACCTCCTCATCTCCACCGTCTGCGCATGGAGGCTATCTAACGAACTAGGCGACAACCCTCACACCGGCACGCACGCACGGCTTCGACGCCATCTGAAAATACCGCCCGGACCTCGTCGGTCATCAGCCTAAAGTTCCCGAGTCGCGTTAAATGCTCCCCCAGGGCGGCGTTCTAGGGCAGAGCAAAGGCAGGGAAGTGGGGCGTGCGTTTGCTTGGGACTTCGGGAAGTGGAGGCGCGGATCCGAGCACAGACGAGCAGGACGCAAAGCGTTGGTGATTTATTTCTTGGGGAGCAGGGAGGTGTGGTCCCGGCAGCTGTTTTTGAATTTCAGGTGTAGGAGGGGTAAACCTGGGGAAATTATGGGGGAGATGCATGGGTGGTGTCCTGGGGTGTGGGCATATATAAGTCGCGCTGCAAGGCTACTTAGGGGGAAGTTGTGAGCGCCTCTTTTTTTCTTCTTTAGCCGTGAGAGAGTGTGGAATCGTCTAGTGGATTTTGACACGATGCGGTTTTGTTCGATAAGTGTGGCTTTCGCCATCGCCATTGGCAGCGTAGCGGGTAGTCCTGCTTCGTTCTTCAACTCTGGATATCTTGCTCGGGACGCGGGGTGAGTCATTATATTCCGTCTCTGAGATCCATACTCTAACCTCCGTTCTCAGGATAGAACAAAGACACGGCAAAGCAGAGTCATATGGCCCACTCAAAGCCTCCAAAGCCACACCCCCCTACTGGCTCGAAAACATCGCTCACAACGGCGAATCCTCGCACCTAAACGCCTCTGACAAGACCTCCTACACTGTTTTCCGCAATGTAGTAAAGGACTTCGGCGCAGACAACACGGGCAAAAAAGACGCAACGGCCGCGCTCCAGCGCGCCATCTCCACCGGCTCAACAACCGCAGACCGCGCATCCGGTCGTCTAGGGCACACCACGCAACCCGCCGTAGTTTATATCCCGAGTGGAACGTACCTCATCTCCGCGACTTTGCAGCTATACGTCAGCACCATCGTGATTGGCGATCCAAACAACCTGCCCGTGTTCAAAGCCGCGAGTTCCTTCTCGAGCAATGTCATGCTCAACGGGCAGGACCCGAACCACCCCTCGCTGGGCATGTTCTACGCTGGAATCAGGAATGTGGTGTTCGACACTACGAGCGTTGCACCAGGGAGGAACTTCTCGGCGCTGGATTGGACGGTTAGTCAGGCGACGCAGGTGAATAATTTGGCGTTTAAGATGCCGGTTGGGAGTGCGCATACGGGTATAACGTGCCAGAATACGTTTTATTCGAATCTCATCCTCGTAAGTGGTTTGAATTAGTGAGTGAGTGGAGATTGGCTGATAGTTTGTAGAACGATCTTGTCTTCGAAGGCGGAGCGTACGGTATCAACTTCCCCAATGGCATTCAGTGGGCGTTCAAAAACATCACTACTCGCGGCACAAAGGTGGGCATCAAGACTGTGGGCGCGCATGTCCTTGTGCAAGCGAGTGACTTCAGGGATGCCGATGTTGCCATTGATGGGTCAGGAGTGCAGGCATCTCTGACGGTACTCGACTCTGTGGGCGTGAACGTGGGGACATTTGTGCTTGCAGCGGACGCAAAGGGCGTTTCGAGGAACAATCTCATTATAGAGAATGTGAAGAACCCGGGCCGGACGGTTGTAGTTGGTTTAATGCCGGTTCTGCTGGGAGATGTGGTCGGGCAGTGGATTAGGGGGCCTGTGGTAAGTGAGCCATCCGACGAATTTCGCTCATCGGGGCTAATCAACGACAGTTCGCAGATGGCAAGACCACGTACCAGCCTGGCAAGCTTTTCAACAGCGCTCGTCCCGCTCCGCTTCTCGTCAATGGCAAGTACTTCACCATGCAGCAACCGTCATACCAGGAATTCGGCCTGGAGTCATTTGTCAACGTCAAGACAGTCGAGGGATTGGCTGTCAAGGGAGATGGCGTGACCGACGACAGCAAGAACATCAACAAGATCCTCAAGCAATATGCCGGATCCAAGATCATCTACTTCCCTTCTGGCACGTACATTGTCGCAAATACCATGATAATCCCGTCCGGCTCCAGAATCGTGGGCGATTCGTACGGTACAGTCATCAGTGGCTCCGGGAAAGTCTTCTCGGACGCGAAGAAGCCAGTAGCGATGGTAAAGGTCGGAAATGCAGGAGACGTAGGTGTCGCCCAGCTCAGCGACTTGTTTTTGACGACTGCCGATATCCTGCCCGGCTGCAAAGTTGTAAGTCAACCCTTCCACTCTCAAGACCCACCAAGCTAACCCAACCAAAGCTTGAAGTCAACATGGCCGGCACCAAACCCGGCGACGTCGGCCTCTGGAACGTCCAATACCGCATCGGCGGCGGCATGGGATCCAAAGTACGCACAAACTGCGGCGGCTCGCAAGCTGACTGTCTCGCCGTCTGGGGCCTCTTGCATCTAACCCCAAGCTCCAGCGCCTACATCGAAAACATGTGGGGCTGGACCGCCGACCACGACCTCGACGGCAGCCTACCGCAAAACATCGCGTCCGGGCGCGGCGCCCTCATCGAAGCGAAGAAAGGCACCTGGCTCCTCGGCACCTCCATGGAGCACCACGTGCTCTACCACTACAACTTCCAAAACGCAGAGAACGTCTACGCCGGCCTGCAACAGACTGAGACGCCGTATTGGCAAGGCGTGCAACCAAACACCCTCGCGCCCTGGCCCTGGGCCGACGCGCTGGCGCCTACGGATCCGATGTTCAAGAACTGCGCTGCGAACAATACGTATTGCCGCATGGCGTGGATGGAAATCATCTACAACTCCAAGGACTTGGTGCTGTACAGCGCGTCGGACCTAGCGTATATTTTCAGCCCGGGGACGCAAACGAATGCGATCGACGTCAAGGGGAACCAGCGGGTGCGGTTGTATGGGACGAATACGCTGCACTTCCAGAACATTTTCACGGGGGATGGGCAGGTGCTTGTGCCGAAGCAGAACGGGAGTGCGGGGGGGTTTGAGATGGATTCTGTGGCGGGGTACTTTGAGGGATAGAGTTGACGTTGTTAATGATGTTGCGATGAAGAGCAGCGGTGTGATTATTGATGGTGCAGTTCCGTTCCGCGCCTATCCGTACACGTGACACCTCTTCACAGCTTCGTGACCATTTGAGGCACATACTCACCTTCTCCTTGGGCTGCAGGACACATCAGATACTCCATCGTTAGCCGACTCTACATCATCGCTCCGTGCGCATCCATCTTCCTTCTCTCAACGGAGGGCTACTTCATCCACGTTAGAGGCGGAGAGGAGTGACAAACCACGACCGATTGCCACCATCTTGTTTTTAGAGGCTCTAAAGCCATTCTCTGGAGGGCGATATACCTCAACCAGCCTATTAAACACTCATCATTCTCAAAACCAACACAAGACATTCATGAACAGCAAGAAATTACCATTCACACTAAACTTATCTCCTCAGTACTAAAACCCGCCGGAACTAGCCGGACTTTGTCAACCCCTCAAAACGACCATGTAAATGCTGAACCCACGCAAACCCCATGCAATGCCAAAACGCGTAACCATGTAAATGCTTTCCCAAAGAAACAAAAAACGCCGCGAAAATGCATCAAGGTATGCAAGTTATAGCTAAAAAGGAAAATTGTTTTTCGTGCTGGAACCAGCCCAGCAAACATTCATCAATCGACAGCCATTACATCTACCCAACGCTCTTACCCCTCTTGCCCTTTCCGCACTCCCGCTTGCTAAGCGGCTCATCGGGGAAGACCCAGCCCCTGACACGCTTCGCCTCGCGCTTCTCGCCGAGCTGGGGCTTGGGGATCCAAGTATCTTTCTCAAGGTGGTTGTGACGCGTGAGGGCAGCCGGGCCGCCGACGTCCATGCGCCAGGTGCCCATGCCCTCGAAGGGGTTCTCCTTAGCGAGCATGTGCAAATACCACAGCGCGAGACTGGCTGTGAGTTGCACGTCGCCGGTCTCTGGGTGTGCGCCCTTGGTAGACAGGCTGATGGGCGCCGAGGTCTCGAGATACCCGAAGATGGGGACGCCGGTCTGAGCGTTGACGGTGGTTGGGTCGACGGTTGCCGACTCTGAGGGGCCGCCGCAGCGGACGCAGAGGAGCTCGATCTCGGTCATGATGAAGCCGTAGCGGCAGCCGTGCTCGCGCATAACGCGGTGCAGGTGTGCGAGGCCCTGGAGATAAAGGACTTGCTTGGGGGGAGACTCGCTGCGCATGCCGGTGTTCCAGTTGTCGTAGCACTTGACAAGACCGACGACGCGGCCACGGCCTTCACCGAAGATGGTCTTCTCGTAGTCGGAGGGGTAGGAAGACACGAAGTCGGGCTGGGTGCGCATGCCCGGGATGGGCTTGACGGCGCGCATGACCATGTGGGTGTTGCCCTGAGCGACCTTGAGAGCGGCATTGACCTTGTTGGCATAGTAGTTGTTGCAGATATCCTGGAGGGCGGACTCGTTCTCGGGCTGCATGTTGGAACGGCATAGCTGGGGGAGGTATGAGGGAGCTAGAGGGACTTCAAGAAGAGGGAGGACAGAGGGAATAGACTTGATGGTGGAGATGTTGAAGTCTTCCCAGCTGCGGAGGTTGCGAATGTCCCACCAGAAGTGGTTGTTGATGCCGCGGGGTGCGCTTGTCACGCGACGGACCAGAGAGGGAGATGGGTTGGTGGAGGAGAGGTACTCGAGCAGATTAGAGGTAGGCGCGACAGGCTGGAAGCTATCAAAGCTAACGTCTGTGAAGGATGGGTACTGGACAGCTGGCGCGGCCTCGAACTCTGGGACAGCAAAGTCTTGAATTGAGGTGGCGGTGTAGCTTGGGATCTCCTGGACAGTGGTGAATGTGGATGGGAGGGAAGTGACCAGGCTCAGGTTCGACGAAGGGGCACCAGAGGCGGTCACGTAGCTGGGGAGGTTGCGGTAGGTGGGGAAGCCATACCGGCTGATTACGTTCTCGTCGACGCTTCCAGCAGACTCGGATCGCACGTGACGCGACCTGTTCGCTGAGGAGGAACGAGAATGGGGACCCATGTATGATGATGCTCGGCGGCCTTCCTGAGGCGTGAAGACGATTGGAGAGTTGAGAGTGGAGAGGTTGAAGTCGTATGAGGAAGTGGAAATAGGTGATGTCAGAGTGCTGTGGCCACTGAGCATGTTGTTGTGATTAAAAGGGCTGGAGCCACGGCGGACCATCGAGGCCGGCCGTGAGTATGGGCTGTAGCCATAGCCGACACTGGAGGTAGACGTCGTCCGGCGATGTCTGATGGGACCCTGGGTAGGCTCGGCTACCTGGTCTTGCGTGCGAACCTTGGGGAGGAGGAGAGGTCCATTCTGCCTGATGGGTGATCGTGGCGGCGTTGGGGCGGAGTGGACATCTGGTGATGAGCCTTGCGAGTAGTATGTGGCATCGGAGCCAACACTGCCCGGCATGTAACTGAAGGAGTTTGTGGGAGGGGTTGTTTGGCGGCTGTACATGATGAATGGGGTGAAGCTACCAGACTGTGATGTGTGAGAACCAATCGCCAGTAGACCGAGGACATGTCATGACTTACGCTATGGACAAGTATAGTGAGATGGTAAGATTATCGAATAGTGATTAAGAGGAGGTCCAGCTCCGGTGTCTAAGGCAGAATGCAAGTCGAACAGAAGGAAAGGAAAGAACTCGTGTCAGACCCGTGGGCAGTGCTCGCTGAAATGCTCGAAGCTTGATGATGGAGTGGTGGATGCGGCACGGTGCTGTACTTATCCTTCACGCCCAGGAAGAACTGAGGACCAGTGCTCACGACGCGCTAAGACACCTGAAACACGATGCATCGAGGTCTGGTATGGTGGGCCGGTAACATGTAGCGGTCTGGCGGCAGTATCACAAGAGAGTCGTTCTACAACATGGAGCCTCACAAGGCGCCTGAAACATAGCGCTGCTGGCAGGGCGAGTACGTGGGACGGTCGGCAGAACGTGTCTAGCAGAGGTCCCGTCTGCTATTTTGGCTGCGGTATGCGCTCGAAGCAGTCCGGCCCCAGTGCTGTGCGGCGTCTTAGTGGCCAGCGACATGAGGTCGCAGAAAAACGCGTCCCAAAGCAGCAAGCGCGAGCGAGGCGCTTGCAGATGGGGCGGCTGGCTAGGATGAAACCGGGCTGGTCGGCGCCGCACTGCGATTCTGGTGTAATCCTGTTGTCCATGATGGCAGCGGTCTGGGGCGGCAGTTTGAGGTTGGCAGAGACGAGGGAGCGAATGGGTGGTCGTCGTGGACGTTGTTTAGCGCCTATGCAGGCGTCCGTGCGCGGTCCCGCGAGACGTGGGGCAGATGCTTGTCGATGCAGCCCGTTAAGAGTCATCGTCGACGAGAAGCCATCGATTGGCCCTCGCCGCTCCAGCGTTTCCAAACGTGCATGCGAGCCGTGTCCCCAGCATCCCGAACATGCACGAACAGTGACTCACAGTGGGCGACGAGAGGCCTTTCACGACTATAACACGCTCTGCTGTCGCTCGCTGCACGACGCGTTGTTGTGGAGCGCGTCGTGATGCTGTCTTTCCGGGTCTCAGGCCTCGCCCACCTCTGCACGTCTTCTGCGTCGCCAGCAAGGCCATCTATTGCGCGCGGAACCGTCCGAACGTCAGTTTGCGCTGCCGGGTGTCGTTCTTGTCCGACGTACCTCCACTCTGGCCACCCCATTGGCTGCACTCCACCTGCCCAATCGAAGCGCCGACACTGTCAAACGTTGCACCCGAAAACGCTGTCGTGGGGAAATATTGGTCCCCCCGAAGAGCCTCACGCGAGGTGCTAAGCGCCCACTGTCCCCGAAGTGGGTGTATTAGGTTTAATTAGCGATAACACTGGGCACCAAATATAGCCCAAACGAGCATCCAGACCTCAAACCGGTAGGAAGAAAGGCCGTTAATTGCTTTAAACCGGTAATTAGCTGTCAAACACCCCCAAGGTCTTGTCGCCTCATCGAGCGCCGACCTCACCCTCCGCGAAGAGTGGCTCGTCGTCAGTTGTGGCTCATCTCGGTTTCAAAAGCCTCATATGTCATGCTTTGATCTACGCGCCCGTTTACCCTCCGACCACCTGGTCAGCCCAGCGTCGGAACATGTCTTGCCCCTTTCAATGATCGTCCCTTGCGCAAAGACCCCATCCGTAGAGCCTCATTGCCATGCTTGACCGTACGCGCCCAGATATATCAGCCGCATCGGACAAAGACGCTCGCCTTGTCAAGGTTTCGCCTTACACCAAGACGCGCCCTCGTCATCTCGGTCCGAACAACCTCACTTTATGCTTTGCCGTACGCGCCCTGGATGCCCGTTGCTCGGCAGCTTCGAGGCACCTACTGCTTGTGCAACTCTCCCTCGACCTTTTCGTTCCACCACTTCTTCCAGTCTACTACCGTACGAGCAGTCCGCGCCTCTTCTGCAGCAAACACGACAGCATGGCTCCTGAAGGCCTCCTCGAGGTCGCACCCCAGAAACTCTCGCTGTGCCGTAGCTGCTGGCATAGCCTCGTTGTCCACCGCGTTCACGGCCATGAGGAACTGTCTCACGAGCCCCTCGTCCCCACCACCATGGCCACCGCCTGCTTGGTGGGGCTCATGTGTCTCCGTTTGACCGGTCGAGAAGTTGTGGACACGTATGGTGCTGCTGTCGTATTCAATCTCCCCTTTGGTACCGTATATGCGCCCACGCCGCTCGCATATCTTCTCTGTGAAGGCGACCATGTGGAACTGTGCAGTTTTTGCTCCTCTGTTCTTCAACTCTGGCCTTCCTTCTTCATCTGTCGAGAGCGGATCGTCGTGCCATGTGATGGTAACACATTGGTCGTCGCATACGTCGTTGTCTGCTTCCCATACGCACCTCCCAAACCACGGACGTGCCTCTACCTCTGCCGTAGGAGTGCCAGAGGTGTAGTCCTCAGTAAGATTCTCGAGCAGTTGCTTTGCCGCAGCCTCCTTCCCTGAAGTCTTGTAAATATCTTCGATCTCCGGGTTGACAATCTTGACGGGCCAGCCTGTGTTTCCAGAGCCAAGGTGTCTATCATGACTAGGTAAGATTCGAGGTCAGCATTCTCTTACAGGCTATCTCAGGTCCTAGATGTACTCACTAGATCTTCTTTGCGCTGTACTCACACTCTGGCTCATACGCACACGACATACAGTTGGTCGCATCAGCCGCCTCCTTGGGCTTCCTCGCGCGCCGGAAGAACTTCCTGCTTCCAGTCGACGTAATGTAAGACGGTAAATGTGGTGTCTGTTCTGCGTTCGTCGGTGGAGTACAAAGCATCCACATCAAGAAGTCAATGTCATGGCATGACTTGGTGAGTAGCGAGGGCGCGGTTGTAGATTCCTTGCGCCAGTTGCCCCTTCAACACATTAGTAATGTCATATTAGAGGTAGAAAGCAATACGTACCGCACATAGGAGTGGCTGAAATGCCACCAACCAACCGGCTCGACATGCTCAATACTCATCACATCTCCAATAACGCCCTGATCCAAGACCAGATGCCTCAGGAGCATGTTGTGCGGCGAGTAGCGAAGAACATGGCATATGCCAAAGACAGTCTCCTTGTGCTTCGTCGTTCCATTAGCTTCTCCATCAATATGCCCATTGACCTCTCCCTTAGCATGTCCATTCTCCTGCACCCCCTTTCCCCCCAACGCCCCCAAGATCCTCACACAGCTCCCCAACCCCGTACTCAACGGCTTCTCACAGCAAACATGCACCCCCAGCCCCGCAATCCCCAACAGCACCTCCTCATGCATCTCATCCAGCACACACACAAACACCACATCCACGTGCACGGGCGCATACCCCCCAGGACCCGTCAGTCCCTCTCCTGTGGCAGCGCTCTCGCGCCGCGCAGTCTCGTACTTGACCCAGTCGCGCCAATCTGGAAACGCGGATCCGAATGCTGGCACGCGGTCGGCGCCCCATATGAAGCGGCGTCCGAAGGCGGCGCGCTTGTGTGCATTGGGCTCGCATACGGCGGCGATGGTGGCGTTGGTGCTGGAGAGGGCGGCTTTGGCGTACGAGGTTCCGCGGCTGCCGGCGCCAATTATGAGGATGCGGGGTGGGGAGGGGAAGGTTTGATGTTGGGGGGGATTGAGGAAGGTTGAGGTGGTGGTGGAGGTTGGCATTGTTGGTGATGTGGTAATGGGGAGGAGTTGGATGGAAAGTATTGTGGGAGTGAGAGTTGATGTTTGTGATCTTTCTGGAAGAGGTAGGAACCACCCAAAAGTATTGTTATGCAGACTACCAAATTCAAATCTTGCTTCGTAGCTTCCACTGATGGATGAACGCAGGCTTATCGCATGTCCAATGTGGCTGCCTGATGAAAATGTTGCTTGACCGGTCAAATGAGGGGAAGCCTGGTGCTAGAGTACGAGTGTAGCATTAGAGGATTGTGTGCATTTCATGTTACATTGCAGAGCAGCCAAGAATGGTGGTCGATTCAAGGTAGGCAATCACGGTGTGGGGTTCTTGCTTAGGACAAAAGGTCAGCCAATGAGATCATCGCTGATAAATCGTGTAATTATGTTCTGTACACGACTCTACTTCGCATCGAAGCGAGTGTCACCTAGTCTACCGTCTAAAAGGCAGAAAGCCACGGAATGCGACATGGCGTTCTCCAAGTGCCTGTATGGAGAACGCCGTAATGCCTATTGACAAATGGGTCTATAATCTGTCCAGCTCATAGAACAGCAGATACACTTCCTTCTGCTTGCCCAGAACATCGCTGGTCTTGCTTTCCTTGACCTTGTCGTCACTGATGCCCCACCACCTGTTGCTCGCCCTCTTGGAGCGCCGCTTCAGAGGGTTGGCATCAGCCATCGATGCAGCCTTCTCGGTCGCCTTGTCCTTGAGCGACCGCAGGCTCCTGGTCCGTGAGAGCCCCTCAGTGTCAGACGAGGATGGCGGAAGTTTTAGCGAGCTGGTGTCAGCTTCTCGAGGTGCAGATGTGGGTGCCGGACCTCTCGCTGGTGTCACCATTGACTCTTGCGAGGATAGCGATCGCACTGACGGTGAGTCTAGTGTTGGTGTCGAGGGCACCGGTGACCCGCGGTCGCTTGTTGTAGGTAAGTTGACACTTGATATCCGTGGACTCGGCACCGCAGACGGCACAGCTGAGGGTTGTGCTGAGGGATATGGGCTAGCTTGGCGACTGTATGCACCCTCGGTACCAAACGAGACTGGTGTAGAGAAGGGTAATGGTTGCACCTGGCGTCGAAAAGATTCGTAATGGCCGCTGCTGTGGCTGCCCTTGTGCGTGACCACACCCAGCAGCTTGTAGTTCTTGCGATGCAGTAAGCCACCTAGCGGGAGTGACTCTGGAAAAGATACCTTAGCAAGATTCTTTGTGGAGACACTCCCCACTGCATAGACTGATCGCGACAGGTGGACAGCGAGGACCTTGGGAAACTGTGAAATGTACATGTGGCGTGATATCCGTCGCTTGGGTGCTTGCTTCGAGTCTGGAAGCTTAACGTCCTCTGGTGGGTTCTCTGGGTCGTTTTCGAATGCTTGCCGCAGCTTATCAACCTCTAACTGCAAACGTTCTTTGACTTCTTCATCAGTCGCCCGTGAGAGCTCGTGGTCCTTGCTTCTAAGAGCATGCTCTAAGCGACACTTTTCGCACTTGAAGTCATCAATATACTCGACCTTGAGCATGCCGTCAAAGCATGCATTCAGGGAAGTCGATGAGACTTGTGGTACGTTCAGGGTCAAGGTGACGAATGTCGAAATGGTCGGCTTAGGCTTGAAGTGGCATGTTTCGCACTCGATTTGCGACTCAATCTTGCCCTCGAACGGAAATCCCTCCTCGTCAACAGCCGGCTCATCGTCCTCTTCAACCTCTTCTTCCTTGATATTGCTACTTGAAGCTTCAGGAGGCGCAACACCAAACTGCTCGACAATCTCCCGCCGCTCGGATGCAGTTTCTGAGTGTGTGATTGCGATCCCTAGCCGTCGAGCCTGTCGCCTGGCTTTGGCACCGGCGTGGTATTCGTCGCATAGTCGCTCGGTGACGATTTGCAGAAACTCTTGGGCGTCCTGCTGCTGCCGGCTAATGCGAGTACCGAATGCACGCTCGAGCGCTCGTATGAAGGGCTGCGGAGAGATTGTCTTCTTGTACAACGGCCGCTCGTTCAGGGAGTCCAGTACCTCCTTTAGGCCGTACGTAAGCAGACCCTTCTGCAGGCCCTCCAGCTTCCCCGGCCGGACCTTGGAATCCTGCGTGCTCAGTCTTTCTGGGTCGACATTGTACACCTCCGGGCCGTCCAGCTTCCGGCGGTGTGTCTCTCTTATCAGGTATATGCGCAAGTCTGGCAGCCCGGCTAACGCCTGCAGCACCGAGTTTATGAAGCAGTCGTTAGCGGCATTGCTGAGGCCGACCACGCTCTTCTTCTTGCTGCTCGAGGAATCCTCGTCAATGAAGAAGGTGGGCGCAAAGACGTAGACGAGGGTAATCGCTGCCAGCGAGGCGCCGGCGGCATAGGTTGCGATTGTGAGGGGCTTCTCAGGCATTTTGCGGCGCTCCCACTTCCGCTACGGCGGGATTGGCCGGCGAGCCTGGGATGGTGCGAGGCTCTGGGACGGTTGCGACAGGGCGCAACTGCGGGCTTCGGGGGGTGCGAAGGTGTCAGTCGGGCGCTGTGATGGGCGTGCTTCAGGCTCCATGGTCAGACAGCTGCCCAGGCTTGCGCATGCCGCTGGCAGTCATCTGTTTGCTAGGTGAGAGCCCTAGGTAGCGGGCGCAGGATATGCCGAGCCAAACGGCAAGCGCACGGCCAGTCGCTGGTTCCGCGCCGTGGCTGGCATCGCAACTATCTCCATATTTGCTCGGACGACGTGTGAGGCAGCATAAGCGACCACCTTTGCTCAATGGCGTCTATCAGCAGGTCATCGCTGCTTCCGCAGTGCACCTCGTGTGTGCGGAGGTTCACACGGCAAAATTTAGACGCATGGGGGTCACAGCAGACACGCAATATTTCGAAGAAGGCGAAGGAGGCCGAGCGCAACATTGTCGTGAAGCTGCTCAAGGACGTGCCGCGATATGGACGTGCAGGTAGGAGGATGTAATGTAATTCTATGGCTCTGCTAATGTCTGTAGGCTCATATGTGCCACTCAATCCCTCGCTGATGCGCAATCGATGGTTTCCCGCTCGCGTCGCCGACTACGTACCCGTGATACAGCTGAAGCAGCTCAAGGCGCAGGAGCTTGACCTGTCACGGGACTTCTCGTACGGCGTGCGGGCGAAGCTGGAGGAGGCAGAGGAGGACGAAGAGGATCTGGTTGCGGCGAGGCGCTATGTGCGGCCAATTGAGATTGACGTATTGAGCGTATGTCTCTGTCCCGTTCCTACAAGGAAGGCGCTGACCAGACTAGCCCGAGCGCTCCATTGAGCTCCTGAACACCTTCGTCCCACCCACCATCGACTTCTACCGCCAGCGCATCGAACAAGAACGGGAGTCGAGACCACGGTTCGGCGCATCCGGTGCAGCTGATGTCTTGACTGCGGCCGCCATGGCGAGCAAACCAAAGGCACATGCCGATGCCATCTATGGCTCAGTTTCGACTGCGGATGTTGTCACCACCATTAGAGGAGCGCTGGCACACAACGACGAGGCAGCTCGCGTGATCCTGAACGAAGCAGACGTCAAGTTTCTCACAGGGCACGAGGGGGAGGATACGTCGCGGGTGAAGCAGCTGGGTGTGTTCAAGTTGGAGATACAGTTGGGCGCCGAGGAGCCGCTGCTGAGGAACGTTAGGGTCCGGGAGAAGACAGCGGAAGCATAGCAGAGTATCGTGAAGCCGCAGAGCCAAGCAGCCACGGGTGCAATGCCAGAGTTCCAGAACCTCGGACATTTCTCCGTTCGTTGTAAAGATAGACCTGTTGAACAGCCATACCCTCGCGCGAGCATCGTGATAGCCTCGGGAAAATGGCATTGAAGTCTTCAGAGCCGCACGTCGGAGCGCATCCCCTGCGATGCCTCCCACCCCATGATATGATTGGTGGGACCCTGACATACACGATGCGTAAGAGCGCACGCAGCTCGGTAATCGCAGGCCCAAGGCACGGCGAGACTCGGACAAAAGCACGCCTGATCATGCCAGCAAAAATCCATCGTCCACTTGCGGGCCGCCAGAACTCCAGAGCGCGGCCGTGAGCCTCCGTTAGTTGACCATCACGCTAATCTCATATACCCTCCCACGGCGCCGCCAAAGTAAAGCAAACTCAGGTGCATATCACTCAGGTACGTCTTTGCTTTTCCACCAGGTCAGATTGTCGGTGAGATTTTTCTGCCGCAGATTTGCTTTTCAAAGCTGTGGTTTGCGTGCAGCGTGGGTGGATTGCAGCTGCGTCACATCCGTCGATTAGCGGGGTCACCCCACTATAGCTGCTGCTCTTTTACTATCACCTTCTTTCTTGTCCCAACAATCGCATCTCTGCTCATATACTCTCTTCAACTCCTGACTTCGAATTTGTTCCAGCAAACACCAACATTATCACCACCAAATCAACAATCATGGGTGCTCAGGTGAGTTGTCCATCCGTGGCCTGTATAAGAGACATACACTAACTATATCATGATAGGATGTTTTGAGCCGCAAGTCGGGTGTCATCGTCGGCGACGATGTGCTCAAGCTGTTCCAGCACGCCAAGGACAACGGCTATGCCATTCCAGCCGGTACGTGTCTACCAAGAAGCGCAACCGAAGCAATTGCTGACTTCATACTTCAGTGAACGTCACATCATCCTCCACCGTCGTTGCGACTCTCGAGGCTGCTCGCGATGCCAAGTCGCCCATCATCCTCCAGGCTTCGCAAGGAGGAGCCGCCTACTTCGCCGGCAAGGGTGTCGACAACAAGAACCAGGAGGCTTCCATCGCTGGTTCGGTAGCTGCCGCTCACTACATTCGATCCATTGCACCGGTGCGCAAAACCCATCCTCGAATTCACTATGTGATGTGTACTGACCTCGTACTTTAGATCTACGGCATTCCCGTTGTTCTACACACGGATCACTGCGCCAAGTAAGTCTTGTGCTACACATCTAAACGATCATCTGCTGACATTACACAGGAAGCTTTTGCCGTGGCTAGACGGTATGCTCGATGCTGATGAGGCATACTACAAGGAGCATGGCGAGCCGCTTTTCTCCTCCCACATGATCGATCTCTCCGAGGAGGCTGTCGACTACAACATTGCGACTACCAAGAAGTACCTCGAGCGTGCGGCCCCGATGAAGCAGTGGCTCGAGATGGAGATTGGTATCACCGGTGGTGAGGAGGATGGCGTTAACAACGAGGACGTCGACAACAACTCCCTCTACACTCAGCCCGAGGACATCTGGGACATCTACAAGGCTCTCTCTGAGGTTTCGCCGTACTTCAGCATCGCCGCCGGATTCGGAAACGTTCACGGAGTCTACAAGCCCGGCAACGTCAAGCTCCAGCCTAGCCTTCTCAAGAAGCATCAGCAGTTTGTCAAGGAAAAGATCAACGCCAAGGAGGACAAGCCCGTCTTCCTCGTTTTCCACGGAGGCAGCGGCAGCAGCGTCGACGATTTCCGGGAGGCTATCTCGTATGGTGTCATCAAGGTCAACCTCGACACCGACATGCAGTGGGCATACCTGAGCGGTATTCGGGACTTCATCCAGTCCAAGCACGACTACCTCCAGACCCAAGTCGGCAACCCTGACGGCGATGACAAGCCCAACAAGAAGTACTACGATCCTCGTGTCTGGGTCCGTGAGGGAGAGAAGACCATGACAAAGCGTGTCAAGACAGGTCTTGAAGACTTCTACGCTGCCGGAAAGCTATAAGCTATGAGCAGCTATTGAGAACATGCCAACATCGGCGTTAGGGGACTGATGTTTGACGAGTTGTGGTGCAATGGCGAGGAAATACAATATTTCACTACGCCTAAGCACGTACGGATGTCATGAGAATGTATACTTATGAACGTTGTCTGAACACATTTCAGGAATCCAAACTGTTTACGATCTCCCCATGAAAGCTCGTTGATATTACAAAGAATACTATCAGCTGGGATAACTATGAACAAATCTTTGAGGTTGGTACAGGTCCAGCCCAATGACGTCTATCCGTTCAGCAGTGAAATTGAGTAATGAAGTGATCAGGTTGGAGCAGCATTTAGGCCGGATTTGAGTAGTGCACGAGCAAGGAAACCAGGAAAAGGATCATTCGAACTCGAGACTGCCATTCTAGAAACTAGCTGGCGCCTGGTGACGCGTGTGGCAGTATAGCGAGGCCCAAGTTAATATAGTCTCCCAACTTTAGATCACGCGTCCAGTCTCTGTAAGATGGAGTTCGGCCCCAATGTACTTGTTAATACTAGCGTGCTTTGTGCTTCAACCCTGCCCGGAAGAGTACGTTCGATGACATCATACCCTGGTCGCAATGCTCTTTCCGGCTTCACGATCAGCGCAAGCATGTGAGCAGTTTGCTGCTGCTATAATATCAGCATTACGTATATATTCTCATACTACCCACCAAACACATCCTTTGTACTTTTCCGCACGCTTCAACCTATCTTACCTGTTTTACTACTACTACTACATTTCTCAAGAACATCGACCAATATGACGCTCGGAGACTCGATCCGCAAGGGCGTGGGTATGGTCCACGGCACCGGCGAGGCTATTAGAGGCAACTTCAACGCCGCCATCGACAACGCAAGCGGTGATAAGGCTGCTGCCGTCAAGAATCAGGAAATCGCACAGAAAGGTGTGGATGAATGGGATCGCGGCTACCGCGGACACGGTAGGTTTGAACGTCTTCTGCTATACGTCTATTGTCTCTACGCAACACTACGAGCATCGCTGACCTCACCCTCCATAGCTCTCGGCTCCGAGCCTGCACATGGCGTAGGACACCACGCCGCCCCTACCGACGCCGCCGTAAACACCACAGCCTCCACCTCGACCAACTACGGCCCGCACTCCACCAACGTCGGCAACAAGCTCGACCCCCGCTTCGACTCCGACACCGACCACCGCGGCACAGTTACAAACTCGACAAACGTCGGCCCGCATTCCAGCAACATCGCCAACAAGCTCGATCCCCGCGTCGACTCTGATGCAGACCACCGAAACAACCCAGCATCCGGCATGGGCCCCAGCGGCACCCTGACAGGCTCAAGCAACGTCGGCCACCACAACTCCAACCTCGCCAACAAACTCGACCCAAGAATCGACTCGGACGCTGACCACCGGAACAACCCTACCTCGGCTGTCGGACCCAGCGGAGGCTATACAGGCTCCAGCAACGCGGGACACCACCAGAGCAACTTCGCCAACAAGCTAGACCCGCGCATCGACTCGGATATGGATCATCGCGCCAATCCGACGAGCAATGTGGGCATTCAGGGCCAGGGCGCTGGTGGTGTGGGAGGCGTGGGAAGTACGAATGTTGGGCCGCATTCGAGTAATGTGGGGAATAAACTTGATCCCAGGGTGGATTCGGATGCGGATCATCGTGCGAATCCGGCGAGTGGGGTTGGTGGGAGGGGGTATTGAGATGGGTGGTTGGAGGGAGGACGATGGGTAGAGGAGTTGTTGTTGTCGTAGTGTGATGGAGTGAATATACCCTTTTTCTTCTCAAGATTTACCTCGTGCTTTGAACGTGAAATGTGTTTGTATATGACAAGACTACCCGTTTATTCTATTCTGAGTGAACAAAAACTCTACATCTCACATAATCTCTTCAGCAACCCTCATGCCCCCGTATACCCCCCCGTCCTATGCACCATCCTCCCCCTCACCCAAACCGCAACCGTATTCCGATCATCCCCACTATACACCCATTTCTCCACCCTCTCCCCCCACGCCTCCCACCCAAAAACATCCACCGCACCGCCAAACGCCTCCCCAGTATTCCCCGCCTCATCCACCACTCCCAGCCTCACCAGCTGCGCATCCCACTCCATGCCCACCTCAAACCCGCCGACCTTGTCCTCCAGCCCAACGACTTGCGCGCCGCCGCGCGTGGCTAGGTACAATGCTTCCTCGGTACTGAGTTTATCAGAGTCCTGGGCGGACTGCAGCGAGAGGTGTCGAGACACCCAGATGGCCTGGCGGCAGTTTTCGAGGATGCTGGGGTGGAAGCCGCCGCTGACGTCGGAGCCGAGACCGAGGGTATGGCCTTCGTTTAGGAGCGTGCGGACGGGGCAGCAGCCGGATGTTATAGCTGTGTTACTAGCTGGGCAATGGGATATCTTGCTCCCCTTTTCCAAGATAGTTTTGCGCTCCTCGGGGGACAAGTGTACGGCGTGCGCGAGGATAGTTTTGGGCGTGAGGAGAGAGTGCGTAGCGTAGACGTCCGTGTAACTCTTCGAGTCTGGGAAGAGGTCCTTTACGAGTTGAACTTCGTTCACGTTTTCCGAGATATGTGTTTGAATGAATGTGTCTTCGGCGGCGGCGAGTTGCCCGATTGCAGTCAGGCAGGCGGGTGTGCAGGAGGGAGCGAAGCGCGGGGTTATGATGGGCCGGACGATTGTGCCTGAGGGGTCGATGGAGCGGATGTGGTCGATGCTTGCTTTTGAATCTTTGATGCTGCTTTCGACGCTTTCGTCGCGGTAGTACGAGGGGCTGAGGTCCGAGTCCATGCATACGCGGCCTACGAGTGCGCGTTGACCTCTTTGGAGGCAGATGTTTGCGAGGAGGTTTGTTGCGGGGACGTGGATGGTGGCGTAGTATGCGCAGGTTGTGGTGCCGTGGGATAGTGTTCTCGAGACGAAGTTTTGGTAGATGCGGTTCGCTTTGGTGAGGTCGGAGAGACTGGATTCCATGGGGAAAGTGTATGTTTGCAGCCAGTCCAGGAGGGTTGTTTTGCCAAAGAGGCCGGTATTGGGATGTTGGGGGGCATGAGTATGAGTGTCGATGAAGCCAGGGAAGAAGAAGCTGTCGCCAGAAATCTTGACAGTTTTGGCGTCTTGCCATTCCGACTTTTCAGATTTGATTGATTCGAAGGACTGTGCATCTCTTTCTACAAAGGCGATGATGCCATTCTCATCTACTCCAATCGCGCCGTTTTCGCAAATCTCAAGCTCGGTGAGAGACTTGCTGTGGACGAAGGGTCCGAGATAGATCGTTTTGGAAATGGGTGTTGATGCAGCCATTTTGAAGGATGTTGATACTGATCCCTGTTCGTGATGTTCTAGGTGACTAAGGTAGATTTCCAGGGTTCTTGATATGCAGGTGCACTGCAGCTTAATACTGTCGGGAGCAGTGCTGGAGTTAGCTTGACGTAACGCTTGCTTGGCAAACAAATAACTCTAAACAACTCGTGGCGGTGTGTGTACTAGTAAAATCATGTGAGGAGCCGGCGAGAAGTACTGCGAGGTCGAGGGGCACAAGAACGAGCTTTATCGTTGCTCAAAGCTGTGGTTGCTCTAACGCGGCTAGGCGGCTCGCTAAGGGAGGAAAGCGCAGTGGACCGAAATGCGTCGGCGTCCTCCGATCTTTTTATCACCAGCAAAAGCAACGACATGAACATCAGCAAACAGACCAGGGAAAGATCAGTCAAGGTAAAATGAAGCATCAATAAATCTTGACTGCGTTCGCCGCTATCCTATCTGCGCGAAAGGGCCAATGCTCTGTTTAAAGCTAGCTTTTCTCCAAGTGCGCCGAGGGCCAGGGATATCCTAAAAGTCCAAACTCCATAGGTATACAAGTGCTTGGCCCTAACCGATCTACTCAATGGTAGAGCCTTAGGCAAAGCCTCTACAGTTGTAATCAAAATGCGGCTCACAGGCTGTAGTCATGGATGCCTTGCGGTCCCTGATCGTTGTAGTCTGGTCGGGTCATGTAGCCCTTGCTCTGGCCTTGGTCTACCACAAAGATGACCTTGGCAGCGACCTGAGCACCAAGGAAGGCCGCCTCATCGAAGCCAACCTCTTTCCATTCCGGGAAGTACTCTGGAGGCTTCACGACCTTGATGTTTGTGGGTGTTTGACCATGCGACGAGTGTGTGTTTTGTGACATCCCGGCCATGAGAGGGTTGCCGCCGTGTGAAGTAAGATGTAGGTTCTGTCCTGCAGTGGCAGCGAACAAGAGGGGATTCACCTGCGAGCCGCCATGTGGGCCAAGCTGGGGTTGGGGGGTGTTGGCGCCAGTGCCTGCAGGGGTGGAGATGTTTGACGGGATCTCAGATGTAAACATGGTGGCTGACGATGGTGAGATGAGGTACTTTGAGCTCAGAGTCTGTAGTAGGGCGTCCTTGAAGCCTGCACCGAGTTAGTTGATATCAGAGAAAATGTTGCGCACTTCTCACCCTTTAACCTAGAGCCGTTACCACAGATGATCAGGCTGTCCCAAAGATCGCTGCGCTTCTGAACCTCGTCAACTGAAGAGATAGATCGATGCACAGCAGCTGCAATCTTTTCCAGCGTTCCATCACTGTCCGACAGGAAGCGCTCTGTTCCGACTTCAATCTCACGCTTGATTGACCCAGTCTTCGGACCCCCGGAACTGCCCTCGCCAGTGCCGTTCGCCTCGGTTGCGGAGGTGGGATCACCGTTCTCTGCGTGATCTTGAGCTTGCTTTCCCGTTACTTCATTCAGAGCCGACTTCGCATCCGCCAGACCCTGGGTTCCCAGGTCCATGTTCTTCAGAGTATCCAATAGAGCGTGGTCTGTGTACAAAAACGTCGCTTTTTCGCGCCTCGAGTTTGGCAATCTCGCCTGCCTGTTTGCCGCGTCTGGGGCAGGTGCGCCTTTCTTCTTTGCCAGCGCCTTGTCCTGCTTCTCCTTTTCCTTCTTTGCAAGGTACTCGTTCATTTTCCCGCCTGCTACGATGCTTGCAACATCCAAGACACCCTCGTTCTCCTCTGCTGCTGTCTCCTCGCCGACCTCAGTATCAACACCAGGCCCACGTGGTATGTTTCCTATCGTCGCGGCACCGGCAGGACCAGACCCAGTGGCACCGGTAGAGGCGGCGGATGCAGGGTTCGTGATGACATCCTTCTCCTGTGCAACTCCTGTCCCTGGCAACACACTTCCAAGAGGGAGGATCTCGCAAATCTGTGACCGCTTCAACTGTTCGCACATGTCTCTGTTGAAACCCTTGGTTTTCAGCTTCGATAGAAGCCCAGCTGTGAAGGCTTCGCCACCACAGCCCGGTAACGAGACGACTCTCCCCTGGGTCTGCGGAATGAACTCGCTGATCGCAGTCACGTCTGTCTTGTTCTTGCCTACATCCACAACGGTGGCCGTATGTACTCCGTACGCCCACGTTGTCGCCAAAGCCGCGTCCATAAGTCCAAATGCTGGCGTCTTGAACTTTTCAAAGAAGAACTGGGTGAGCTTCTCGTGCTCGCGAGGGGTCCACGCGGGCTGTGTTATCAGGAGGATGGCGGTGTGAAAGGGCGGATTCAGCGTGTTGTAGACGTGCGTGATGAGCGCAAAGAAGCACGGCCAGTCGACGATTCTGCCTTCTTCTATGGGCCATATTGCGCCCTCTTCGGAAATGCGATCTTCCTCCCATATTATTTCATCGTCCTCGCCCTCTGTCGCTGGCTTTTTTTCTTCTTCCGCATCGTCGTTGGACAGCCCATTGGACTTCTCGTTCTTTCGCCGTATCTTGTACGGTTCAAATTCACCCGCCTTTTCCGCTGGGAACATGCGCGAGCGGAATCGCACCTTTCCCGGAGTGAAAGACTCGGGCAGGCCGAGTTGCGCGACCGTGGTTTCCGACCCTGGCGCGATAATCTGGAGTGTTTTAGCGTGAGTGGTGCATATGGTGTATATGCAGAAAAGCTTACAATGATCTGATCATCCTTGAAAGGCGGCATGGCTGCGCAATTGGAGAGGGATGCAACGTCGGCGCGTCTCTTGGTGGAGCTGTAGCTTTGCGAAACGCGCGACTCGGTCGCAGAGGGCGCTACTGCGGCTTAGTCAGCCGGGTCCACACCACGACAGGCCACGGCTGTCACAAGCCAGTCACCCGCAGATTCCCCAAACGTGCTCGAGAAGAGCAACACCATGGGCGCTATACAGAACGCTACTGTGCATACTGGCGCATCCGGAGAGCATTCCGCGTGACGCTTCAAATTGAAGTATCTTCTGCCCCTCCATTGCCTTGCCGTTGCCTATCATGGCGGACCCGGAAGCTCTACCGTCGCTCGTTAAGAGCTCTGCTGCGGCAATATCCAGTGCAGCCGATGCTGTTCAGACCTCGCTCGCAGCTATGAAAATTGCCGAGATAGCACCATCCTCAACCTTTGGCATATTGGGCCGCGTGATTCTCTCAATCCTGAGCGTGCTCCCCACCATTCTCTTTTGGGTGACATATACATTGCCAGCATGGCTCTTTACCTTGTTCTCCATGAGCTTGACATTCACCATGAATTTCACGACTTTGTAAGACATTTGCCGCTGTTCAGGATCATGGCTAATTGGAACAGAATGTTGGTCGTCGTCTTCATCGTGTCTACCATCAGTTACTTTGTGAGATACCGATACTTGACCATGTACGCCCGCCTACCGCCTGAACCACAACGAGAGGATCCCCAGGTCGAAGTGTTTCCAGAGAGCCAGGAAGGCGACTCGAAGAGAGGTCTATCAAACTATCTTGACGAGTTTCTCAGCGCTATCAAAGTGTTCGGCTATTTGGAGCGTCCAGTCTTTCACGAACTCACTCGGACCATGCAAACCCGCCGTCTTGCTGCTGGGGAAACCATCCTTCTCGAGGACGAGAAAGGCTTCTGCTTGGTAGTGGATGGTCTAGTCCAGATTTTCGTCAAGTCCAACCGAGAAGGATCTGATTCCGACGAGGACGAGCTCGGTGATGAATCGTCAGGGGGACCCACAGGGCAGGGCCACCGTCAAGGCTATCAGCTACTCACAGAAGTCAAGAATGGCGCGCCAATGTCTTCGTTGTTCTCTATTCTCTCGCTCTTCACCGAGGATGTCAAGCTCCGCCATGACGAGGACGAGGACCCCAGTGCCAGTGTGCCTTGGACACCACAGGGAGGCGATATACGGCCTTCAATGACTACGAACAGCAGTTTTGGCATGGAAGATTCACGACCACATACCCCAAACGACGTGCACGAAGCTACGCTGCAGCAGCGCAGGACATCAGCATTTGCTAGTCCCACGGCCGGAGGACGTCTTCCCACTGTTCCGCCTCTCTCTCTTGACACCGAAGGATTTGGTGACCAACTCAAGCATTCCAAGACACGGAGGTCACCATCACGCAACACAAAGCCCAAGTCTGCTCATCCGGATATTGTCGCGCGGGCAACGGTTGACACAACGATTGCCATCATACCAGCGACAGCCTTTCGTCGGTTGACGCGCATATATCCAAAGGCGTCAGCACATATTGTTCAAGTCATTCTTACGCGCTTACAGAGAGTGACTCTAGCCACCAGCCATGCCTACCTCAGTCTCACCAACGAAGTGCTGCGCACCGAGAAACTCATGAACAAGTACACCACCTACGACTTACCTGGGTTTCTGCGGGACGCACCCTTGGAAAGACTAAAAGAGAAATTCACCAAAGAGACCGACCGTCTCGGTTCCGATGAGGGCATGAAAGGAATCGCATTGCACAACCCAGGCGCCGGGCGTCGCCGAAGATCTAGCGTGACACTTAGGCGGAGCACAGCGGCGCAAGCTCGCCTTGCAGCTGCGCGTGGTACGTCGATGGATGCAAGTGCCGAAATTTTGAACAGAATGGCTTCTCCCGATCATGGCATGCGCAATGATCGCATCAGTGCGGGTGATCTATTGACCAATGCCCAGATGTCACGAGGTGGTGGCCGGCCAGGCCGCAGTAGCTTCTCACAACCATACCCTCACGACCTTCGTCGAGAAACGCGCACACCATTAGATGTCAATGGCTTCAACCCGTTTGCTTCGCCATCTCTGCGCCCCAACCTACATCGACAAGAATCGATCGACGAAGCGACCGTTTTCCGAGAATCCGTGCTTGGCTGCATGTTCAAAGCGATCGGACTTACAAATCCAGAAAAGTCCATGCCCAAGCCTGCAACATCAGTTGAACAGTCGCCACGACTCGTTTCTTTCGATGCCAAGCGACAAAAGGCTGTCTTTACCAATGCCTTCGGTTTCATGGACCCATACGAAGCATCGCGAGATGCCGATACAGAGTCCGTAATCTCCGCATCGAATGTTTCCACCTTGAGCGCTTCTGGTCACGGGAACCTACTCGAAGAAGTTGTGAACGATGTTGAGATTGTATACTTCCCCAAAGATTCCGTGCTTGTCGAGCAAGGCGAACGAAACCCAGGACTATACTACGTGATTGATGGATTCCTCGACGTCAGTGTCGCCATTGATGAGGATGCTGCCGAACACAATGTTCTTGGTACCCTACCCACTGGACCTGCCGTGTTCGAGGATGACTTGTTCGGCCCACCACTCACACGAACAGGGACGACTAACTCACTTCGTAATGCTGGGGGTGAAGCTGGCAAGAAAAAGCGTGGACGGAAAAGCCTTTTCATGACAAGGCCCGGTGGTCTAGCTGGATACCTAGGCACGATTTCATCAAATCGGTCATTCGTAGATGTCACTGCAAAGACTGACGTCTATGTGGGCTTTCTACCGCGGGCGTCAATCGAGAGGATCGTAGAACGTTACCCAGTAGTGTTACTGACAATGGCAAAGCGTCTCACTACCCTCCTTCCTCGTCTGATTCAACATATCGACTTCGCACTGGAATGGGTGCAGGTCAACGCAGGGCAAGTGATATACAATCAGGGCGAGGAAAGCGATGCCATTTACATCGTGCTGAACGGTCGTTTGAGGGCCATCAAGGATGCTGAGAACAGCAAGATGAAGGTCATAGGCGAATACGGACAGGGCGACAGTGTGGGTGAGCTCGAGGTTCTGACAGAAACTGCTCGCCCAGGCTCTTTGCATGCCATTCGCGACACCGAGTTAGCGAAGTTTCCCAAGACGTTGTTCAATAGTCTCGCCCTCGAACATCCTGGTATCACGATCAAGATCTCGAAGATCATAGCCTCGCGTATGAGGGCCTTGGTCGACGATCCACTACACGAGCAGAGCAAAGAGCGGAGCTCCAAAGCGACAAGAACCAATGTCTCCTCTACAGTAAACTTGCGCACAGTCACTATCCTACCAGTGACCGCCGGAATACCAGTTGTGGACTTTGCAAGTCGATTGATGAACGCTTTGACGCAGATAGGCATGCCTCAAGGAGTGGTATCGTTGAACCAAGCTGCCATCCTCAATCATCTGGGAAGACATGCTTTCAACCGTATCGGTAAGCTCAAGCTGTCGCAGTACCTCGCCGACTTGGAAGAGAAGTATGGGATGGTACTGTATGTGGCAGATACACCAGTCAAGTCGCCGTGGACACAGACTTGCATCAGTCAGGCGGACTGTATTCTGCTTGTCGGATTGGCTGAGTCATCACCCAATATCGGCGAGTATGAGCGCTTTCTCTTGACAACAAAGACAACTGCGCGAAAGGAATTGGTGCTCCTGCACTCGGAGCGCTACTGCCCGTCGGGCTTAACGCGCAAGTGGCTACGCAACCGACCTTGGATCAATGGTAGTCATCACCATATCCAAATGTCATTCCAAGCCGCAGCAGAGCCTGTGCATCATGCAGGCCGCCGACTTGGAAGCGCCATCAAGCAGAGAGTACAAGTGATACAAGCGGAGATCCAGAAGTACACGTCTCGACGGGTAAGACAGACACCGTTGTACTCGGCAGATACACCGTTCAAGGGCGACTTTCATCGCCTTGCGCGACGGTTGTGTGGCAAATCTGTCGGTCTAGTCCTTGGCGGCGGTGGTGCACGAGGAATATCGCAGATCGGCATTATCAGGGCTCTTGAAGAAGCTGGCATACCCATTGACATTGTAGGTGGTACATCGATAGGTAGCTTTATTGGCGCACTGTACGCGTGGGATGCCGATGTGGTTCCCATGTATGGACGAGCCAAGAAGTTCTCCGGTCGCATGGGCAGCATGTGGAGGTTCGCCTTGGACCTCACATATCCTTCGTGAGTACGCCCAGAGCGTAACTTGGCTTGAACTAACAAGACCAGTGCATCATACACGACCGGCCACGAGTTCAATCGAGGCATCTTCAAGACGTTCGGTAACTCACAAATCGAAGACTTCTGGCTCGAGTTCTACTGCAACACTACGAATATCAGCAAAAGCCGATCGGAAATACACACAAGCGGCTATGTCTGGCGATATGTCAGAGCGTCCATGTCGCTAGCTGGTCTCCTGCCGCCGCTTTGCGACAATGGCAGCATGCTCCTCGACGGCGGCTACATCGACAACCTCACTGTAGCGCACATGAAGAGCCTAGGTGCTGATGTTATTTTCGCAATCGACGTGGGTAGCCTTGACGAAGACACGCCCCAAGCATTCGGCGACTCCCTTTCCGGGTTCTGGGCGACGTTCAACCGCTGGAACCCCTTCTCCGCGTACCCCAACCCACCAACGCTGTCAGAGATCCAGTCGCGCCTCGCGTACGTATCGAGCATCGATGCGCTAGAACGCGCGAAGAACACGCCGGGATGCAGGTACATGCGCCCGCCCATCGACCCGTATGGCACGCTCGACTTTGCCAAATTCGAGGAGATCTACGAGGTGGGGTATAAGTACGGCCGGGAGTTCTTGGCGCAGTTGAGGGAGCAAGGCGTGCTGCCTGTGACCGAGGAGACGGAGAAGGAGAAGAATCTCCGACGGACAATGGCACCGCGGCGGGCGAGTATTTAGCGTACGCTGAACCGCGTCGGGGTGCGGAGTCGGCGGTCATGCATCAGGTAATGAAATGCAGCGAGCGGATGCTTAGTTTTGCCCGTTTGGTGGCAGCGACACGGTTGGGTGGCTAGCTCAAGTCTTGCCGGGGTCTTATCGGACGCGTTCCCGACTTTTTGGACAATTGCTGCGCGGATACCGGCGGTCTATGGCCAGTAGCGAAGATAGACCAAGAAATGATGCTACTCGTGAAATTGCATAGTGTCGACATGTCGTGAGCTTCATTCTTCTGCTGTGCTCTTATCTGTGCCTTTGCCTTTGCATTCTCGCGTACTGTGGGCAGCAAACGCATTGACGTCACCGCAGCTACTACATTACGCTGATTTTGGTCAGCACGCTCAACCCCACGGAGCCAGAAAACAAAGTCTACAGACTCCCCGCGTGGCATTGAAGCGGCTCGATCGCCAGAATGCGTACGGCGTGCCTGAGGGCAGCTTCCTCGGCGAGCAGGCTAGTCCGCTCTACCTGCGCGGCTCCGCTCTCGCGCCCGCAGCTCGCTGGAAGCGCACCACGAGCCATTGCGTACACCAGCCAGCACGCCCTCCAGAGACGGGCATTCCAGCAAAATGCGCCCACCTCACAGCAGGCGGCTGCGGCTGCCGAAGCAGCAGACGACATTCTCGACACGCCAACCCAGCAGACGGACACGGCGAACCCCCTGGCAGTGCTAGACACGTTCCCGCGGCGACACATTGGGCCCTCGGCTGCTTCGACAGAGGCCATGCTGAAGGCCCTCGACCCGCCCGTGCAGAGCCTGGACGAGTTCGTCAAGCAGGTCATCCCCGCCGACATCCTCAATTCGCGCGACCTGGACATCGGCAAGCTGGGGAAGCGCCCCGGCTGTACATGGGGCAGAGATGGTGTCCCAGAATCCAATTTCCTCCAATATGCAAAGCAGATCATGGGCATGAACAGCCCTGGCAAGAGCTTGATCGGGCAGGGCTACTACGGCACCAAGGTGCCCGAGGTGATCAAGCGCAACGTGCTGGAGAACCCGGCCTGGTACACGAGCTACACGCCCTACCAGCCCGAGATCAGCCAGGGACGGCTGGAGAGCCTGCTCAACTTCCAGACCATGGTCTCGGACCTGACCGGCCTGACCATCGCCAACGCCTCGCTTCTGGACGAGCCGACGGCGGCTGCCGAGGCCATGACGCTGAGCTTGGGCATGATGCCCACGAGCAAGCAGAAGCGGCCGAACAAAACATTCCTGGTGTCCGAGAGATGTCACCCGCAGACCATCGCCGTCCTGTACTCGAGGGCTGAGGGCTTCGGCATCACCATCGAGGTTGCCGACGTCCTCAAGGATGGCAGCCAGCGCGTCGAGGAGCTGGGCCAGGATCTCGTCGGCGTGCTGGCGCAATACCCGGACACGGACGGCGGAGTGCACGACTTTCGGGGCCTCGCAGACAAGGTGCACGAGACTGGCGCCCTGTTCAGCGTAGCAACCGACCTGCTGGCCTTGACCCTTCTCACCCCCCCAGGAGAGTTCGGTGCCGACATCGCATTCGGCAACGCCCAGCGGTTCGGTGTGCCGCTGGGCTTCGGAGGACCCCACGCCGCCTTTTTCGCCTGCGACGAGAAATACAAGCGCAAGATTCCAGGCCGATTAATCGGTCTTTCCAAAGACAGGCTCGGCAACCCGGCCGCGCGACTGGCACTGCAGACCCGTGAACAGCACATCCGTCGCGAGAAGGCTACAAGCAACGTCTGCACAGCGCAAGCGCTACTGGCCAATATGAGCGCCATGTATGCCGTCTACCACGGACCAAATGGTCTGACCGCCATCGCGAAGAACGTCTTAGCAAAAGCTCGTATCTTGCAACAAGCACTCATCCAAGCGGGCTTCAAGACCGGACAGCGCGGTAAGCTGGACGATATGCCAGTGCTGTTTGATACTTTCGTGGTCGAGACTGGTGACAAGACTGGTGGCATCATTGCTGCGCTAGACAAGTATAACATCTTCGTACGGAAAATCGATGCCCGCCACCTTGGCATATCCGTCGATGAGACTACCACCATTGGAGTAATCAAAAGCATACTTCATTCATTCAGCGGGACAGGTAAATACGGTCAGGCCAATGACGATGAGGCAGTACAAGTGGAGGTGCCAGAGCCATTCAGGAGAACGAGCGAGTTCTTGACCCATCCTGTCTTCAACTCGCATCATTCCGAAACAGAGCTTCTGCGATACATCAACCATCTCGCATCCAAGGACTTGTCGCTTATTCATTCGATGATCCCTCTTGGATCATGCACGATGAAGCTGAACGCCACGGCGGAGATGGCACCGGTATCCTTCGATTCTGTCTCTAATCTGCATCCTTTCCTGCCACTGGAACGAGCCAAGGGCTACATGGTGATGATCAAGCAGCTCGAGGACGATCTGGCCAATATCACTGGCTTCCACTCAGTCTCACTGCAACCCAACTCGGGTGCTCAAGGCGAGTTTGCTGGTCTTCGTGTCATTCGCAAGTATCAGGAACAGCAGCCTGGCAAGAAGCGAGACATTTGTTTGATTCCTGTGTCAGCCCACGGTACCAATCCAGCATCTGCTGCGATGGCCGGCATGCGCGTCGTTGCCGTCAAATGCGATACTGCAACCGGTAACTTGGATATCGCAGACCTCAAGGCCAAGTGCGAGAAGCACAGCGATGAGTTGGCAGCAATTATGATCACCTATCCCAGCACATTCGGCGTCTTTGAGCCCAAGGTCAAGGAAGCTTGCGACCTCATCCACCAGCACGGCGGTCAAGTCTACATGGATGGTGCAAACATGAACGCGCAAATCGGTCTCTGCTCACCTGGTGAGATTGGAGCAGACGTGTGCCATCTAAACCTCCACAAGACCTTCTGCATCCCTCACGGCGGTGGTGGACCTGGTGTTGGACCCATCGGCGTGAAGGAGCACCTCACACCCTTCCTCCCTGGTCATCTGAGGAACGAGACTGGTGGCACCCAGGCTATCCACCCTGTTTCTGGAGCTCCATGGGGCTCTGCTAGCATTCTGCCTATCTCCTGGGCCTACATCAAGATGATGGGATCCATTGGCCTGACACAAGCCACCAAGATCACTCTCCTCAACGCAAACTACATCCTCGCCCGCCTCAAGCCTCACTACCCCATCCTCTACACCAACGACAAAGGCCGCTGCGCCCACGAGTTCATCCTTGATCTTCGCGGCTTCAAAGCATCCGCCGGCGTTGAAGCCATCGACGTCGCTAAGCGTCTTCAAGATTACGGCTTCCACGCTCCCACCATGTCCTGGCCTGTGGCTAACACGCTCATGATTGAGCCCACAGAGTCAGAGTCCAAGACGGAGCTCGACAGGTTCTGTGACGCGCTGATCAGCATCCGGAAGGAAATCCAGGAGATCGAAGACGGCAAGCAACCAAAGGGCAACAACCTTCTTACCATGGCGCCGCACAGTCAGCAAGATCTCATCACAGGAGAGTGGGATAGGCAGTACACGCGCGAGCAGGCGGCCTATCCGTTGCCGTATCTCAAGGAGAAGAAGTTCTGGCCCAGCGTGACGAGGTTGGACGATGGTAAGCTCTCTTCATACCCATATTAATCAACATTGTGGTTACTAACACTACGTTAGCATACGGCGACATGAACCTCTTCTGCACGTGTGCACCCGTCGAACCTGAAGACTCGGACATTACGGGTGCTGCGGCGCCCATGCCCACTTAGGCCCGTCCAATATGAATGAGCCTGGAGTTGATGACAATGATGGGATGATGGTTTCTTTGCGCGAAAATTAGAAGGTCCCTGCATTCAACACCAGCGTTGGAGTTTTGGCGCACACTTTGTCGGCTTTCAACACCGCTGACTGGGTTTGGGGTTTGGGGACGCATATTTTGGCGTTTTTGTGGGGGGAGATAGAAGGCAATGAATACAATGATTGGAGCATGTGAAGGGTTTTTCGATGTGATGCAAGTGAGGGGTGGTGCTGTGAGGTTCGGCTTTAGCATCAAATGCTGGACAAGCTGAGGTAACTGGGGAAGGTGCTAGGCAGTTCCTTTTATCATGCTGTCTCCCACACTAACGTCTTCCATGCAACACAACCAGCCTACATGACTCCGCAATTCAATTCAGAAGCGTGGAATATCTTCATATCAACCTCACCAGCCTCGATGTTCTTGATGCACAGCCACAAGGCACAGCCGCTTCTCTTCCATCCTCGCACCCTCGAGGCTGAGACACGGTAACACCTCCAACGCACACTCTTTGTATGCACAAATAAACCGGATAATCTCTCAAACCTAATAGTATGACATATTCGAGATGGTGGATCCGTATGTCGAAGCACCGCTCAACCTTCGAGAACGAGAAATTAGGCTAGTGACGCTGGAGCACAGCCACGTCTCGGAGCCCATCAAATGCATCCTAAGGTCTTACGCGCTCGACGATGAGTGTGCGGCGTACGTTGCGCTTTCCTATGCTTGGGGTGCGAAAGAGCGGTATGATTATATTCAAATCAACGATTTTTCGTTTCCAGTCGGTCGCAGTCTCTGGTCCTTCCTACACCAGATGCGCATGCAGCACCAACACAGCACCTTTTGGATCGACGCCGTCTGCATCAATCAAGCGGATGTATTCGAGCAGAACCATCAAGTGCAGATGATGCGCCAGATCTATACCAACGCTCATTCTGTGTGGGTTTGGCTGGGTGAAGCAGACGACACTACGCATAGCGACGTCGCGATGCAGTACATGAAGACTCGCGAGGCATTTGGCAACAGAGAAGTCAACTACAAGAAGCTTTGGAATGCAAGTAAAGCAAGAGCAGTCTTATCGCTCTGTGAGAGAGTTTACTGGAGGCGAATCTGGATAGTGCAGGAGATTATGTTAGCGAAGGACGCGACGGTTCTATGCGGCAACCATCGAGTCGGTTTCACAGAGCTGCAGCACCTCATATCTGATCTCCAAACCATCTCGGATCGAGGGCGAGCGATGCATATCACGGGCGTATCGGATGTGCTCGATAGCCCAGCCACAACAATTGTCAAGGCGAAATCGGAATGGGACGGGAGTCCTCAACCACTCACTACGCTGCTCGAACAATACCACAACCAACAGTCCACGGATGTCCGAGACAAGGTTTACGCACTGCACGGACTGGCGCACAACAGCGACGCCATTGCAATCAACTACCATATCGAGCCTAAAGCTTTGTTGACTGAAATCATATACCATACTTGCTCTCAGCAGGCGTCCAAGACCGACATGAAGAGATCCAAAAAGGACTTACTACGCTTTGCAAAGATGATGAGAGAGACACTCAAAGTCATTTGCACTGACGAGGAATTGGACTTCCATATTTCCGTGGCTAGGGGAGACGGTATCAGCATGGAAAAGGACTATGGCCTTCGCATACGCGGACAGTTCGTGGAAGAAGGAGCCTTACGCGCGGACTCTGCACTAGAGGAGTACATAAACGGCCATGTACCAAGCTGGCATCCAAGCTGGTCGCAGCATGTGCCTACAAGGAACCAAGGGCCAGACGACGCATATGAGAACAGGAGCCCGCCCGTAGTTGTCATACCAGCGCGCCATCGTCGCGAGCGCATCGAGGGACTATATGTGGTCAGGGAATCGGAGGACATGGTGGACTTCAGAAGACGATCTCGGGACCCGGAAAGGAGACGATCTCTGTACAGTGATTCTGAGGATATGGCACGCTTCAGGAGACATAACCGGGACAGAGAATCGGAGAATATGGCAGACTCCAGTATGCACAGGGGAACGCCAAATGTCGATTATTTGACTGGTCCTTCAATTCGGTCAATAGAGGACTACAACACACCGAGCTATGAACCTGTTACTCTACTGATGCCTACCAGTGAAGAATTCGACCAGCAGCAGCAACAGCCTCAGATCGACGCGGACGTACATGCAACACAAGCAGTCTTCCAGGACATCTTGCCCAAAACCCAGGCTTCGTCACTCGCCAACCAGCAAGTTAGCTCTCATTCTTCCGATGACCCCACGATGACATCGTCAAACTCCGCAGCCATCAACGTGGCTGGTCAGCTCGATAATGATACCGGTCCCTGGACACTATATACTGGGCAACATTTCCCGGATGTATTCGCTTCTGAGTCGGAAACTCCTACATCCTTGGAAGACTACGACCCTGAGACCTATCTCGCCAAATTCAATCCTTTTCATCAAGAAGATGTTGGTATGATCCGAATAGTCGCGGACGAGGTACATGCCGATGATACCTGCGGTCAGACTTCACCATGGTTCCATGATCGAGCCCAGCAAGGAGACTAGCTGAATGTGCGTGGACGAAGCAGCGGGGATTACTCTTTCATATCGTAGAGGTTATACTGTTGGACAGAGCCGATAGTCCACTGATAGCTTTCACGTGATCGCGCGTAGCTAGTGCCTTGGCAGCCTCTGAGAGCCTCGTACAGGCTCTCACGCGCCTTCCAATACATACATCATCATGCCAAAACTTGTGCCTCCCATCATATACACCATGTGAGTTTCTCAGATAGGGATTCTCAGGACAGCGCAAGGATTGTGACGTGTTGCTTCTTTCGTTGACTCTTCTCGTTTCGGATGTGACATGTGACGAGCTCAATCAATCCACTTATGACGTCACAGGGTCTGATCACAGCGAAGCTGCATCACACCCCCATCCCTCGCCGCGTCAAGAGATCCAGCCGTGGGACCTGCATCTACGGCAGACTCATCACGGCAAACATGATTACATTATGTGATGTCCGCCAAGGCCCAACATGCACGAGGCTCTGCGGGCTGACGATGCCCCAGCTGATAAGCGACCGGATCTGACGCCGTTGGCTTAGCGGTGTGAAGATGTGCAGCGATAGCCAAAATGCGTGACACGGGTGACGCCTAGCGGACAAGGAATGAGTGGATGATGGATCAGCGTGGGATATAAGGGCTTTGTGCTTCGCCCACGCGTCGTACATGCTTCGTTGTTGCTCTCAACACGACTTTTCATACCCTTGGTGATGCGCTTGCCGAGCCTCCGACATGCGACTATCGCCCTACTGGCAGCGACACGTCTTGCCCAGGCCTCGACCAGCAGCGAACAAAAGCAATTTGAGGACGTAGCTTGGGATGACGATAATTGGGTCTTATCGACGCACTCGTTGGATCAGGGACACTATCAATCACGACTTTCGCTGGCGAATGGATACTTCGGACTCAGCGTCGGGGCTGTGGGGCCGTTCTTCGAAGTCGATGAACAGGTAGATGGAAACGGAGTTAGCGGATGGCCTCTTTTCAGCAGACGACAGACGTTTTCTACGATCGCAGGATTCTACAACAACGAGCAGCGTACAAATGGTTCGAACTATCCATGGCTGTACCAATATGGCTGGGATAGCGTGGTATCTGGCATACCGCACTGGAGTGGATTACACGTCGAAGCGAATGGCGAGGTGCTCAATGCGTCTGTAAATCCAGAGCACGTGTCGGATTTCGTCACGAGTCTGGACGTCAAAGGTGGAGTAGCGAGCTGGAAGTACAACTGGAAGCCAGGAGGCTCCAGCGACGGGACGATCGACGTGGACTACCAGCTTTTCATACATAAATTGTATGTCAATCAAGCTGCGATTCGACTGCGACTTACGGCAAGTCGCGATATGAACGTCACAATTTACGATGTCCTGGATGGAGATTGCGCGGTTCGCTCCCAGTTTGTAGGTAAGAAGTACGAGGAGGATACACCGACTATTTGGACCGCTGTCAGCCCGGGTAACATCTCGGATGTCACAGCATATGTATACTCGACACTAGCTGCAGACCAGTGGGCGGATCTTCAGACTCGGAGTAAAGTGGAAGAAGGCCGCTTCAGCACCAACGATTCGACAATAGCACAGTCTATTCAGGTTCACTTGTCTGCATCGCAATCGCACGAGATCAAGAAATTTGTTGGTGTTGCATCAACAGATGCATTTGCAGATCCACAGGCTGCCGCTAGGAATGCCTCGCTTTCTGCCGTGGATATTGGATACTACAATCTCCTGCACTCGCACATCGAAGAATGGTCCATGATTCTTGCACCAGAGATGGTGGATAGCTATCACCTTCCGAATGGCTCGCTTCCCAGCGACCCTAGTATCCAGGAACTCCACATCCTGGCGCATACGAACCCGTTCTTCCTCCTATCACATATGGTCGGTTCCAATGCTGTCGCTGCTGCCGGGAACAATACTAGACTTGAGGTGAACAGTATTCCTGTTTGTGGGTTTGCGGCTGACTGCTATGGTGGCTTGATCTTCTGGGACAGCGATGTTTGGATCACACCAGGTATCCAAGTATCGCATCCGCATCATGCTCAGAATGTTATCAAGTACCGAGTCGAACGCTTTGAACAGGCGAAGAGAAACGTCGAGTTGGCATTCACGTCAAGCAAGAACCAAACCGATAGGTTTACGCCAGGTGGTGCGGTGTTTCCATGGACTAGCGGAAGATGGGGGAATTGCACGGCTACTGGAGCTTGCTTCGACTACGAATACCACCTGAATGGCGATCTCAGTCTCACGTTCAATAACCACTTGATCATCACTGGAGATAGTGATTACTTCAACAACACACTGCTGCCGATATCGAATGCCGTCGCACATTTCTTCGGACAGATCCTCGACTTCAACAAGTCGTCTGGAGCCTACGAACTATGGAATGCGACCGACCCCGATGAGTACGCGAATCAAGTGAACAACGCCGGATATACTACGGCGCTCATTCAACGCCATCTCATCGAGACTAACGAGTACAATGGGTGGTTTGGGAGGCCGCAAAATGCAAGCTGGAACGATAAGGCTGCTAAGATGCAGCTTCCAATTAACGAGCACGCGGGCATTATTGTGGAATATACGGGAATGAACGGGTCGGTTGAAGTTAAACAAGCCGATGTTGTGCTTGTGGACGATCTGCTACACTATCCGAACCCGTACAGCTTGACCAATCTGGATTACTACGCTGCGAAGCAGTCGCTTGACGGGCCCGCCATGACATACTCGTCTTTTGCTGTTGTAGCAAATGAGGTATCCCCCTCCGGTTGCTCCGCGCTGTCATATCACCTCTACTCATCTTCGCCATATGCACGAGCCCCGTGGTATCAATACTCTGAGCAGCTGATCGATAATCCCGGAGAGAACGGCGGAACGCATCCTGCATACCCGTTCTTGACAGGAATGGGCGGAACAAATCGAATCGCCATATTTGGATACTTGGGCTTGGGGTTGTACTACGAGAGCTTGGATATCGATCCTTCATTGCCACCGCAGATCGAATATCTCAATTATCGTACGTTTTACTGGATGGGTCACGGCATCAACGCGACCTCCAATACGACTCATACCACACTTCAACGCCTTCCCCGAGATAAATATACCCTTCCTACAGCGAACGCAACGTACTTCGGTAACCCTATCCCGATCACGACCGGCACACGCAGCCAGCGTAACAATGAAACGTACTATCTCGACTACGATAAGCCCTTTGTCATGCGCAACCGCCCCGTCGGTCAAACTTTAACCGTAGCCGGCAACGTCCTCCAATGCGGCGCGCTTCTTCCTCCACCCCAAGGCAACAAACCGGGCCAATTCCCCCTCGCAGCCATCGACGGCGCAGCAAGCACAAAGTGGCAACCCTCGCACTCAAACACAACATCCTACCTCACGGTCGACCTCGGCACATCAGTCTTCCACCCCATAAAATCCATAATGATGGACTGGGCAAATCAACCCCCCTCTCACTTCGCCATCTTCTTCTCAAACGCTACGTTACCACCCTTTACGTTCCCTGAATCTGATGTTAGGAACGTTATGGCTGGTCCTGTGGCTATAAGCTCGCCGTGGGATCCGGTTAGTGCGTATGAGATTAAGCCGTATGTGGGTAATCAGACGAATGTTACGCTGGATGAGGTCGTGTGGAGCGGGAGGTATGTGCATTTGAGTGTATTGGGGAATCAGCATGGAGGCCGTGGGGATGGAGGTGCCACGGTTGCGGAGTGGAATGTTATTCGGGAGGGATTTGGAGGGGAGGAGGGGGAAGTGGCGTCGGAGAAGGATAACATGGAGTTATAGAGAGGCCTTGTTAGTACGTTGGTCGTGTTTGAATCGCATTTTCCCTCTTCGTAACAGATTTCCTGCTAAATCCATAGATCAGATGAAAAGTTTCCTGCGTTTGTCGTCTCAACTTATCCAGTCATCCAATTTCGCTAGTGGTTGCCATCGCAATCCTGATATACAACCACACATTTTCTCGTTCACACCTACCAGCGCCACAGCCAGCCGCCCGACATCAACCTCACGATGTTGGACATTACTAAATCAGCTGCAGAATCCTCGCTCATTGCGCCCTCCGGCAGTCCCTCGAGGCCGCCAAACTCGACAATCGGACCCACAGTGCGGACGTTGGCGAATACATCGCCGCAAAAGCTGAGTACGCTGCGGCGGAAAGGCGCCGAGCTCTTTCCCCGGTCGGCTTTCTCGTCGGCAAATGCGTTCGAGCCGGACGATTTTGAAGTGGAGGGGGGTGTTTCGCCGACGATGAAGGGCGTGCCAGACAGTCCGGTGAAGAGCATCTGGGATGCAGATGATGACGAGTTCGACCACTGGCCCCAACACAAGGACCTCCAGGCTGCCGTGAACACGTTCACAATCCAGCGCGGCACGCTTCGAGGCACAGCGCGCCCCGCCATGGACGAGTTGTCTGACATGGAATTCGACGACGCGAATGACGCCGAGACCCACGATGAAGTGATGCAACAGTTCTACCAACGGGACTGCTCTGCTCTTCCCCCATCCAGCCCGCCCGCAAACATGCACCTCCTCGCCTCCAAGGCATATCTGGCAACCGAAGACCCGCTTGCCCAGAATGCACTACCTCGACTCTGCGACGCCGTAGCTACCGTCCTATACCTCACCAGCCCGAAATGTCTAGCCGACTTCCTCGATCCCAACATCGCAGTCTTCGAGTGGCGCCGCAACGGCAATTGCCTCATGATTCGCCGCCAAGGCAACGAAGTCGTCGTCGGCACGTTTCATAACTTCGGCACTTGCTACATTTGGACGTATTTTGTGCGCTCTGAGATTTCGAGCTCGGGGGCGTGGAAAGAAGTCTATGCTGGGACGGCGCAGACCACCACGCCGCTTTCGGCAAAGGGCGTCGAGTTCGAAGACTTCACCACTGAGGAAAGCTTCGAGGGGGTTGAACCAACGGACGAGAAGTACGCGCTGTGGCTGGGTCGGATGCTGGGGCGCTTCTTGCTTGGGTGGAGTGTGTGGGATTTCCGGTCGTGGCGGAAGTGGACTGTTGTGTGGGAGGCGGATGGGGTTGTGACAGATGCGCGGGACTATGAGTACGAGGCTCTTCGTGCTGCGCGGGGAGATGAGGATTAGGCGGGAGGCGAAGGTGGGCTGTTCCATGGGAAGCAGACGGCAAGCGGAGGGTTGTGGCTCATTGACTCTGAGTGTTGGTGGTGCACAGTAGGTGTGGTACGAGAGCCTAGGGCGCAGTACGCTCCTGGTATATTTAAGACTCACTATTGCCACGTACGAGGGGCGCCACTGACGTTGCTACTTAATTACTCTTTCTGTTTTTCCACCCACGATTTTTATACTTCTCAGTATCGATTCCGCGCTAGAAATCAGCGATATTCATTCCAATGCCCATATACACTTACGTAGACGACCTTTCTCCCAACGAGGATGCCATTACAAGCAAACCATGTCTTTTAAGAGAGCGCACTGCAGTAGAGCTAGAGAATTCAGACCAAAACAGCCCGTCCGTAAGCCCAAGGTTGTGCGATTTCATCCTCACCATTTCGCGAATCTTGAACACCACCCACATGTTGTGGAAGAATTCTTCGATCCTGAAGTACTGAAATTTGAGCTCGACCAAAAGAACCCGAAATACCCAAAGGACACTTTCAACTTGATCCGCGAGAGCAATCTCGTCAAAGTTAGTCCCAGCAATGACAAGATTACGCTCATACTGACAATTATCTAGTGTCGGCTCTCCGACAGCAGTAAAGACGTGCAATGGGCAGCCCGATTGGAAGTGAGAATGTCGGAGGTGTCTCGCGACGGTGTGTGGAGCATAAAATGGGTCACTGCCTCACCTCGGTTCCACGCCGTGCTCTTCAACTTCGACCGAGATGATTTACAACATCCAGAGGATCTCAAGGAGCTTGAAGCGAAAGAGTTGGCTGATGAAATTAGTGAAAGGATCGGTGAGCGGAGATTCTGGAGATTGGAGTATGGAACTGAACGTGTAGTCAGCTTGAGGAAGGGAGGCTCGCTCAAGACATGGAAGACAGAATATGCATGTAAATGATTGGCATCAGGACATCATTTCTTTATCAAAGCCTGAAGAAACGGCAGCTTTGCAGGCAACTCTCGATATGGCGAGACGTGACGTGGTGAGTACGTCGTCAAAGAGTTTTATGATAGTACTATTTTCCTTGTTTTCAGTGTCATGCCATGGACGAAATCTGAAAAGCTTCACACTTTTCAACATTGCCGTACAAATTTTCCTTTCCATTTACTATTAGCCATTTCTGCTACCACTAAAATCCGGCACGACCACTAGGGTAAGATGGTTCGCGTCCAAGACGTCACATCCGGCTCTTTGCAGATGACACTCCGAGGCAATCTGGCTATAGAAATGCCGCTGCTACACCATTCAAGCCACCTTTACTTGCAGATATATGTCAATCGATCCAACTTCGCCGCGGTTTCTCTCACCTTTACTTGCGCGACTAAACGCCTCTACCTTTACTATCCTTAAATTGTCCCATTTCTAAAGTCCTTCTTCTTCCTTCAGTGTATCGACACCACCTTTTAGCGATCTAATGCCACGGCATTCTATACCGCCCAAATGACGATCGCCCCCTACAAAGATCACTCGCTTCTGCCGGCAGAGGCCCCATCCGGCCAGGCACACATCCTCGAGACCAACGCGATCCACGATGTTTCGAAGGTCGGCAGTTTCTCGACCAGAGGCCACAAGCTATGTGACTTCATTGTTACATTCTTGCATAACCTTGAGGAGCATCCCAATGCACTCAAAGACTTCTTCGACCCCGACGTCAAGTTCTTCAAGTTCATCCGCAAGTTTGAGGAAGGCGTAAGCGGCGGGTTTCTACCATTCATGATCTCACGCAAGAAGGACAAAGTCATTGTGAGTAATAGGCACTGCGGGTTGACGGAGCAGCTCACTCACTGACATCATCAGTGTGGCTTCTTCCAGGTCATCCAGAACCGGGAGAAAATCCTGTGGGAGACCGTGACTAGGTCCAAGCTGTCCGAGATCGCCCCCAATGCTATCTGGAAAACGACATGGGGTGCTCGACAAGCGTACACCATCCCTCCTGTCGAGAATGTTTGGACCTGCGCATTCTTGAACGTCAACATGCCAACCTTCACGTATTGCAAACCTCGTACTGCGAAGGAAGCGAACTCTGTGGCCTACGATTTCGGCATTGCTATCTATTTCGACGAGGCCTGGAAATTCCAGAGCGAGGCCGTAGTGATCCTAGAGGTGAAGAGGTGAGGGCCTCGAGAGCCTACCTCGTTTGAGGGTATTTGAGGTTCCATGGCGCAGTCCAAAATCTGATGAACTCCAATCGGTTGGGTGCATGATGATGCAAGGGCGAGCGAAGTAGAACAATCGATGACTTGACTGTCGATCTTTGACAATGGCTATGAACCAAGTCGCACGAGAGTGTCAGGATCTCCGCACTCCATGCTCTTCCACGAAGATTCGAAACTTTTCCAATATTTCTCCTTAATGTGTCAGGTGTGCGTGAGTCTTCGAACAGTGATCCAAATGATACATATATACTTCACTCAGTGACCCTCCTATCATTCATACACTCAAGGATTGCTTGTCGTTCTCTTCACTTCAAATAAAAGCCCTCCATCATTCATACCAGAGATACTTCGGATCAACAATGACGACATACTATTACGTCGAAGATGGCCGTTTCCTACAGAACGGGCCTTCTGGGCAACCGCACATTCTAAAGCAGAGCGAGAAAGAGCTTCATGGCGATCGGTACAAGAAGCTGACCAGAAACCCCACTTTTGCGACTATATAATCACAGTGCTAAGCAATATTCGAGGGTATCATGGGGTGGTAGATAAGTTTCTACATCCCAGAGTGAAGTCTATGAGAATCCGCGCAATCACTACGCCCGTAGAGAATCAAATGCCTCAAAGTTATCATGTTATGATATGGCGTAAAGGATCAAAAGTACTGGTGAGCTTAGATGCTTACCACGCTGTTATCTCATGCGGCTCACAGATAAACCATTGCGGTACCTACCCTAATTATCCTAAGGAGGACGATAGACTTGAGTGGAAAAATGTGTCTATGTCGGAAATGTGTGACGTGGGCACAAATGGCCTGTGGAAGACAATCAAGCCTCGATGGGGAGCTAGAGGAGTTAATTCCTGTCGTACCTCAGAAATGATTTGGAGTGACGACAAGTTCTCGGAGGCCCTCTACAATGGTAAACCAGAGTTCACCCCAACTGTTGCGGAGGAGTTTGGGGAATATTGCTATCGAGAGAAACTATGGGAGCGGGCGAACTTCGCAAAATTGTCTGTCGCGCACGAGAAAGATGCTCCTGATAGCAAAGAGCTCCTCGAAATTAGGTACAAGTGGCATCCGAAGGAAGCGAGTGGTGCGAGCGGTGCGGGTGGTGGGCAAGTCCATTACTAGCTTTTCTTCTAACCACAAAAAAGCTTTGGCTTCTTACAACCCGACGCTCGAATTACCTGACCCATGGTGCTGTTGGTTGTCGCAGATGATACGCGCAGTTGTTCGGTTCTCAGTGTGCGGTATCACAAAAGCGTTGGGCACAGTGTGCTCTTGCCTCGCCCATGCGCCCACACCTACTCATCGTAGCAATGTATGAGTCGCGTCCAATAATATTCAGTCTTTGTTTCCTCATATGAAAACTTCATTTTCTTGTTCCATGCTAACTTCTAAACGCAAGTCCCGAATACGTTGCACTACTACTCCACAAAAGATCTTCCGCCAACACTCACAATGACGAATTTCTATTAGACGACTTCTCAGAATTTTCCTAGCCTCCCGGACAACACACCTCGTTCGGACCTACGTCTCGTTAAAGCGATCACCAACAATGCTAAACACGGTGCTGAACCAGAGCTCGTAGTCGAACCAGGTCTTGGTGGCTTTATCGTTACAGTACTATCAAATATGAAGGAACATCCTAGGGCCGCTAGTGAGTTTTTCAGCGAAGATGTTGAGACCTTTATGGTGTCTGGGCGTTGTTGCCATGGGACTGCAGCTGGAGGACGACGATCATTCATGATATGGCGTAATAGGCGCGAACTCTTCGTGAGTTTTAATACGCGCTTGCCAATACTGTAACACACTTACTAATGTATTGAACAGTGTGGTATCTACTGTCAGAAAACGGGCGAAAGCTGTATATGGGATTATACAGCGAGGTTGGAATTAGATAATTTGAGCTGCGAGCGATGGACCACGTTCGAGATAGAACAGATCTTCCGTGATTAGGAATGGAAAGGATCTTCCAGCGATTTCCCAAATGTATAGATTCAAGACGTGGACCAACAACGTTGGCTCAATGTACTTTACGCAGGAAAAACAAAACGTTGCGTACGAACTGGGGCAATCTCTGTATGCGAGCAAGGTTTGGCAGCGTCAGAGGTACCAATCCTTCGAGTTTCGTGTGGTCTATAAGAAAGTGTAGGCGAGTCTCGATGTGACAGCTATTACTAGTACAAATGTCAACGAAGTGCCTTCGCCAGTTTTCCAAATCTTCACGTCGTGAGCACGAAGCGCGCGCAAAATCTAATACCAAGAAGTAGCACAATAGCCTAATGTAGGCCACGGATACCATTGCATTGCTGCCTCTTTCATGCATGAAGAATTGAGTTACCCATGCCACAGCTTGAAGTCATCGATAGCAACCTCATTTCTGGTAGCTGTGGTGGCGCACTTGACTCAGAATATTGAGCTTGGGTTTTACGATTGGGTCCATGACTTAGGCTCGTACGGGTAGTTCCCCTGTTGATGTTCCAGTGGACCCATATGCTCGCTAAGATTGGCTGCCAAATTGGGTAACACGAGGGTGCTGGGTATTCTGTGCTCCATGCTTGATTATGACTCAACACCAACCCAAGGTGCAAATGTGTGAGTCCGAGGTGATCGAGGCAAGCGATTCCTTCGTGAGTCGTCTTTAGTATATAAACTTTCGCCATCTCCTGTAAACGTTCTTCTCTTCTAAGCTTTGCCTATCCTTGCACCTCAACTACTCTACACTGTCACCCACACAACATCAACTGCCTCCTCTTGCAATGCCAAAATATTGCTACTGGGATGATCGTGAATTCCCGGCCAATACGGCATATGTCAAAGCGCATCTCCTCAGAAAGTTGAACGAGACTGAGAATGCCGCGGAAGAGCAAATCGACCCGCACCTCTGTGACTTCGTGACAACAACTCTCTACGATGCCCAGGAGTTCTTTCCAGGCCTCGTTGAGACATTCTTCAATCCTAAAGTGAAATATTTCAAAGTTCATCGCGCTCCTGGAATGGCTCGAAGATGGAGAAAAAGAGAAAGGCGCACTCGCAATATCGCGCAAGAAGGACCGAGTTTTTGTGAGCTTTTAGTTCTAATCGTCGTACCACCACACATGTCCTACTGACACAATGTGCAGTGTGGCTTCCATAACCATCCAGACAGGAATGACTTCTTGTGGACTGATGTGTCGATGTCAATAATGGGTGGTTTAGAGAATGACCGTTGGACGACTTTGAAGATTGATTGGGTCATCAAGGATCCCAAGCTGAAGGCCACACTCAATGACCTGTGGCACCCTGAATTCTTGAACAGAATGAAACTTTTCAGGAACAAAGTCTCATGGGTGATAGATTCTGTTGCGCTGGATTTTGGAGATGCTGCGTATGCTTGGACGGGTAAGGAACTCAAATTGAACTTATCAACAGTCGTTCCTGAGGTTGAGGTCGACGAGACGGAATAATAAGAGAGCTGATTGTGCGTGGTTTCCAATGCTTCATTTTGTAATAACAAAGCTCGTGCAGTAACCAGCTGCAATAAATTCCACTTCTCCCGGCAGATCGATCTCGTTCCAAAAGCCGCTGACCGTATCATTCTTGACCTTATCTTGCACTTTTGACAGGTCGCCGCAGTTGCCGTGTTTGCCCCAGCCCCAAGATATCAGCTTGCCGTCTTTTGTGACGGCAAGGACATGTTCGGAGCCGACAGCGATCTTCTCAATCAGCGGTAGATTGGGTGGTATGACTTCCCACATGGAGTTCCGGCCCCATGCGATAAGCTTTCCGTCCTCGAAAAGGACAAAGATTGCGTTCCACGTCGCGCCGATGTCTTTCCAACCTGTGATGCTGGACGGCATGTTGGAGATGATGTTGAACTTGTCTTGCCCAAGAATAACGTGCTCGCCTGTTGACGGATCTCCAACGAGGTATGTAAAGTCCTTGCCACAAGTCACTCGTACCGGCTTGAAAGGTATGTTTTCGAGTCTAGTGGGCGAGCTGACTTTGCCATTATTCTTCTCGCCCAGCTGCCCTAAGCGGGCCTTGCCCCAGCCATACACGGTCCCATCTTCGAGCACGGCAATGTAGTGCCACACACCAGCTGCGAAGTCGATAACTGCGCCTGAAAGTGCATCGATAGTAGGAACACCTCCCTTGTCAGATCCAACTGATCGTTCAATACCCTCTCCACAGCCTACTTCTCCCCATTGGCCATATCCTTGAGTACGTACTGAGGTCAGTGGCTTCATTGGATGATGAATTATAAAAGCTGAAGACTCGCAAGTAGTAGCAATGAAGGCGGCACCGCGGTAGACGCTCATAAATGTTTCGAGGCGTGGCTCTCCTTCTCTTATATAGTGGAATGCCTGTCCTTTGCGATTGTCGCCAGCACAGTATACGATTTTGCGATCAGCCAGGAAGACGGTATGATTGTCTCCACCTTGAATACTCCGCACATTTTCCAAGGGAGGAGGCTCCAACACTTGGGTTGGTGTAGTCACAATGTCCGCGGCAGGTATGCCAAGTTGACATTCGCCGTTGCTGCCGAACACGAAGAGTCGCCGTTCAGTAGACATTGAGGGCAGTACAAGCTGAGAATCTTCCTCAGACGCTAACGATCAGAAGTGAGGTGATGTCGTTGAACGCCACATAGTAGCGAAGCGTTCGTTGTAAATTAGCGGTGCTAGCTGCGTTGCGACTCTAATGGGGCAGCATCATCAGCTGTTGCGATTATCCGTATCCAAGCCCAAAGGTTTAGCTTGTGAAGACTCGCAAGTATTAGATAGTCTTTTGCAAGATAAGGTTGTGAGGATTGACAGGCTTCGTGATGGGGCTGCGACGCCTAGTGGCACAGGGGACGGATGACATAAGCGATACAAAACGGCGCTAGTCGCTTGCCAAGCCCACTGAATATTGCAGAGCCGAGCACTTCGACTACGAAAGTACGACGACGACGAAATCGACTCCCGCCCGCCAAACCTCACGCACACATACCCACAGTCGCCCAACATGGCTTCCCAGAGCGTGCAATGCTTCGGCAAGAAGAAGACCGCGACTGGTACGACACCACCTTCACGGCCGACATTGTGGGATTACATGTGCTAACAATATCACCAACAGCTGTCGCCCACTGCAAGGTACATCACTACCACCACGATCGAACGCGCAATCGAACGAATACTTACACTGAATAATTAGGCCGGAAAGGGTCTCATCAAGGTCAACGGAAAGCCTCTTGCCTTGGTCCAGCCCGAGATCTTGCGATTCAAGGTCTACGAGCCCGTCCTGGTCCTCGGCGTTGACAAGTTCTGTACGCACCACGAAAACAAGCAGTGAGAAAGAGCAGGCATACTAACAGCATCCCAGCTGACGTCGACATCCGCGTCCGCGTCTCCGGCGGTGGACACATTTCGCAAATCTACGCCATCCGCCAAGCCATTGCCAAATCCATCATCGCCTACTACCAAAAGTACGTCGACGAGCACTCGAAGAACCAGCTCAAGCAAGCCCTCGTCCAGTACGACCGCACACTGCTCGTTGCCGACAACAGGCGGTGCGAGCCCAAGAAGTTCGGCGGTCCAGGTGCGCGCGCGAGGTACCAGAAGTCGTACCGTTAAGCGGTACGCGGCTTTTGTGGAAGGGTGTATGGGGAGCATGGAGCGGTGTTCATCCTGGCTTTTTCATGGGTCTTTCTCGTGTGCTGTTCGGGGTTACGTGACATGGTGCTTCGCGGGACATTGCGGGCAGCCTGAATGGAGCGGATCTCGGGGCTTGTGACGATTAAAACGAATATATTGGTCGCAAGACACGACAATGAAGTGGAGCAATGAAACACATACCCGACACATGTGAACAGTTACGGTTGTGAAGATGCCTTGGACGCAGCATAGTGAACAGCAATAAGGTCGAACATCGATTAAGTACAGCAGTCTTCAAACAGTATATTGTTGCAACAATATCAAGTCATACGGTCTAGGCTGAGTACTGCACAGCTAACGCCTCCATGCACCACCAAAATAGCATTAAACATCACCTCCAAGTTCAGTTATGCGACATCTTCAGACTCTCCCCGGACCTCATCGCAAAACCCGTCATCCACCCCCAACCTTCCCTGCCTTCCCTCAGATCTCCCACCTGCGACATTATCTTATCCGGCGAAAGAATAGATTCCTAACCATCGCTTCCACTGCTCCTAAACGCCGCACACAGTGCTGCGTACTGATGTGTCAAGTCAAGTACATGTTGCGGTAGACTTGTGCTCTGGATGATGCTGCGAATCTTGACGGCGCCTTCTTCTTCGATAAGTTTGCGGATGGTGTAGAGGAGAGATGGGGAGAACTAATCATTTTTAGTGTCGTGGTTGATAGTGGAAAGGGCAGGAGACAAACCTCAGAGTACCACCGGTACTGCCACGTTACCAACCGAATCAGCGCTGCGCACACGTCTCTTGTTTTCCCTCGATCTTCGCCTACGAATCCGTACTTCAGGACGCCGCGCATAGCTTTCGGACTGAAACGGATTTGTAGACAGCTCTCATATGCTTCCAGTGCGTCGTCTTCGTGATGTAGGCGCTCTGCAAGCTCACCTAGTATCTCCCATTCTTCTGCTGATTTCTTGTAGAGAAGCTGTTGTTGTCGGTACTGTGCCATCTCGGTACGCCATATCGTGTACACCCGTAGATCTTCGTACAGTACCATAAAGAGGTTGTCAAGCCAGCGCTCGCAGAGGCGCTTGTTCTGGAAGTGTGTGTAGTTCGGTTGCGAGGGGTCGGTGGTGTTGGTAGAGGGAAGTGGATGCGGGTCTTCTGAGCCGGCCTTGACGACTTCGGCTGCGACGGTGTGGCCAGGCTTTTCTAGCGATTCTACAGCCGCGACGCTCGAGGACTCCCCGTTGGTGGGTGTTTCCTCGCTCGACGAGCGCTCTTCGACTTCGCCGTGATTTCCATTTAGTTGTGCGCTCGCGTTGGGCGATGGAGAGCGGAGGGCGGTGGTGCTGGCGCTGCGGGAGTGGGGTTGTTGGCCAGTCTTTTCGTGGCGGTATTCTTCCTCCATGACGAAAACCTGAGATCTTATCTTCAGGAGCTGGTCCCAGCCAATCTTCTTGGTAATTTCTGTTAGCAGGACGTACGCTTTCAAGAAAGTTCCTTTGAAGCCAGCGGCGTGTAGCTTTCGTAGTGTTGGGTGAACAAGCTCCATGTCATCAAGATTGCTATCCTCGATCTCATCGCACATGGCTTCCGGCATGATGGGCAGAAAGACTCTTTGCGGCTCAGGCATGCGGGGTGCATCCTTGTCTTGGTATGTGAACATGGGACACGAGTTGAGCGTTAATAGGGCGAGGTCCCACTGCTCCAGGCTCACATAAATCTCTGCTAGGCGTGCCCAAGTGCCGAACTCACTAGGTGCGGACACAACACTTCTTTTCGCAATCTCAAGAGCCAGGTCGCCCCGGCCCTTTTTGTTGCAAAACTCAGCCTGGCAGTCCAGCAATGAGTAGTCCATGGGCAACTCTTGGATCGCCTCGTGCAGCAGCTGCACGGCCTTGACCTCCTCATCTGCCTCGATGTATACCCGCGCAAGTAGGGACGAGATCTCTGGGTCGCGGGTGCGCAGCTTCTCGAATAGGTTGATACCAGAGGCATATCTACCCGTGGTCTGGATGTAGCTGAGGAGGCCTGTAGTCAAGTGGTTCGAGACCAGATTCGGTACTTGAATCTCGGGATCAGATCCCAATTGCCAGCCTAATAGAACTTAGCCACGCCCATGTAAAGGCCAAGCTAGTACCAACCGTTGAAAAACAAGCGCTCCGCAGCATCGAGAAACTTATGCTCGCTCTCGGTGCTTGTGATGGGGTTGAATCTCCGTACGCCGACAATCTTCTTGATCGTGTCGCCTGAGCCGTCGTCGGCATAGGAGTATGCGCGGAGAACGCTGCAGAGGTACGTCTCCAGCCAGAGGTCGTCGGTCGCTACGCGCTTGTCGCCGCGCTCGTCTATGCAGTAGCTCTCTACGGTGCCTGGGATGTAGACTTGCACACGCATATCCAGTCGTGAGAAGGCATTGTAGCAACTGATCCGTCAGCAATGCTCTGCATCTCTCGTTTGCGTCGCATACCAGTACAGCCCAGAGACGACCTTGTGTTGCTTGTCGTGCGTAGAGTAGGTGAGGGTGTTGATGTATGCCGCCAAGCTGGCCGATGAAGACGCATCTATGCCGGAGACATGGTGGTATACGCCGATCTGCTTCGTCGTAGACTTGACGGGCTGTTTTATGAGGTGGACGAGGTCAGGCGGGCCCAGTTCGCGCAGTGTCTGGAGGGACTCTGAGCGGGCTTCGATCGCCGAATGCAGCTCGTCCTCGTAGATCCTGTTGGTGGTCAGTACGACGTATATGCACGACTATGGCATATGGATGTGCAGGCGCATAAGTAGACGACGCTGCCAGCGGAGGCTTGAAGGTGCGGGCATACTCAGGAACAGCAGGAGCCGTGACCATGGCTCAATTGGCGCCGCGCGGCGGAGGGACGGCGACAATAAAATGGTGTTGCAGTGGGGTGAATGTTGGACGAGGGGCCGAGACGGGCGCGGTGTCTTTGGTGGGTTGGAGGTCAGGGTTCGACATGCATGGGACAGCTGGGCCGGGCTGGAAACAGTAGCTCGCGCGGAGCGTAGCCGTCGAACTAGTGCGGGCGGATGATGCGCGACGCGCTCCGAGCTCTGTCTCCAGCATTCACCTCGCGACGCGCCCACGTCACGGCATAGACGGCGCACTGCACGTGTACAGAGACTTCGCATGGCTGCCTGCTTGTAGAGGCGCTGCACCTCATGCTGCTCACTATCGCAGGTCCTCTCTAATACCACAACCCACCCAACGCCCTCAACATGGTACGTTTCAAACTCGCTACCGAACAGGCGCAGTGATTGTCGCAACTCTCCTCCGCAACCACAACCGCGCACAAAACACACCAGACGACCACAACCGCTGACATGTCCAAGTCCAAGGTGTCCGCATGGCGCCAGATCAACGTCGAGGTTGAGCCCGAAGCCGAGGACGAGGTCGACGACACGCAGGAGATCCAGATCGAGGAAGCCCTCAAGCTGTACCAGACAGCCCTGAAGTACCACTCCGAAGGCCCCGAATCTTTCGAAAAGACGGCCGCCGCCTACCGGGACCTATTTGCGTCCGAGATATTCAAGTACGACGAGTCCCTCTCCGAGTTCCAGCGACATGAGGCCTTTGGCGAGAACTTGGTCTTCGACTCCATCCTCGAGGACGATTTCGACACGGGCCCAGCACAGACGACTGGTGCAGCCGAATCCGCCCCAAACACCCTCCCGCAGATATTACACCTCTCCTACAAGAATCATGGCCAGTTCGTGCTCGAGTCGATGCAGCACTGGATCAGCCAACACGGGGAGATACCGCAGTTAGAGGGCTGGAACAATATCCGTGGTGCGCTGAACTACTTCGCGGAAGCGCTGGACAAAGAGGACACGGATCTGGACCTGTGGCTGCGCGCTGCTTCCGTGTCCGCCATGCTGGGCAGCAAGCGCCTCACTCGTTACTGCTTGGAGGCGGTGCTGGACGGGAACGACGAGCTCTGGGAGAACCTTCTACGGCTTCCTGGTCTCGAAGAGGGGTTCGCTGGCCATCAATTGCGGGAGCTTGTGGAAAGGCTGGAGGACAATGTCTCACTGATGCAGACACCACTGTCCTCGATGAAGCGCAAGAAGCTGTCCGACGTGATCAAAAAGCGCTTGAACCCGTACCCATTCGCGCCACTCCCAGCCGATGTCGCCAACGCCAACGTCCGACCTACGCTCAGCCGACAACCAGAGCGCATCTCTTTAAACCCTCCAAAATGGGACTGGGCAGGCGTGGGCGAGATCATCCTGCAACAGCACATGGCAGAGTCTCGGGGCATGACCGACAACATCATTCCTGGCTCTAGCATAAACTTCAATATACCCCCCGACGGCGTTACTCCAGAACGTACCGAGTCCGAGCCGGCACCTGCAGAGATTGCATCCATATCTCCACCAGAGTCCACGACTCTCGAAAAAGAGGAGGAGCGAGGTGTCGTTGTAATAGCATCCGGTGGTGCTACCATGGAGGACCGCGTGGGCGACATTGAGGCAAATAATGAGGCAGCAGTATCCGCAACTGCACAACACACTGCAGCTATCCCGTCCCGAAAACGCTCGACAGACTCTGCTGGTCTTCCTGAAACTGCCGATGGCGCGCGCTCCCGGAGCAAACGCATTCGAGCCCGCGATACGATCACTGAACCAAGTGCTGGAGGAGATCGTGTTGCACAAGAGGCCAACAGGCAGCTAGATGAGCAGCTCGAACCCTACAACCACGCCGACCAATGCCTCTACGAGATTGTTAAGGACATCTACTCCCGGCTCGGCGTCGATGACATCAAGGAGCCGAACCAATTACGAAATCTTCTCGCTTCACTGCCGCCATCCCCGGCCGCTGACCCATTCGACAAAGCCGCATGTGACATGTTCTTGGCTCTTCAGAGTGGCAACGGAAAAGCAGCACAGGTATTGCTGAGTAATGAATCCTTCGACCTGGTCGGTGTCACCCGCGAGGCCGGATTGAACGCTTTCCTCGGTTACGCCAAGTCGAGTATAGGACAAGCCTGCACTAAGCCAGCACTTGCAAGCCAGAAGCTAGCTTCGTTTGCACGAAGCATCAACGGGGATTGGCTGTCGACAAAAGAAGTTGCGTTTGCCTGGGTGGAAGCTCTTCTTTCACGCACAACTTTTCCTTCCTCGGATGAGGAGGCCCAACCAGCAGCTCAGTCCAGCTACATACAATTCAGATGGCCCGAAGACCTCAAGCGCAATATCGTCCAGGTCATTGTCCACATTGACGAACACATTTATGAGCGCATGCTAGACCGTGTCGCCGAGTTGAACGCACGAATACTGGTAGCTCGAACACAATCTCGCATGTATGAGTTTTCCGATTTTGACGCATCCCAAGTTGAGATAGTTCAGACTTTGTTTGAGCTTCACCTTGACATATACTCCTTGATCAAGCACCCTCATAGTCAGGTGGACATCACCACCCAAACCCTACAGAGCGACCGCTTGGAGCGCTGGTCAGCGCTTGCCCGGGAGGCCATACAACTCCGCTCGGATCCCGATCTAGATTCAGGTATGGATGCGCTTGGCATTCGTCATATATGGGCCAGTGTTTTCCAGATGAGTGTGAGCGACCAAGTACCACCAGAGCATGTCATCTCATCTCTCGGGCAACTCAAAGGCCTTCTCGAGTCATTAGGCGATCGCACCATTCAAGTTCAGAACAATGCCATCATGCCAGAAATGTGCGTTGCCGCTGTAGAACGCGAATTGGTCCGAATCAGTATGAAGGACTTCTTCTTGAAAGTCTTTGACCATGATGAAAAGGATCCCGTAACAGTCATTGAAAGCTTGGAGCCGATTCTTGAAGACGCAGATAAAAATACGCCACCTACACCACTTCCTGGCGCCGGATCTGATGACACAAAGGGCACCACAGCAAGTCCAGTCAAGTTGGCCGATGGTGTAAACGATCAAATCGAGATGCATGTCGGTCCACCATCACCTGTCGTCGAGATGCGGAAATTCTTGGATGCGGCGAACGTGAATGTGCGTGTGTCTCTGTGGCACCGACTGCGCGAAGCATATGAGACAATTGACTACCCACCAAAGGTTTTGTCCTGCTATCTTCGCATCATCGAGACGTTCGTTGCCGACTTCAAATCCACCAACTTCCAAGAGTTATCGGTGACCGAACGCCAAGTCAAGCTTTTGACACGGTTTCGTGTCGTTGATGATCTGATCACCAAGACGCTACAAATCATCAAAGATGACAAGTCTGCCTTTGATTGCCTTTCGTATGAGCATGTTCAGTCGTCAATGTCCGCCATCGCTCAGCTGCTTCAAATTCTCTCGGCGGCAGACATGTTCCGAGATTTGATTCGCATTGGGCGGACTGCGATGCCTCGAATCGAGTCTCTTCCAAATCAAGCTTTTGTGAACATGTCCACTAAGCTGGACGACATGCATATGCGACTGTGGATGGTGCAATACCACCTATTACGGGAAGGGCTGTCTCAGAACAAGGACAATTTCCCTACTCCCTCGGAAGACTTATTCGAATTCCTTCGACATGTACATCACGCTGCGGGTGTGCGCCATTTTTGTCACCTCTCCAACCGCCAATTTCTGCGCCTCGCAAAAGACGAGCTCCTCCGTCTTGATGATATCATTGACGCTCAGAGCCGGGACACTGAGTTTTGCCAGGTGCTGCATGATCTTTACGCCTTGAAGCTGTTCGTTGAACCCTTAGAGTGTCAAGACTTCTTGTCAACTCCGGATATCCTCGACAAGAAAACTGCTTTCAGCATTTTACCATTCGTCATGTCGCAAGCTCGTAAGGTAGACCTGAAGGATCTGCCGAAGACTGAGCTCCGGGCCACCATTGACAAGGTGCATGCATCTTTGGGCAGGCCCAAGCAGCACAAAGACCTCTCGTTCAACCACAAGCTCATCACGACCTGGTTCAAGTCACCGGTTAATCCAGTGTCTCTTTTCAACTGCTTGAAAGGTGTTGGATCGCTCTCTACTAAGCACATTCCTGCTGATGAAGCTGTTGCGGCATCAATGGGTTGGTACTATCTCATGGGCAGTATCAGTCTCAGCAAGTTCCGCTCACAAAAACGGCTGACGCAGGGACCGACTGAAGATTTGAGCTACGCACAGGCATTCTTTCTGCAAGACCTGGAGTACTCGGTCGAACGCTGGGAAACTTGGTATCGACTTGCTCAGGTAAACGATCTGCAACTGGAAGAGGCTGTCTCGTGGAACGCGGACAAGCTTAATAGCAACAGCGTCGAGCTGATTAACTTTCAGCGTAGCGCTGTCAACTGTTACACTATGGCTGTATCATGCGCCATTCGCGATGCCGATGCTCAATCTGCCAAGGAAGTCGCCCAGATGTACACAGAATTCGGGAATCGGATATATGCCTCGTCACGAGACCCTTTCAGCATGGAGGCCTTTCACTTCCGAGACAGTGAAAAGAGGTACTTCAATATACCAGACACCTCAGTGACATTGAAAGGCGATTTATTTACGCCCCTGTACCTCTACACCACCTGGAAAGTGGCAAGTACACTGTTCAAACGGGCAATACAGGGCAATACCGACAAATGGTGGAACTACTTCATGCTCGGCAAATGCGGCTGGAAGATGTGGACCGCCAATGACGACGAATCTCGCTACAATGCATCGATCGGTGTGCCACCGCGTCGTCGTGATGGTCCGACCTGGGAAGATGTCATCAATACGTTCATCTCTGCCATCGAAACGCTTCCTAGCAAAAAGGGGCGAAACGGCGAGCCAGTCTTAGAGCCTCATTACAAGCTTGTCGCGATCGTACATAAGCTCTTTCAGCGTGGAGCTATAGATCACGTAAAAGGCTGCGAAGTTCTATCGCATACATCCTACTCACAGAACATCAACGGGCCAGAGAACCCCGACGACTGGGAGCGATACATAATCGCAGTGCTGAAAGCATTGCGCTCCGCCGACAAATCAGCTTGGCATCATCGCATCATCGCTCGAGCAGCCCATATCATCTACGACGAAGGGAAAGAGATGATGATGGCTCATGGCGCGAAGCACGAGCTAACGCAGTCAATGTTCACAAAAACGATGGCTGTTCAAGTGTGGAAGCCTGAGAATGAGCGACCTGGTAGACACTTTGTGTACACAACACGTTACACTAAGTTCTTTGTTGACCTCCTGGACATCACTAGAGACAAGGCCAACTTCGAGATGTTGGCGAAGCGTGTGCGGAAGAAGACAGCTGACTTCTACGAGCACTCTAAACTATGGCACGATTTATGCTTGCGATATCTTCGAATGCTGCGCAAAACTGGCAGAGTACCTGAGGGACAGGAGGATTCTGCCTTCAAGTCTGTCAATCATGACGAGTTCACCATCCTTGCCATGCGGTTAGAGGTATGGTGTCAAAATCCCCTTACTCAAAATCATGTGCTAGATGTCCTTCGCGATGCGATCGAGCTCAAGCGACTCAACAACGGACTCATGAAGTCGACTCTCATTGATGATCTCATTGGCGATACCTACGCGTTGTTGTACACAACTATTGGACCGACCCTGCCACCTCTACCGTCAGAGCAGCAGCAGCCTACCCCATCCGCGGCACCTGCCATTGTACAGCATACGCCCGGTGCTCTGCCAATCTCATCTCTGATGCAAGTTCAGGTGGACGGTGCTGGCGACCCCAACAACAATACCCCATTCGCCACCTACCATCCCAACCAGCTGCTACCGCAAACCTACCAGCCCCCACAGCCCGAGGTGCCCGCTAAGTCACGAGCCAAAGCAGTCGGTCGCAGAGAGATCGGGCGCCGTGCCGACTCATGCGTCCAAAAGCCCGTTACGACAACCGTCACGCAGAGTACGAGCACCGCCATGCCCATCCGCTCCCCACCCACCCTCAACGCCACGATCTCCTCGTTCCCAACACGCACCTCATCGCCAGACAAGTCCGTCCCACAAGACCCCAGCGCCGCCAACCCGAGCGAAAACACACACACGCCCTTCGACAAATCCGGCACCGCCACCGCAACAGCAAGCATCAGCAACGAAAACGAGCACGAACTCGAACTCGAAAACGAAGACCCAGAGCCCGAACCCAGCGCCCCAGCCTCGGTGCACGACGACGCAGACGACGAAAGCGAGCTTAGCGAACTCGACGAGGAAGCTGTCGAGGAAATCGAACAGGATATTCGGAGATCAGTGTCCAAACCTATGTTTCCTAATTTGGCGGCGAAGAAACTTGACACGGAGGATACGATTCATGTTCGCGTGCCTGGCGCTGCGGCGGATGAGGGCGATAGGATAGTTGTTGATAATGAGGCTACGGGCGCGGGTGCGGGTGCGGGTGTGAAAAAGTAGACTTTCTAGTCGCTGATGGGGAATGGATGTACGCCGGGGTGAGGGATTGTTTGTGGACGTGTAGGAGTGTGGGGTTAGTTTAGATGTGTGGGTGTATTGTAGTGGAGGATGCGAGGGGAGTATTGGTATAATGGATGGCGTGTGAGACGATATGTTTAGATTTTTCATGTTTTAGATACCCGCTTCTCTTGGGGATGGTGTAGATGTATGATACATGTTTATTTGCTGTTAAGTCTGTAGTTGTGTCGAAGGTATCTTCTTGCTTGTGTTTTGAAATTCTTTTTTCTTTGATGTTTGTGGTGTTGTGATCCCCCCTGATTAATTGCTGTTAGGACATGATGTGAAGAATAGAAAACGGATGTAAATGTTAAAAGACACATTGGACCTAATTGTTCTACATCTACAAGCACTTTTTTCTGTGTATGCTAGCTAAACAATGACGAATCGCGACTACCTTCTCCCTCTTGATCAATATGCGTAACTTAGTTGAGAAATAGCCTTTATTCACGGTGCATTCTGCCTCAGAAACGCCGAGCAATACTGTTGGGCGTAAGAATTATAGATAGGGGATTCATGCATTTGTGGTGTCTCGACTAAATCTTTAAAGATGTTGAGTTTATTTTTGGAGGTATTCGGAGATCGATAGATGAACGTGATAGTACACGCCGAACTTTGAGTTATGTCGATGTACATTATTCTCTGTTTTTACCTACTTATGTGACATCTTAGTAATGGCTCTTCCCCTTTAGCCAGACGACGAAAGGATCGATATTGGCAAGTATGCGTGATGCGTACTTAACGAAGTGGGCCAGATGCACGCGATTGGAGATAGAATATATGATGTAGACTGCTGCAACTAAGTCTATTCCAGCCTGGTCTCATCCCACGATGTGAAAAAGTTAGAAAGACGTAGGTATCATGGATCCGTTACTATTGGTTGATGGCATGGGCATGATCGTAGGCAATAGCGATTTTCATGAGTAGTCGACGACGTTTGCGTTTCTTCGACTTGTTCACTGATATGTTTTGCGGTCAAAGTATATCCGAAAGAGTCATAATGTGAGGCCAGAGCAGGCTGGAAAAAACCCCAGCAGTAGGGTATTTTGTTGTACTGTCGAATTATCTGGATGTTGACAACTTGAGTAGTAAGCGTTGCAATCTATATGCTTATGATATTCGAGTAGCATGTATATGATGGAAACGCAAACTGTAAGAGACAACGGGTATGCAATTCCACAACATAGCGCCACTTTGTGGTGTCTCGAGGCATCTCAGGCGGAGGTACTATCATCAAGCTTCTTAGATGACGGCGTACCCACATCGGACATATTCTACGCCAAGCTGTATTTTTGGTTTTTGCCGCCCTAGGCTATCGGTCATATCTAAATCGGCCGGGTCGACTATAGCGGGGAAGGGAGTATAGGTAGGGTTTGCATGTGTTGGAGACCTTCTCCATCCACGTGCGTTCTTTCTTTTGACAACACAGTGCCTCACCGCTCATGCATGGTATGGTGTACCAAGTGTTGACCTAGCATGGAACTACCAGAGTGAGCAAGTGCGCAAGTCTGTAAATGACTCGCATGATGCACAGCATTGCTCTCCACTCAGTGTGTGACTAGCACAATCCGCCGAAGCTCCCCGATTTGGATTCTGGAACGACGGAGGGTACACAAAGCAGGGCGGTCAGGAGAGCGGAGCGGGGGCACGGTCGAGGCCCCAAGCAAAACGATACTCATCTGCGGGCCGTGGGTCTACTGTGAGATCCATGGAGCCGCTCCCTGTATCATGAGTCGTTCAGAGTGGAGCGCATGGCCACTATATTTTCAGGCGGTGAAAGGGCTCGAGATGGCACGATAGATGTAGCGCGACCGTCTAAAGACGTGTTCGTGCGGTCGCATGGTGATACTGGCATCGCAAGTCGTCGATTTGCATCTGAGCATATCGAGGATTCAAGGTTCGCATATCGAGAGTCGGAGGAATGCCCCTTCTAGTGCGTGGCGGTGTTCGGGCGACCGCGCGGATCCAAACAAGCCTGATGTCCGCCAATAATATGGTAGGAGCGTCGAGCTAGTGTACGAGAGAGCGCCACACCCGCGTTCCTACAATGAAGGCATGAGCGGGATAATGGGGACCGAAAGATACACCTTTCCAAAGACTTCCCGTGCTGCAGGTACGAAACAGCACATCTGACTTACCGCCCAAGGAAGATTATCATGGTACTTTGATCTCACCGCATGATCTGCGAAATCCTTCGATTGCGGGAACACTCTGAGGATGGTTGCACACACGAACACACGACGTACGGTCCATCGCACGGGCGAATAAACTTTACTCGCGCGACGTCAGATATTAAGCATAATGTCTCGTCGGAGTAATTTAGGTTCCACGCCTTGCGGGGCACAGCAAAACATCGGCATCGCACGGACACAGACCTCGTGGTGCTCCCTTTACCTCTCTACGGGTCATGCACGACTTCTCGGGACACGGTCCTGACGTGTCCAACGGGCTGGTATGTGGCTAGCCTGTTTTAGCTTAGATGTGGGTCGCTTCAATTGGAGGAACAACATCAGACACGCCTCCTGAAACATCACCACCACCCAAATAATTTCAGTCACAATTCTTCCTCGGTCCGATAAGCGAGGTAGCGGGCGTCCCTGGTACGATCAGTCGAGAGAACGATTCAGGATGCAGTTCTGGCCAGGTGAGAACCGCTGCGACAAATGAGCGGAATCCTTCAATATCGACAGCCAAGATTGGGCCAAGACAGACGCAGCTGTTTACAGCTCTAGTCACACTAGAAATGGATGTTTCGTGGTTTCAAGCAAGGTCGTCAGACGCCTCTCGCAGCCAGGTGCCGGTGTGGGACACTCTTTGCAGCCCTAGTCAGATCACCCATACCCTGCTATCAGATTCAAAGAGGCTCAGACAGGAGCAAGATGAATAGGTATAAGTATCGTGGTGGACGCCGCAACAATAACATCATCTCATCCCATTCACTCAGTCTTTCGTTTGCTTGAAGCATCTCACTTTCGCTACACTCTCTACAGAGCCTTCCATTCTTTATACATACCTTACCAAGAAATCCTCTTTGCACTTTTAAAGTTCCAACCAACCAACCAACCAACCAACCGACAAAATGCAGTTCTCCATTGCTATCGCCGCTATCATTGCCGCTTTCGTGGCTCCTATCGCCGCTGGCCCCGCTGCCGCTGCTCCTGCTGATTTCAGCCTGAACAAGCGCGCTGCATTCAGCATCCCTGCCTCCAAGGGCTCCGTCACCTACAAGAAGGTCCAAGAGATCTCGGGTACCTTCGATGGTGGCATGAAGACCTACGGCCGTGGTGCTAAGTGCACTGGCCAGGACGAGGGCGGTGACGCTGATGCCGTCTTCAACATCAAGAATGGCGGTACTCTCAAGAACGCCATCATTGGCAAGGACCAGATCGAGGGTGTCCACTGCGAGGGCAGCTGCACCATCGAGAACGTCTGGTGGGTCGACGTCTGCGAGGATGCTCTCTCCATCAAGGGTGATGGCAACGCCGTCGTTCGTGGTGGAGGTGCCCAGTCTGCTTCAGACAAGGTCATCCAGCACAACGGCAAGGGTACCGTCACCATTGACGGATTCTGTAAGTCTCGCCATCTATCCTTCAATTTCTCAACTAACACAACCCTCAGCCGTCAGCGACTTCGGCAAGCTTTACCGTGCTTGCGGTAACTGCAAGAACTCGGTCGCCCGCTCCGTCGTCATCAAGAACGTCAAGGCCTACTCCGGAAAGGTTCTGGCTGGTATCAACCCCAACTTCGGGTAAGTTCTTCATTCATCCTGCTCATCATGTGCATTGCTAACACCTTCTCAGCGGTACAGCTACCATCACCGGCACCTGCGCTACTTCCGTTAAGACCATCTGCGAGGAGTTCCAGGGCACCAAGCCCGGCTCCGAGCCCAAGTCGGTCTCCAAGGGCCCCTCCAAGAACTGCATCTACACCGCATCTGCCATCAAGGCTTGCTAGACGCATACACCAATGCATCGAAAAGCTTCGGTGGGACAAACAGAAGTGGTTGATCGGATCTATGAGCGGGTCCTTCTGCCCGCGATAAGAAGATGCTGCTTTGGGGACTAGGACGTTGATTGAGGATTCTTGTACATAAATACTTTCAGAAAGCATGCGGTGCATGTAATATACTTTTGCCACCCGATCTTGTCTTTAAAGTCCATGATGATGTCGCGCCGTTGTGGTTGTGTGCAGATTCACTGCGTTCATGGATGCGGAAGGAGCGATTGCGCTCACCTTAATCGTTAGCGCCCAACACCACGCGACCGCACCGCGCGACGACATTCATTTGCCCGCCTGTATCTGCTGCAGCATCGCCACTCAAGTATTATCCTCCTCACACACACTCGAAGTCTCAACAGCGACGGTTGCCAGCCTGAATCCACAGCTTCTGCAATATGACAGAAGACGTGAGCGACAGCACGAAAGGTCTGATAGCACACCAAAATGCAGTGCTTCCTTTGTAAGTGGGACACACAAGAACAATAACCTTATCTCATCTTTAAAGACTTCAGGGACCTTCGGTGGAAGTTATAATCGGCACGGTTTTCAGTCGTTCGACCTGGAACATCCCGCAAGCACTTCTTAGTCACTTCTCAGAACACTTACGCGGCACCCTCAGCCATCCGATAGAAGAAGGATATCCCGTGACCTACAGAGTAGCGGACTGGGACCCACGCATATTCCAGTACATCGTTCGTTAAGTTTACTTCACTACCCTACCTCTTGTGATGGGCGTTGATGAGAAAGGAGCCAACTTGGGCTTCCGTTTCTGGGTTCTTAGCAAGAAGCTCAAGGCAGAGGACTTCACGGACGCAGTCATGGAGCGCATCTACAAGCTTCACGTCCTTGCAAGAGATGGTCCCGGTCGCTTCCGTCCTGTTGAGGTAGAATGGTGCTGGCAGAACACTTGTGATAGCTCACTCCTTCGAATCTTCCTCCTGAATACTCTATCGCAGCACTGGATTCACTTGAGCTACATCGAAGAAGACGAGTACGGATGGGAGGGAATTTCAAGAAATATCCGATTATCAGTCAGGACTTATCATGGCTGTCGCAGGACTGGGTGATACTCAAACCAAATGTCCAAAATACAAACCGGTGGCGAGATATCTGTTGGGCTCGCAAGATGAAGACTGATGATATTCGGAGACGCACGGGTATCGTTACTGGCAGCTTCTGGAAAAGCATGAGATGCGGTGGTGTTCCCAAGCAGGATCTAAGTGCACTATTTTTCCGACACGCTGTTCTGCGCGAGTTTGCAACACTCAATTTCTTTCTCGAGCTGATCGCACTAAACTCGGGTCTCTAAGCTAATTTCTATACCCCCTATTTCTCTCACTGCGTCTGAAGTAAAAGACACTCACATCCAACTTTACCCAGACCCCTATCACTAGGCTCTCTCACCTTTAGCCCCCATTTGATGACCGTAAGAAGTATTTATCTCTGGTCCAGTCAACTTTCCTTCTCCACCTTATCAACTCCCAAATGGTCCAACTCTACAACATAGCCCCAAGAACCACTCCACTAAAACCAAAACTACCACTCATGATGAACAACACGTCAATCCAGCAGCCCACACCTTCCCCCTCACACATGCCCTCTCTCAGACAACCCGCCGTAGCATGCCAGAAGAGTGCATTCCGGCAAGATGCTCCTCCGCCGGCGCCTGATATGTTCCTCGACCTGTAAGTCTCCAAATCACTGCATCTGCCTATCAGCGTTAATAAAGCCGCAGCCTCCAAGGCCCAACCGTAACCCTCATCTTCACGCTCTCCCCCAACCAGCCCCAGCGCCGCTACACCCTGCCTATCGCACTACTCACGCTTCACTCGCGCTACTTCCGCGCGGAACTCGCTCGCTTGGTGAACGAAATGGAGTGCCTGGGCGCGAACAAGAAGCGCAAGATTGAGGATATATCTACTGGTGATGAGGAGGATGTGAATGCGGAGAAAGAGAGAAAAGATAAAGAGATGGTTATGCATATCGAACACACCGACCACGCTATCTTTGGGCTCTTTCTGAAATTCATATACACGGGAAATTACACCGTAGACGTGGACGCGGTGGTTAGGCCAGCGAGTCAATCGCCGTATGCGAGTCCGGTGCTGGTGCCTGTTGTGCCGGTTAGTGTGCATGGTACGTCTCTTATATCGCCCTCTCACCCAAACAGGCCTACTTCCCAGCAACGTTCCGGTATTTGTGAGTGAACAGATTGCTAACGCATATCTAGCATGGCTCCTCGCCCAGCGCCTCAGCTCCGTATCATTCATGAACCACGCGATACGGCACATCTACACCGGCGTGGGAAAGTTCTTCGCCCTCACGCCCGGGATGGTGGATTATGTGTGGATGGCTACCATGGTGCCGCGGTGCACTGCAGTCAAGCCTACCAAAAAAGAGGTCGAGAAAGATGAAGCTGTGAAAATCGAGAAGGATGTGCCGCCGCCGCCGTATTCGCCGTCTTTATCTACTACTACCACCACTGCTGAAGTCCGAGTCGGAAACACACCCACGCCCACATCCACACCAAAAACGGTATACACCCCCACTTCCGCACCACTCCCCTGCTCCCCCTTGCGCAAACTCCTCCTCGACTTCCTCGTCGTGCACTGGCCCAGCCACACATCGGGCCATGTCATCTCGCGCCTGCCGCACCAGCAAGGAGCGTGGAACGCCCTGTTCGACAAGCACGCTGATCTGCGGCGGGATTTGATTTTCGGGCTGCAGGGGTGCGTGAAGATGGGTGCTGTGGAGGGGTATTTTGTGGGCATGGGTGTGGGTGGGGGAGTTGGGAGGGACGACGTGAGGGGTGTGAAGAGGGAGGTTGTGGTTTTGGGATAGGGAGGGTGGTATGGGGAGTTGGGAGTTATTGATTTAGGGTAAGGTGTGAGGAGTTGAGGGTTCAAGGGTGGGTATGGGAGTGTGAGGATATTTAGGGTAGGAGTTGAGGACATGGCGTTTGGAAGGGTAAAAGTTTGTTTGGTATTACTTCTGAATGCGGGAATGCACTCATCTTCATCCATCGTTGTGCCAAATCCTGGCTATCCTTGGGGTATCATCCATCTTCAATCAGCTTCATTCCAGCCAAATGTCTCCACCAAAAGTCATTAACGTCGTCTCAACTCAAACGCTACGCCACCTTGACGGCCTTCTACTTCTACAATAAGTTAGCATCTGATAAGTAGGGCTAGATAACTTCAAGTACCTTGCGAGCGGGGATGTCAACCAGCTTGACTTCTCCAGGCAGTACTCGACGCACCATCATCACCACGGCAGTGTGCTGATACTCCTCGATATCGATGCTGCTCGAGATTGAAGCCAGATCGTCGTCGTCGTCCTCATATTCATCACCACTGATATTGTGACCGCAAACACAACCTGTCGTCCGGGCGAACTCCCTCTTCAAATCCTCGTGGCTCTTCTTGAGCGTCTCCATAAGTGAATCTTCGACTGCATTAAGACAATTGCCCTCAAGAACTTGGAGCGGGCTCTGAACTGAGATCTGAGTTTGGGCTGGAATGGATGGGAGGGCTTTGCTGAGCTCGACTGGTCTGCCGTGTACCATGTCATTCTCCTTCTTGGTGGAGTCATCAGTGGTGGTGTCTTCGGAAATAGCCTCTGGAGTAGTGTCTTCCTCAACAGGATGATAAGCGCTCATATCGTCGAGTGAGGTCTCAGTGATCGGTGCCATCATATCCATCGCCCGCCTATGGTTGCGGTTGTGATTGCGACGGTGGGAGGAGGGTACGGGAGCTGCGCGGGCGCAAGGCGGGGGAGGGTCTTGGATGCGGACGTTGGTATGTTCGGGGTTGACCCTATACACAAAATTAGTCAACATATCGTCGGCGGACATGTCCGCAGTGAACGCGGACGCGACTGAGATATGTGGAGGCAGCGGCTGTGAGGTAGGTCTAAGAAACGTCAGGGGGGCTAACTTCTTAGCGGCTTTCTTGGTCTTGCTCCAGAAGCCCTTGGACTTGGGTGGGTCAGTATGGAGGCCTTCTTCGCGGAACTTGCTCGTGACAGTCTCGCTCGAGGCTGCCGATTCCGGTGCAGCGTACGGTTGTGCCCAGCTGTATAAGTTGCGCTCGCGGGCAGGCTCCTGGATGACAGTATCGTAGTCGCTGTCAAAGACGCCATCATGCTGGGCTACCAGAGGGCTTCCAACACGCTCTCGATCCAGGGAAAGACCGAGGAGCTTGGCTGCTTTGGTAGGCGTGTTTGGAGGGAGAGAAGCCGATTCGATAGATGGCGGGGGTGGCATACGGGAAGAGGTGCGGAAGGGAACCTTGAAGCTATTCTTCTTGCTGCTTGAGACGGCGATACTAGACGTGGACGAGCTTTCGGTTGTTGAAGCCGGCGAAGCGCTGCGGGGAGCATGATCGTGGTCCGGAGATGACTGGGAAAAGTCGAACGGAAGTACAGAAGGTGGGTCTGTTGTAGTTAGAGCTGAGCGCGTTCGGGGTATAAGCGAAGACACGTACAGAACATCATCATAGACTGCGAGATCCCAAGGGCACTCTCGCTTTCCTGTCGGTGGGTGGCATCCGCGCCTTCCTGCGGGCTCGCGCTGCGGCCGAGGCCCACGTTGCTCCTGGCGCCACCAGTGACGGACTCAGATTGAACGAGATTTGGGGCAGTATTTGATCGGGGAACGCGTGACAAGCGATTGCGTGGACGCTGGCCGCCCACTCTGACCGCTGGTTGCCGGTTGGCGTAGAACTCCGCGTCCCGCATCACCATTTTGAGCGACGAAATGTGGGGCGGGTTCGATAGACGTTTGAGTGGCAGGGTGCGGTGAGTGGTTGACGATGCACTGGCGGATGTGAGGTGGTGCGGTCGCAGTTGCGATAGGTTGAAGGGCCTGAGGGCAGTCGCGTCAAACGTGGGTTTGTTGTTGTCGAGCCACCAGCAAACGCCCTGACAACCGGCGGTGAAAAGAGAAAGAGCGGCATCAACATGACGTAGCGGAGTAATAGAGTGAACGGGGGTGGGTGAAGAGAAAACAAGCATTCATGTTACGGGCATTCATTACACATGTGGGTATCTTGATACGGGAAGAGCGAGAGGAAAGACATGAAGGAAGGAGCGACCACAGGTGACAAGACTTGCGAAGAAGAGCATTTGTAACCAAAACGCAGGGAAACCGACGGGTATATGACTCTTAGGAAATGTTTGTGCGGACCGTGAACCCCGAGGATCAACATGCGACCATGCCTCTGTCATCCGTGTTACAGCCGCTCTGTACGCCGTGACCACTCCACTCAACATCACGTAACACAGTGGTCTTGCCTCAAGTACGGAAATGCCAGCAATCATGATCGAACACATGTAGAAAAAAGTCGCTTAACTCTAGTGTCACCTTCAACCATGGTCTCTGCGCATATGCTTCGTCACCCTCCTCAAGTGGCCTGCCATCTCCGCCTAGGGGTCGGCATTGTCCTTCTTGTCGTTCGAACTCTCTGCAGTGAGTCTCGCGACCTGTTCACTCACCCCACTCCCACTTCGTACCGACACAGGCGAGGCTGGCGCGCTCTTATCGAAAGACTTACGTAGACCAACCTCGCTGATCTTCAAGGTTGGCGATACAGGGGGACTCGTCACTTGTCTTTCCTCGCCGAGCATGTTTGATGGTCCGCCTAGGGACTGTAGAGAATCTGGTTCAGGAGATGGTTTGCTCAACTTCCGGGACTTGGTACTTGGGCTCGCACCTAAACCACGATGAACCTCAATCGGCACCGGATCTGGGTGTCGAGCTAGGAAGTCGGCTATCTCTGCATCGCTAGTACCGTACCGGGGTGGGGTGGCCTGTGTTGGTAAGGTCGGACTCTTAGGGTTGATCTGCAAGAACTTCTGAATAGCAGTACGGTCGTCGTCGTCCTCTTCGTCGCTTGTGCCTCCGAAGTAAGCCTCCCAGTCCCCAGAGCCGATGCTTCGAGTGCTGTCCATTGTATTTACTCGTTTAGGGCCTCTCTTGACAATCTTCAACGGCGCCAGTTCGTCGGGGACTTCTCGCATCTCGCTATCGGTACGCTCGATCGGAGGTTGTATGCTTTCTTGTCCTTTGACATGCTCACCATCTTCCTTGACAGGAGCTTTCAAGCCTTGGGCGCGGTCAACGGCAGGTTCATACTCGTCTCTTGTTTGAGCCGAGTACGTGTCAGCAAAGTGCGTGTCGCAGAGATGCTTCACAACAGGCCACCCGTATGCATTGGCGAACATGCGACGAACTATCATGTTGTTGTGCGCGTCAGGCTCCAAGCGGACAAGAACCTTGCGCCACGACAAGTCCTTGTGGTAAGCACGCGCAATCTTCTCCTCCACGCGCATTTGGCCTTCGTCTGCGCTAGCTGTCGATCCTTGTGATGCAGTGCTGTCAGTTGAGAACGACCGTCCACCTGCTCTCTTCTTTGCGGGTGGTGGAGGAATATCTTCTGGATGGTAGACACGATCGTGAAATATTGTGCGTGCCCGTGATGATGGGTCTATAATCCATGACTGAGGAGGAACAGGTGGGTTGATGAGGTCGCCTGCCGACTCGAATATGGTAGTCTTCGGAGGCGCTCGCGATTTGGGGTTGTTGATGATAGAGTCGCCTCGGGTTGCTTGTGGTCTTTTTCTTTGATCTGCGGAATGCGAAGATGAGGCCTCTGATGTTGGAGCATCATCCTGGCCATCTTTGCCTATAGTCTGACTTCGGTTGAACATCTTCTTGTCTTTTGAAGTGTGTTTCCCGGTAGGTCGAATGTAGCTCCACCACTGCATCAGCGTGTTTTGTGGTTGGAAGTACTGATCTTCTGCGTCATCATCATCGTCATTGTGCTTCTGGCCGTCCAAAAACGGATGTGCAGATGGTCCTGCCGCAGCCTGCGCCTCATCGTCCTGGTTCGTGATGTCTGCTCCCGGTAATGGCACCGTAGTATCGTCTCCATTGAAGGGAGGGGATACTGTGCCTTCGCTTTCGTCATCCGAAAACCCAACCCTCGAAGGACTCTGCGAGGGATTTTGTCCCGTCAGTTGACTGAACCCCCACACAGCCACGGTTCCAACAAGTCCATTCTCTCTACGCGCTTTCTCCACACGCTCTAGCCCTCTCCAGTCGAGAAAGAGGAGACAGCTTGTGCGGAGCGGAACGATACCATCATTGACCACGTTTGAGTATAGTGTGCGGTTTCGGAACATGCGCAGCACAACATGAGCTGGTCCGGTAGGAAGAATGCGAAGAAGTGGTTTCGCGCCTGGATCGTCATGATCGTGTTCATTAGCAGAGTTAGCGCCAAAAACACTGCTCATTGCGGACCAACCGCTCTTTGCTATCGTGGGCGTCCTCCATGTCAGTCCCAAGTCCTGCCCGGTCCTGCCGACTAGGCCGAAGTCCAAGGCGAACTTGACATACATAGGGTTCTCATTGCTGAGGCCCAGCATCGGCGAGGCCATGGCGATGAAGTTGATGGGTTTGATGGTTTCAAAGAATTTGGGCGAGTGTTTGTAGATATATGCAACGGCGTATGTTTGTACGAGGCCTCCCAGGGAATGACCAATGAAGCTGATGCTCGTGAACTTGTATGCGCGCCTCTTTCTCTGAACAGGTTGTTGTTGCACAGTGCTGCCATTATGAGCAGGTATGCCTTCGTCTGGTCTATCTTTGGCAGGCGAAAAGGTGTTCGATATCTTCTGTCCGACAGAGGTCTTTACGGGGAGAAAGGGCTGGTCAGGATACGTGAGCCGCAACACGTACTTAGCGAGCCGCTTGCCAAGATACTGGATTCCACGCTCTGTCTTGATCACATTACCATTAAATCCTCGAACAACGACCTCCTCTTCGTCATCGTCATCTTCCTCTCCTTTCTCTGGTATGTCGTCCTGACCACCAGACAGCGGGGCAGTCGAAGCGTCTTGGCCCTCCTGTGAATGAGCCCCAGCGTGTTTCTGCTCCCGCTGCCGCTTTCTTCGGTCTTCACGAGCTTGTCTCGCTGTCGCATCAATGCTCTCCTTCAAGTATAGCATATCTGCACCCAGGTTACTGTGCAGACCGTGTGTCACAAGCACCAAGTGAATGTTCTTTTGCTTGCCATGGTGCTCAGGCTGTTCGTGGCTATCATCCCGGGACATTGGTCGCTTGTGATGCTCCCCGTGCTCGGTCTCCGGCAGTCCAGGTTTGTTCCATAGAGCCGTGGTGTCCTCGACCACTAGTCTTATGGCCTTGGAATAGACCCCCTTCGTTTGCGCCGGGTGGTTCGAAACGTGCTTCTTGCTACCCTGTTGGTGGTCTTGCACCTTGCCGGGCGTGCCCTGACTATTTCCTGTCACTGCCGTGAAGCCCAGGTCCAGCGACCGCTCATCACGTGCAACAAGGATCTCGTAGTTCACAGACGCCGAGTTGGAGAATATGATCTGCGAGGCGACCTCGATGATCCAGGTGGCGCTCTTGGGCGATCCATCCTCGTTCCTGCTCTCGTCGCCCTGCCTGATGTGTTCCGGCACGGTCAGCTTCGTGTTCCAGGAGCCGCCAGCCTTGACATTGGGCTCAAACTCTGGGTTGCCGTATGTCTTCGCGTTATCGGCCTTCTTGTTCGGGTTGAAGGTAGAGGGGTAGGCCGAGACGTGGATGGTGTAGGGCCCGTGGAGGTAAGCGGCGCGCAGCGGTATAGCAGACGAGTTCCGTATGCGGACGTGCAGGAAGGCAGGCGAGGGCAGTATGCGGTCTTCGGAGGGCGTGTATGTGACGGTGTACCTGCATATAAAGTCTTAGCACTCCGTCCGAACTGACATGGGAAAGTTCCGCGGCGCCTCCATCCCCCGAAAAGCTCACGTACCGGACCACCTCGCCCACCTTGACGCTGCCTGTCTGGTGCAGCAGCAGCATCTTGACGGCGTGCCTCCTCTCCGCTGCCAGCTGCTTCCGCGACCGTGTTCCGCACAGAAAGTACGAGGGCTCGGGTCGTGTGCGTCCCTCGTCTGGCGTTTGCGCGAGCTGGTAAGTGCGAGGCGTGAGCAGCATCTAGTATTCTAGCAGCGGACTTAGCGGACGATGGTACGGCCAATGGCGGAATGCTCGCAAACGCGCGTCATAGGTCATCGACTGTCGCTGATCTAGCGACGCACCGGAGATGCAGGGAAGGTGACTGTTGTCTCGATGTCTTTAGCCTGGGTGTCTTCGTGGTACCGTCAGCTCAGCGCGGCGTAGCTTGGGCGATGGATGCTGAGACTGCGTGGGGAGTGAAATGAAGGGCTTCCCAAGCTTCACGAGTTGTTCCCAATATGAGCGCCGTGTAGCAGTCACGATGCGCGCTCGCTTGGAGACATGCTCGTCATCTGCTCGTGTGGCCCCTTCTCTGGCACACCTCACGCGGCCATCTCATGCGTCTTCACATGACCGTTGCGCCCTGCTAAGGACTTCAAATGGTGTTGTGTTTATAACTCGACCCCAGAAACATTCTCGGCCCGAAGATGCACCCTCAAAACCCGAAGCCGCTACATCCTCACATCGTGGTTCGCCGTGTCATCCTGGGTCAGATCTCGGAATGCGCGTCAGCCGGTTCCGACTTCACCTACCGGTACGCTGCCGCCCTGTACTTTCAACTCCACGAGTCCGACATGCTGTTTTAGCTTCCACATTTTTAGATTATATCAACTCCTGGAGATACTCGCGATAACTTAACACCAGATACTACTGCCTGTAATGCAGTGGGTACCTCCAGGGTACCACTTCAAAGACGTGTCTCACCACCATTGTCTGCCTGAGTGCCTCTACGCATACTCATCGGTAATACACAGCTTTTGCGACATTTTCAGAAAGAGTACTTCATATCCGCCTTCTTCACTGTCTCATCCTATCATCATGACGTCGAAATATTTTCAAGTCCTTTAAAATGCCGTGCATTCATCTGTCTATGGGTATCTCTCTAGCCTGAAGCCAAACGCCATTTAAAGATCACTAGATTCCCTTCTCCAAATATATAATTTCCTCTTTGTCAAAATCCGCTTCAAGCAGGTGAGCCTCCGTCACGACCACCACGGCCAACTGAAGGTGAGCCAGGAGACCTTGGTCCTTGCCCACGACCACCGCGAGAGCCGCCCGACCCGCCCGAGTTCGGATTCAGCGGCGATGATCGCTGGTCGCCTCCGCGGCGTCGAGGAGTGGAAGGAGCGCCGGGTGAAGCACCGGGGTTCTGACCACGACTGTCCAGCGAGTAACGCGAGGGAGGGCCTGGTGGCAATTAGCAAGATCCTGGTCATAAAGATGGGTGTATGACTTACTCTTCCGCTCCGGTGAGTCGAACACAGCTGGATCCTGGCCAACGTATTCTTCTTCGACACCTGTACAAATCAACTTCCATGCTACTCTTGCCAAGGCTATTAAACACTTACCATCCAAGATGTTCTCCTCGCCGCCAAGAGGCTCGCGGTTCGCAACGCGGCGGCGCTCCTCCTGCTCGATCTGGAGGTTCTGCCACTGGTAAGGCTGGAACTCGAGGGTGCCCTTTACTAGGTTGACGCGGCGACTAGCTCGAGCGCCTACTTCCCAGACAGAGAAGCCGGTCTGCGCGTCGAAGCGCGCCTCGTCGAAGGTGGTGCGAACCCACTTGTTCGGCACCGGGTTGATGCGGCGATGGACGATGAACTGCCTCTGGTTGGGCTTGTTCCAGAGCTCTTGCGACCAGAAAGCCGTGACTGCAGTCCTGCCGTCCCCGCGCTGGCGAGTGTCCCTGGTGGGGGTAGCCCTGGTGAAGAGGTGATGTCATTGCCTGGTAGTAGAATGACAGAGGATCATGGTATACTTACTTCTGCTTGCCTGGAGAGTTGTGGCCCGAGAACCCCTTGCCTGGACCACCACCAGGTGGAGGTGGAGGAGGAGGTGCTGCTGCTGCCGACATGTCGAGGTTGATATGAGTATATGGTGTTACAAGGGGTGTCGAAGGTGTTCCGTATATACAGGTCTCGGAGTTGAGCAGTTGAGTCGTTGTCCTGCCAATGTCGATAGTTGAAGTTGCTGCTTGGATAGAGACTACAAGAGGAGGATTGCCGACTCGTTATACTCTCCAAGGAATTAAGGCCTGCGTTTGCAACGGCAGGAAGCGGAGGTCACCCTGCCATTCCCTGACGTTTTTTTGGGACATGTTTGAAAGGAAAACGGCCACAGAATAGCTTCTTCGTTTGCACCTAGCAGTCCTAAGCCTTAGAGAAAGAGCAGACAGTTAGGAGGTGCGTTTGTACGGCGGGCATGTGCACCAGGAGGGACTAAGAGACGAAGAGGTGTGTGTTTGCAGACCCTGAGTACTTCCTTGGCTCTTGATTGACCACCATGGAGGCGGAGTTATGGGATGACTGGATGAGGAAGAGAGACAAGATTCCAGGCACACTTATAGTGTCTTGAGAGTAAGCTTGCTCAAGCTATGGATGTCGGCTTGATCATGTCACGAGGCTTTGAACAAGCAGTTTCTGGGTCGATGTAGCGACCTGCTGTTTTCTCAACAACACTCAGCTTGGTGCTTTCCCGTCGAGACGCGATTGTCGTTTCCACGTGAGCATGGGTGTGACAGGTTCACATCATCCCGATCAATGCAAGAACGACCATGCGGATCATGCCATAGTATTCTAGACATAAAGATGGCGCCGCGCACTCTACCAGTCCGATCGAATTATGCAGGCAATCTACAAGCATGAACTCGTAGTGGAATCCACGCGGCGATTGCTGAATAAGTCTCACATCGTACTGATAGGACTTGATCGCTTGATTGATAGCAGTACAACTTTGTCCGTAATGAATGTACATCATAGACAAGAAATCACATACAGTAGTAGTCTTCTTGTCAAGTTCTAGGTTGAAGTTCGTCAACAACACGTGAGCAAAAAGCAGTGGCCACACACTGGGTTAAGCGATGAGGGCATGACAAGAATAGCAGTAAGCTGGAGCAAAAAGAAGGGCAAAAAAATTGTTCGCGAATTTGGCGGTACTGGGAACTGTAGACATGTTAGGAATGTCTCAGACCTTCAAATTTTGGCACATAACGTACTCGAACCCAGGCTGGCGCGGATAGTAGAACGGACTCTAAGAGTCCGCCAGCTCCACAACGCGACTATGACGTTGTTAGTGACATGGTTGGCAGGTGGTAATGGGTGTACTAACCGTCATACCACTAGACCATACCACCGTGGTATTTGGTGTTGATGGCAAATTTTCAATCTGGTTGTATTATCAAATGTGCAGAAAAACTGGACACCAAATCTCTGGGAGACTTGGAAAATCAGAGCAAGATGCCGGTCGCACTAGAAGATTTTGATCAAAGGCGGGGCAGGTGAATGATGATCTGTGCGTCACGCTAATGGTGGGGTACCCCGTTCTTGCATACCGTCGAATAATATTTGAACACTCTTACTTACTAACTGCTCAGAGCCTCGGAGTTTTGAGCCTAGTGTTCCCTGCACCTGCACCTCCACCTGCACTTAGCGCGTCGCTAACATTATGTCCGAAGGCAAGACTCCATTGTCTTTACACGAAGCCAGCATTTGCGCTAACCTGCCACGATAGACACATCACGGCGACAGTCGCGCGTGAAACAGCCTAAGTCGTATCGGGTTGAGGATGAGTACAGCTTCCTCGATGAGGATAATGATTCTGCGCCGTCGGGCAAGCACACCCCAAACTACGATGACGATGAGCCACAAGAGGACGGTGAGGACTTCATTCCAGACGCCGAGGAAGAGCCAGAGGACGACTTTGACGAGGAAATCGTTGAAGATAGTAGTGGTTCTGGAGAAGGTGATTCCGATGAAGATTACCCGGCAAGAGGGCGACTAGGGTCGCAAGACTTGGAGATAACCGAAGTCAGGCCCAAGCATGGCCTTACAGCCGGGGCTGGCAAAAGTAAGGAAGCGCAGGGTCTTTACCACGCTGCCCAAAACAGAGTCAAAAGACCTATTCATCTCACTAGAGGTGGTGGCACGTCCGCAAAAGCGGCCGGTGCGACTCCACTACGCACGAGAGGCGTTGCAGACTTCACCAAGATAGGAGGCCAGGAGGTGCGATTGAAAGATCTTTATGGTCCCAGGAACAAAGACCTCAAGCCAATACTATTGACACGAGATTACTGGCTAAAACAAGAAACTTTACCCATACGCAGTCCTAGTAGTCTGAGACAAAGTTTTTTTGAGAGTCCAGAAACAAGAGAAAGGGAACTTGTGACAACCAGAAAGTGGTACGCTAACTCTGGACAAGAAGCCTTCGCCCGTGGGCAAACGAGCAGAATCTTGACCGCCGCGGAGAGCGAGATATACATGGCCAACTGCGCAGCAAACTCGCTGAATGTTTTGTTCGGGCCTATCAATTCTCCTCAGCTGTACACGCTTAAACAAGGATCATATATCCACACAGCAGAGCCTTTCGCAGAGAAAAAGAATAGGCGAGGTTGGCTTTTCAACCTGGGGTCACGGATCCAAGATGCGCAATGGGCAAGCAGCGAAACCAGCACGCAGTATTTGGCGGTCGCGGTTGAGCAAAAAGCTCCTGGGCCTCAGCCAAAGCCTATGGAGAATCCCAAGGCGCCCGCGTTCTCAGCTACAAAGCCGTTCACTGCATCAATTCAGATCTGGGGTTTTGGTGCGGACGAAAATGGATGGCTTGATAGCTCTCAGCAACCGCGACTTCGGCTCGTCATCTGCACAGATTGGGGCGCACCTAAGCAGTTCAAGTGGTGCCCTATAAGCCCCAGCGATGATCTAAGGCCAGCAAACGAGCTAGACAAGGTACATATTGGCCTACTCGCAGGCATATGGTCAGATGGCCGAGTACGAATTCTGGACGTATCGCTTCCCAAATCCCAGACACACACATCAGACACACACTACCTGCATATCTCGCAGGCAGCGTTTGATGTCCCTTTTCCACAAACAATACCATCATGCCTTCGATGGCTATCCGGCACTACACTCGCCGTCGGAACCGCCATTGGTACCCTGGCTATCTGGACGCTCTCACGACCCGAAACTTTCACCTCTATGAATAGCAAACCTCCTAGACCGTGGTTCTACCAGCAAATCTCAGAGACCTACATCATCACACTGGCATCAGGCTGGCCGTCCCAACCGCACATCATCTCAATCACCACCGCAGACGGCTTCGCCCGCATGTTCGATCTCCGAACGCCTAGCTCCGACAACACGGCCTCAATACGTGGTCGCACACTCTGCATCACGCATGAATGGCACGAACAGACGCAATCCTTCATCGCGCCCGATGAACATTACATGCTCAAACACAACCCCATACGCCGATACTACCATAATCTATACACCATGCGGGCCTCAAGCAGCATCACGCGTGTCTCCTCTAGTCCAGTACAGCCTGCGATATTGATGGGTGGTGCAGATGGAAGAGTCGAGGCGAGTAACCCAATAGGAAGGATCACGAACTACAAGATTATTCCGTGGCAGCAGACTTGGTTCGCGCACGAGTGGAGAGGACCTGTGAAAGATAAGCCATCTAGTCAGGACGTGGAAATGAGCGAAGGAGGGCCCGTTGGAGAAGTGGACACATCCGAAGAGCAGGATACCGGCACAAACGATATCCCTGAATTGTTCCTCTCCCAGCCACTTGCGCGCATCACGGAAGGGTACAAGGCGTTTCAGCCGGGTATTCAACACTCGGTCTTTTCGAAGAGGGTCGCCAACCCAGAGGTTGGCAAGGGCATTACCATCTTTGAGGAGGCATCTGCTATCACTGCTTTGGCTTGGAACCCGAGTCTCAAGTTTGGCACGTGGGCGGTAGCGGGTATGGGTGATGGACTGCTTAGGGTGGAGGATATTGGTGTTTAGCGTGTTTTGGACGAAGCTGACAGTGTATTGTGTAGAAGGTGGTACTTTGCTACTATGATCACCGTTCTCATCTTCGCATGATCGAATATATGTGCTACAGTGACCTAAATTGCTTTTCATAAAACTTCGTCAAACCCAACCTAGATAAGACTTGGCACAACATCACGCGAACTGAACACAATGTTGAGCTTCTGAATGTACTCCAGCTCTCCCTCTTCGGCCAGATCCTGCAAATTCCAAGCTGTGTGTAGCAGAGACTTGATATCCATGAAACTCTGCAAGTGCGGCCGTGCTTCCATCCTTGAGTAAAGTCCCAGAATGATCAAACGATCGGCGTCTCGCACGGTCTCACAGCCCACGATGGACAGCGCAAAAGGACAGAGACATGAGTCTAGCTCGGTCAATGTTGAGAGGGCTTGTCTGGTCCAGGAGTCAATCCTGGCGGACTGGCCTGAAAAGTTCCTGGAGACCCGTTCAAGGTAGATCAGACCAGCGAGTCGAGTGAGATCTAGGAGCAGCGTAGTGTGGTGGTCTACCTCGTTATGCATCGATCCATCAACGGTATGAGTAAGTGGGGAGACTTGCTCAAGTCTTGAGCGGAGGTCGTTTAGGTAACGTTGATACTCGGGCGTTGTATAGCGTGGGTCAGATGAGTACATTGCCGTTTCTGCAATTTCAGCCAGTAGTACCATGATTGGGTGGGCGTGCATCGAGATGTTCGGAATGCTGCGCGTAAACGAAGCCCGTGCAAGGATGTATTGAAGGCGACAGGAATCCGAGCCGTTTGCATCGAACCCAAGGGCCTTCGCAACTGCCTTAACGTATTCGGTACGCCAGTGGCGGAAGACGAAGCGAGCCATGACTTCGAAATAGTATACCCAGCCTAGGACCAGGGATGCATCACTACCAACCGGAGGCTCTGCTTCCTTGACGGCGTCGATTACTTGCTTCACCCCGCTGATATATCCGACCCAGCCAGAGTTATTGCCGGACGTTTGCTGCATCTTGAGAGGTCAGACAGGAGCTTTCGAAGAAGAACAAGGTCATACCTCTAGCACACAGAGCAATAGGTTCGCTGCAATATGCTGTACTCCTTCACGCTCGCTCGAAACGACGTCGGTCCGAAGCTCGTTGAGCGCGGTTCGCTTCAACTGATCCACATATAGCAGATCACCGCCTTGGTGGTAAGAAGAAATAGCGAGTATTGCATGGTAGACAGCTCTTGATGCTTTGCCTTGGTCGGACAAGGCTACTTGAAGAATGAGTTTGCATAGTCTCAATCGATCGGTGTAAATCATTGGTAGCAGATTGACGACAACAGACTCGACTGTACCCAATTAGCGGCAAATCTGCCCAGATTCTAACACTTCCCACTCACAATAGTGCAGCAACTCCAAATCGTTGGTTGCTGCATAGCCAAGGTTTGTTTGGATTTTCTCAGGAATGCGGGGAAATGCAAGCTGATTTCTGGGAAGTCTCTTGCCTTCTGTAGTTTCCATTTAACCGCGTCTTCTTCATAATCATCAAGTTGTGATCTTACCATCGCCAAGGGAGGCACTGGTTGCAAGATGCAAACATATGTCCGTCGGCACAACATTGACCCACTGGTAAGCACCTCCAGACTGGAGAAGTGAAACATGGTCCGCTGGCGTATGCGCAACAAATGCGCGATTATGGACTTGTTGTGGCCAGGTTAGACGTACGCCATACCCACCACACTCTCGCTTCGATTTCATGCACTTCAGACACTTCGGGGTAGCTCGGTCGCATGCCACTTTCCTATCTGTAAGCCACTGTTAGCCCTTGAGGGTCATTGTATAGTATCATCAACAACAAACCTTTGCATGTCCAGCAGCCTTTAGTCACCATCACGCAGTATTTGTCGGACGCTGTGCGCAGAATGGGAAGAAAGGGTCAATCTTGCGAGCTTTCGCTGCTAGTGGGTTGGCTTCCATCTTTAAGCAAAGCACAGACTGCTATGCATATGATTCGATGTGATGTAAGATGAAGGCTGAAGTGCAGCGACACCAGGGAGGAGACCGGCTAGCGTGGCGCTATCTCACCACACTATCGCCCAAAGTGGACACGAAGCAGGAATCTGCGAGCCTTGGCACACACGGCGTCCCATCCACCACGCATTTGACCACGATAGCTATTGCGACCACCCTAAGCAGCCCACTTCGCACCGGGCGAGGGTTAATTCCTATCTCTACAGCCATTCGAGATTTGTAATCTTGTCCGTCTATCCGCGTTTCCAGTTGCCTGTAATCCTCTTTTCATCAGTGTAAGCGTTTTGAAGGAGCAATGACCCTTCGAGCTTAATCGAACTGTCCACAGAACAAGATCTTTGGTCAAGCCCTGCGAGCTCAGTTCCCAACAGACGTATACACGGGGTCTTTCGGGGTGGAGAACACTGACCATGGGTCAGAGACACATGCAGCCTGCGTTCGATTTCAAAGCATCATGACTTGTGCATGGCCATGGAACTGAATGGTATATACTGAGAGGCATCCTAAATCTAAGTTTTCCGCATCATTCCTATCAACGTCTTTTTTACAGTAGGCAAATATTGTACTATCTCTTCAACATGCCTTCCTATCTCATTACTGGTGTCTCTAGAGGGCTCGGAGTAGGCTAATCGCGCGCCCGTCGATTATAGGGAGACATGCTCACATTGCAAACAGTTCGCGTTTCTCGAACACATCTCTAGCGACGCATCCAACACTGTGATCGGTCTGGTCCGCAATATAGCTGATACCAATGCGAAAGTTGCACCTTTGAACAGGAACAACATCCATATCATTGAAGGAGATATGAAAGACTACGAGTCGCTGAAGGTATGCCCTAAAAGACTCAATCTTTCTAGTCACTACCAGATCAAAATGGCGACCCGTAACACCCTCCGCAGAAAACCGTCGAGTCCGTCTCGGCCATAACCTCTGGTACTCTCGACTACATCATCGCCAACGCCGGTCTTGTTCCCACCTGGTCCCAATTCGACCCCTTCTCCGTCCTCGGCGAAGACCCTAAGCGTCTCACCACTGAACTCAATGAGCTCTTTAGCATCAACGTCGTAGGAAATATACATCTGTTCAATCTGTTCGTCCCTCTAGTTTTGAAGGGCAACGGCAAGAAAATCATCACTATTACCTCTGGCTTGGCGGACCTGGACCTTGCTGTCAAATACCAGTTGTACGAAAACGCACCGTATTCGATCAGCAAGGCCGCCATGAACATGGCAGTCGCAAAATTCCAAGCCGAGTATGAGAAGGATGGAGTGTTGTTCTTGGGTATCTCACCGGGAAGTGTCAATGTTGGGCAGTTTGATAACCGTAAGCATCTCCTTTCAAAATGCTGTCGCATTGAGGGATAGATTATTAACACGACCATAGTCACGCAAGAAGAAGCCCAAAAGCTCATGGTCCAAGGAGCCAAGTTCCAAGCATACGCACCTCATTTTCAAGGGCCAATTACGACCGAGCAGTCGGTCAAGGCTGTGCTGAGCGTTGCGGAGAATGCGAGCTTGGAGATGGACGATGGTGGGGCTTTCATCTCGCACCTTGGGAACAAGCAGTGGCTCTAGATAGCTTGGAAACTGCTGTTGCCGGCGCTCAGAGTTGAAGTAGAACGTCACTATTGCAATAACAAAGCACGTACTGAATGAAGGTTATGATATATACACGGGAAAGCGCATTACATCGTTCCCCTCAACCTTCAAGCTTGCTGAAATATTTACAAGCAAGATCCCACAATGCTTGCAGTCTCGTTCTTGACAAAGCCCTTCAGGAACCCGCCTCCTCCACACTGCAGACCCTTCACAAACGCCTTGGACACGAAATCCGCACCCACGGGACTCGTGTGTGTATGATCCTGGGGAAACAGCTTATCCGTCGCCGCCTTGCCAATGCCCTTGAAGTAGTTTGCAGTATAAGCACCGTGATCCACATAAATAGCATTGCTCCCCAACGCCGTCGCAACCGCCTTTGCATACCCGACGAACCGTCCACCATCACCATACGAAAAAGTCCCGCTTTCCCACGGGTTGTTGGGTGTTTGGCTCGACATGATGACCTTTGCGCCTTTTGCGATGATGGCTTTGCCGGCCTCAGTCAAGTACCATGGGAACGTGTGGACCGTCTCAGCGACGCCATTGTATGTAGTCTGGCATGTTTCCGTACCTGCGCCGCCGCAGACAGAACGTCCGTTGTCTGTGGAAAGCGAGCCGCCGTCGTTGTGTCCGAATTCGATGACGACAATGTCGTTTGGCTGGACGGCTTTGATGATCTCGTCAAAGCGGCCTTCGCGGGTGAAGGAGCGGGATGAGCGGCCGCCGATGGCTTTGTTGACTACCGGCAGGGAAAGAGAGTACGGGAGGAAGACGCCCCAGCCTGTTGTGCTTGTGTTAGCAGCTGATCTGTTGTGATGGTGTGGTGGGCTTCGGACCTGTGGTGACACCATTTGCCTTTGCCATTGTCGAGTCTCCAGCAAGATAGACAGTTTGCGCACGCTTGGTGACATCTCCACTTGGCGCAGCAAGAGCCGTGCCAGCAAGTGCCAGCAGCGAAACAAACTGTGAGTGCAACATGTTGATACTGAAATATTCTCGTCCTGTCTCGAATGGTATGGAAAGGAAGAAGAGCAAATGACAAAGTTAATTTCCAGAATTGAAGCTTCGGCTGCTACCTTATGGCTTATATGGCTTATATCCCAATTCACGATCCGCCTGCTGGACGAATGGAAGGCTCGGGTCCATTACACAAACCCACCTTCAACGTGGCCTACAACGAGATGAACTTGGGAAATTGATCTACATGATGCATATTAAGTACCCTTGGGCTGTGTATAGTTCATTGCGGGGATGTCTCCGCTACAATGGTCTCGTGGTATTAGTGCCGGCACTTTACATGCAACAGGCTGTGGGTTTCGTGGGATTGCAATGTTCCGACGGCGCTACGGCGTATTTGGCACCGAGTTCACGAAGCGCAAGGTAGGAAGGTAGGTAGCTCTGCGTGTTGTGTTGTTTAAAGCAATAGCTTCGGGTGTGCGGATCATAAAACGTCTTGAGGTTGTGGTGTTGGAGGAAGAAAGAGAGGTTGATGTTTGCTGGATTTTGCCTAGGTAGACGCGGAGCATTTAGGCCCGAGGCAACATCTCGCTTGCACCTACCATTGTACTGAACCCATCGTGTTCATCTCCCGGGGTGGATGCGGTCCTGTTTCGAAGTGGTAATGCTTCCTACGACATACCTCGCATCCACATTGTGGCAAAGGAATGTCTCTTCGCGTCCTCCACTTCGCCATACCTTCTAGATATGTCGCAATACCCAACATCATGAGATTGTCTCATCTAACGGCTTCACGTATCCACATCTTCCACTCCATCCTCATCGCCACCCATGTCCCGCCCCGCTCTAGCTCTAGCCTCCTCCTTCTGCCTTTCCTTGACCTTCCTCGGCTTCTTCGCACTCACCGGCCCATCTGCACTTCTATCTTTCCACTAACCCGAGTCAGCATATGCTTTGTTCAGAAAGGTGGCATATTCGTTGCGCTGGTAGCCCGTAAACCAGCCGAGAACAACGACGAGGCAGATGACATTATATCTGTCTTCTCTCAAATATCCCTTATGCTGCCTCCCCCACCACTAAAATTAAAATAAACTCACCATTCCCCCATACCTATACCACGGAAACTCTCCCTCCAAGCCCTTCGCGTCCTCGACGCCGCCCGAGACTTTCTTCCAACACGCGCCGGGGCAGACAAAGTGCCATTTCTGCGACTCGTCGATTTGGCAGCGCACGAGCACGGGGCGCGATGTGGAGCACAGGGTGCAGGATTTGGACATTGTGTTTTTTGGGGGAAGGGGGGAGGGAGTTAGAATGGAGAGGTGGACTGGAGGTGTGGATTGTGGAAAGATGGAATGAGAGTGTGAACTGTGGTATGGGAGTTGAAATGTGATGTGATGAGCTGGAATGGTGGCCGGTGGTAAAGAAGTGATGACATCATAACGCCATTCAGACGTCCACTCCTACCATCCATTCTCCAGAACTACACCAAGCACTACAATTTAAAAACACCAATTCATCCGCTCCTCGCCATATCAAATCCCCCAGCCCACCCGCCTTCTATACCCCCCCACCATCCCCCCTACTCTCATAAATAACCTGCCTTTCCCCCACCCTCTCCCCCGTCGTCAAACTGTACACCAAGTCAATCCTGCCCCGCACAACCTTGACCGCAACCGCAATCCTCCTCACGCGGCACTCCTCCCTGACATCCGCCGCACAATTCACACTTGAACTTCTAGCCAAGAACCGCGCGTCGGAGAAATCTACATCCGCGGCTTCGCACATGTTTTCTTCCTTCTTCATGCACTGCGCGGCAACCATGCCTGCGCTCAGGCTGTCCCACACGCCTTCGCGCCGCCGGTAGTAGAGCAAAAGGGATATGGCGCGCCGGCGGATGAGCGGGTCGCGGCATCGGCAGGAGACGATGAAGAGGGGGACGATGGGGCTGAGTTCGAAGGAGGGGGAGAAGAATGATGGGGCGGGTGATGGGCTTTTAGCGGGGGGAGGGGGAATAGGGTTGGGTGTGGACATGAAGGAGTATTGTCCCGAGGCGAGGGGCGGGAAAGTGGTTGTTGGGCTAGGGCGGATGGGGCGGGATGTAGATGGTGGTGTATTTGAGGAGCGAGGGTGAAGAAGTGGGATCGTTTCTGCTAGATCGACGACGGTTTTGAAGTGCGGGATGAACGCATCCCAGGCCATTTCAGATCGTAAGCCTGCGCCCGCGCCCATTATGATGCGAACTGTGAGCGCGGACATGCGAAGCAAGGTGTTACCAGCGTAGATTTTGGGATCGCGTTGGTCGGCGAGGGGGAGTTGTTGGCGGTAGGTTTCGAAAACTCGTTCCCATTGCGTCAAGGCGATGCTTATGTCGCCGTGAAGACGGTGCCATGCAGGATGCTTTGCTGCTTCTGGATTCTGCTCCACCACGCCGACGCTCCACATCATACACCGTAGGAGATTGACCAGGTCGTCTCGAGCTGCGCTGTTGGTCTCGTATACATCTGGTATATGTGGACAAGCCGGGGCCATTTCGATGCCGTAGTGGTAGCACGAGGCGTCGTCGGAGAAAGTCATTGCCTGCAAGTCAAACCGGTAGAGGATGTTGGCAATTACATCTTGCGACTCATTCTTCTTCTGTGGTTTGTTTTGTTCTAGTATGCGCAGACCGTTCTTCAGATGCATAGCGGCAGCGTGGTAGTTGCCGGCAAGATTCTCGTAGCATGTGAAGATGATGCAAGCTATGAGCACCATTTCAAGACTGACCTTGCCATCCTGGTGGGCTCGGAGAAGTGCATTCGAGTGTTTGACAGCCTGCGTGTACTGAACAAAGGCGAAGTCGCTTGAGCTGGACGTGAAAATTGGTGTTATACTTTCGTACCGCTCGTGCATCGTACTGAGGGCGAGTATGCCATGTTTTATTGCTGGCTGCGTGTGACTCAATTGAAGTATTGTTTGACTCCAGAGCTCCGAGGCGAAGAACTCCGTCCACATAGGCAGTGTATGCAGCTGAAAGTACTCAAACGACCGATTTTCCTTTGGATTCTGACTCAGGTTTCGCGACGGGTTCTTCGATATTGCGTGCTGCACTGGTCTCTGAGGCACGACCAGGAAAGCGGAGTTGCGGTACGAAGCTGCCGCAAGGTAGCCAGCCTTCTTTGGTCGCACGACATGATTATATCTGCGAGGTGTTAGATGCTATGCCATGAAGAGCTCTACTTGATGGTAGTCGACATACCCATCGCAAGTTCGACCCGTCTTCACGCAACGCAGACATGACGGTTTTGTCTCGTCACATTTGACCTTTCGAGTCCTTTGCGAAGTTAGTCTTGCAACTCCTCATACTTTTAGCCCCGATATAGGCGAAAGAAACTGGATGCATACCTGCAAGTCTCACATCCCGTCTTGACCCGCAACTTGTGCTGTTTCTCGAGGCCCCGCAGTTTAATTTCGTCCATGGAAGAAGACAGGTTTGCGAGATAAAGCAACGACGATCGTGGAAACGAGCCCCATTCCTACACACATTGCGCTTCGCGAGGGTAAGTGGTTGGTGAAACGGGATGCTGTCGTTGCCTAGAGGCTGAGCAAGCAGGGGTTTATCAAACGTGGCTTTCGTATCCAGCTCAGGTTAGCCCCACTCCAGAGTCAACCTTGCAGGGTCGCTGTGCCGAAATTCCTGACCTCCGGCCATGGCAGGGCAATGAAATCTGAGTATGTGACCTAATAAGTGGTATATAGAAGACTTGTTTGCGCACAAACGGTGCAAAAACAAGAGTTCTCTTACGCACAGATACCCAGAAAAACAATCACGTGCTGTCAGCAACCAACATATCATGCAGTCACAAAACGAAACGAGCCAGAAATCAGGCAACACATCTTTCCATCATTTATGTACCGCTCCCCAAGCCCGTGTATATGCCTTTCGCCCCCTAACTTTCCACAACAACACCCACACGCGGGAAGGGGAAAAAGCGCACATCATGCAAAAGGCGCACTGCCACGCATGCAGAAATGTGTAAACAAAACAAGATTACGCCGATGAAGAAGCCTGTACGGCCTCTGTATGCAACTCGTCATGCAAGGCTATGTAGAAATGTGGAGCGATGTGGTATCGCACAAGGCGCGATGTGTACCAAGAGACAGGAGAAAAATGTATAAAAGGCGAGTGGTCTATCCAGGGCGCCTGAACGCCTCCACGTTGAGACTCGGTGTCTCGACTTGCTTGTTTCCTGGGACGCCTTCGGTTTTCCGCCGGTCGAAGAAGTTTTGGCATTCGTGGCTGACAAAGGTCCATTCCGCGAGAGCGCGGCCGGCGTAGCGACTCGATGTCGCTGCATCGCCAGTTGGCTGAATACTGGTGACGGTGTCCATGTTTATGCTCTTGTGTTGGAGTAGTATTTGTGCGGGAGCAGGCAGGCGTGGCGGTTGCAGACGCATAGTCTGGTACGTGCCGAAGCGTTTGTCAACCCATTCGAGGGAAAAGCGGAAACTATAGGAGCGGTGCGTGGTGGGCGCTGCCGTAGTCGTTTCGGTGGTTGCAGGCTTCTCCGTAACATCGGGAGTGGTCTTTGCTGCTGACGCTTTACTTGCGTTCTCCTTGTCCTTGACAAGCGGCGCAGGGTTCTTGGACTTGGCCGGTTGTTTCGAGTTGCCTCCAAAAACGCTTCTCAAGATATTCCATTTTCCTTTGCTAGCATCTTCGTCGGGAAAATCTTGGGAGTCTGTTGACAGTGACGATGTGGGTCGGGCGGCCTCAGGCTCAGGCGGAACAGGGTTTGTGGGGGACGGTTTTCGCTGGTGAGGGTTCTGGACCACTCCGTCAAACGATAGGAAAGGGCCGCTGTTGGCTACAACAGGATTATCATTACGTATGATGAGGAATCGTCGACCGGGCGCGGGGTTGCAAGCGATTGTGGACGGAAGAACACTTTGTTTGTCCTCTGCATCTTCATGGAGCCAGAGATAGTGAGACCAAACGGACCGGAGGCGATCACTCAGCGCTTTCTTGATCTCGCTGCATTATGTTAGCATTGTAGGGAAGGGTAGGCAAAATAATTACTTACATCTCGACTTCAGTTTCTTCCCCATCGAATCGGGCCACTCGCCAGCACAATAGCCGCATGAAGTAGGAGCGAACCATTGGACACCAGTGATTGAATCTGCTCTCGAAGAATGCTGGCTCTAGTAGGAAATCTAGACACAGACTGGCTTTTCGTCGCTCGTCCAGAGCTAATGTGGACCATATGCTGTATAGAAAAGCGTACAGTTTGATCTCGGTGGCCGTATTATGGCTCTCTGTCATTTTTTTGCAGACTGATAGCCAGAATGTCCAGTCCATGATTGAGTGGTGTTCGCCGTCAGTTTGTTCGTATCGTACCATGATCGCGAAAGCTTCCTCGAGGAAGTCGCACAAGGTATAGCAAGCATTACTATCGTAGATGGTAATTTTACGCGCCTGCGCTTGCAACAAGCGAGCAAAACTGTCTGCAAAGACCCGCCTAGCAGTGTTGAGATGTGCGTTACGCTCAGAAAGGAAGTCGCGGATGAGCATGATGAGACGGTTCTCTTGCATTTGCCGAGTCGCATTTGCGGGAGGGAGCGCTACGGCAGATGCGGAAGCGTCGGGTTCTAATACGTCGTCAAAAGTGATGGGCGCTGTTCCAGATGAGGGCTCTTCGACATGCTGGGGTGCAGTATGTCTGTTAATGGTGGCGTCGAGGTTGACAAGGACCTGTGCGTGTACAAGGATGAGACCAGGCACACAGATGCGCTCGGCGTTACTTGGCTCAACGGGCAGGAAGTCGGTGACGAGAATGTGGTAATGTTTGACGAAAACGTAGAAGAGGTCACTCTCTGAGCCTGCCCAGCGCTTCATCCACTGACCGTACCAGTCGAGATTTGCAGTACCCAGCGGCGGTGGAGCGGGCTTGCGCAGTATGCGCACAAGTTTTGCTAGAGAGTTGAACTTGAGCGAATGCAGCATGGGCGGAAAGGCAGCCACGACACGGTCAGAGACGACGTCCAATCTATCGAGTTTGGAGATGCCAGATTCCTCGAGTACGCGCCTCATCATGTCCAGGGACGGGTTCCACAACCGAACGAGGATGTCGGCGATGCCTGGACAGAAGCAGAATGCATAGGCACACGTCTTGCCGCAAAATGTCACCAAGCTGGCGGCTGCGTTGCGCAGCGACATCTTCTCTACTACGAAGGACATCTGAGAGAGGAGATTCTGCGTGAAGATGTTCCTCACGTTGTGAAACACAGATTCGGCAAGGAAGTCGGACGAGTTGGAGGCATTGGAGGCGATGGTCGTGGTGGATGCTGTTTCAACGCGGTCTGCCAGGGCACAGAAAGGCGACGGGGAAAGCCTCCACTCCGGTCGCTCCATGATGCCAGCAATGGCTTCCAGGATGGCGGGGCGGTCCGTGCCGGAGATGGACTGGTTGTTCCGGCCTGCGACCAGCTCGAGCAGCCCGGTCCACCAGCCATTGAGGATGTTCGTGCGCCGGTCGAGGTCTTCGGGTCTGAGCTTGTTGTTGGATGGGTGTGTGGCATACTGGCGCAGGAACGGCAGGAGGCTGGTGCGCAGCACGTTGGCCTTGAGTGCCATGGATTTGGACTGGAACCTGTATCTCGTTAGAATGGGTGGAGTGCGGGAGGCGGGATACCGTACTTGCGCAGGTCCGCGTCGAGCGTCCGGAACACGGTCCAGAGCTCATCCTTCTTGCGCGGCTCCGTTTTGACGCCCTTGAAGTTCTCGTGGGAGACGTTGCGCGGCAGCGGGGGCACGCTGGTGGGGCTCAGGGGCGACTGCAGGTGCGTGTTGAGCGGGAGCTGGTCGGTGGAGAAGGACTTGGGGACCTGGGGCACGGGCGGTGCAGTGGATGCGGCATTGAAGAGCCCGCTCAGGCGTTTGTTCTTCTTGCTGTGGCGCGCCGCGTGGTGCAGCTCTGGGGTCGTGTCCAGCGCCTCGGCGTCCTCGGGAATGCTGACACGGTTCGTCGGCGTCTTGCGTTTGACGTCGTGGCTTTTGCGCGCGCTCTCCTCCTTCTTCTCGCTCTTCTGCTCCCGCGAGGGCGACGACGACGATCGCTGCTGCTGCTGGTCCTGTGAGACGATCCACGACTTCCGCCGCAGCTTTGTCAGCGACCGTGCGGGCGAGCTGCTCGGTGTGTCCGCCTGCTTGACCGTCTCCTTGCGGCCGCGCTCGGGCTTGCGCTCGGCGGACGGCTCTCTGCTCCGGGTGGAAAAGGGCAGGAACCTCGACGACCGGCGCGTGCTGGTCTTCGGCCTCAGCTGCGGCATCTGCACAGCCTCGCTGTCAGGGGCCTCCTCCGAAGACGGGCTCGACCCGCCAGAGCTGTCCGAGGGCCTTCCCCCGCGCACGCCATTCTGCAGCTCCTCCTCAGATATCGTGCCCGTCAGTTCGACCACGGGCTGGTCCAGGTCCTTCACGCGCGGAAAGTAGGTATAGGAGGCGGCCTTGGTCAGCTGCGCCGCCTGGGGTCCTCGAGGGGGCGGTGGTCCGACTTCAGAGGCAGCCCGGCTTCTGCTTCGAAACGTGTTGGAGAACATGCTGTGGCTGCGTTCGGCAGGTGCGACGGCGGTGGGCATGGTGGGTTGCGGCGGTCGGCGGTGCGTGGGAGGCTGCTGGGAGTCCCCCGTAACTAACTTCTCGACGTATCCTGCGCAGCCTTCACGAGCTCATGGCGAGGCGGACGGGACCGGCGTGGTCGTCAGGCAGGCTGTCGAATGGGCTGTGGGTGTCTATGTAGTGGCTACAGTGGTTCACGCAGTCCGATGTCCAGTGCCAGACGTCAGAGCGTGGCTGTGGTGCCGGAACGAGCGGATGGCACGCTGGAGCAGTGGCTGCGGTGAAAGCGAGCGTGGTCAATGGGACAGGGCAGATGTAGCGACCGACGGGGTTTCACGTTGTCGGAGGAGCTCAGGCTGACAGTCGCTGGACTGGGCGATGCATTATTACTTGCACGGCTGCGGTACGCCAGGACGCTGTGGATAAGAAGCGCAGCCTAGCAAGGATGACGAGCATGTGGCACCTGCCCGCTGCAGATCGCTAGCCGGAGGGAATTTATAGATTGAAAACGGGCCTCCAACCCTCGCGAATCGCCTGCAGTTTGGCTTCAGAGTTCGCCTTCTCATGGCTCTGCACTATTTCCTGCGTGGCACACCGACATGCCCACGTCTAGCAGCAGCCGTGCGACGTCGTGCAGATCCAGCCTGACGCCATTCCGGACTGCACTGGCACCGCCGCGCTTTGCATACAGCGTGGCTCGTGCAAGATGAGCCAGTTGGAGTAGACGAGCCTTGTTTTCTCGCGACGACAACACTGCAATCTCTCTTCCCACCGCGTCCATATCCCCGCCGCCTAGCGAGTTACGTCGTTCTGAGGGAGATGATGCCTTGCCTTGCGGCGGTGCTTACCGCTTGAATCGCCTGTTTCCGAGACTTGATGGCCGGCATCTTATTCCAGGACAGCAAATTTGTAGGCCAAAGTGGACTCTCAACGACGTGCTAGACGTGCGCTAGACATCCGAAGTGCATGATCTCCGCTTTCAGCCTCCTCTGCGGAAGAGCTTGCAAGGCCCAATAAGCGCCTCGTCCTGCACGGCGCGACTGGTGCGTTGGGTTTCAGTCCTGAGCTGCGTTGTCACCCGGCCTTCCGAAGAGCTGCGCGCCGGGTCCGTACATCTGGTAAGCGCGCTGAGAGTGGCTTTTGCATCACCACCTGGTTCGCTCTGTAGTGCCCCGAATATTGGTGGCAATATGGCATCGCCGCGCAGAGCTGAAGTGTACATGGAGCTGACTCTACTATCCATTGCATTATCACCTATGTAGCGGTGCATTTTCTGCATTGGTATGTGCAAACTAGCGAAAATGCCAAACGTAGCAGAATGTCAGCCGGGGAAGAGAACCGAGTTTGGCCCTCTCCAAGTAGCGTAATTTGTCTGTTACTTTTGTACCTACGTTGTTTTCGCTTGTAAACTTTGACATCTGTATATTCGTGAAGAGTTGGGGTCGATGTATTCTAGCATTAGTGCATACCTAGGTGGCGTACATTGCCAGTGCTCATACTCATCTTCCCCACGCACTGAGACCACTCTTCATATTGGTGCAATTCGAATGTTCATACCATACAAAATGAAAGCTTCCAAAGCGTGAGACCGTCTGTTGAATCAGGCAAAGGTGTGCAGGACACGTTCTAGTGGTATGCGGCGTTTTTAGAACGTTGTCTGTATACTTGCCGGTTCGCGAGGATACTAACACGTGCACAGTAGATGCAAACATGAGGCTTGCCGATTGTACTGGGCGTGGGAGGCCGACTCCAGCAATTGGCCTGCGTCCACATCACGTGATATGCATGGAGGGTCACATATCAGAAACAGCTGTCTAAAACCCTGGTGTTGACACAGTCGCTAGTCTTTTAATACAGATGTCTCAAACCGGCACTCCTCCTCTAGTGGGCCGCAGGAGTGGTGCCTTCGTCCTCCTCCTCAAACCAGTCCTCCTCGGGCAGTGCAGCGCCGTCCTCTCCCGCGGCGCCCTCTACCTCGACTGTCTGGGTCTCGTATGACTTGAGCTCGCTTGCGATGTCGGACTCCTCAGGGGATGCGGGGGTCGGTGGGATGCTGAACTTCTGGACCGAGCCCTCAGCGTCGGAAGCCTTGACTTGCGGGACCTTGTAGTTCTTGAGCTCGCGGAGGTACAGGTCCTGCACCAGGTCGGCTATGGTACCAATTGGGTCAGTAGAGTCGCGTGGCGCGCGCATTGGGATGATTCACCTGAGCGAACGGCCGTGGGAGTGATGAAGGTGCGGCGGGCCACGAAGGCAGGTTGTTGCCGGGCGACGCGTGCGAGCGCCTGGCGCTGTTGGGGGTTAGCCGGTAGCTCTGGAGGGGCAGCGTGCATGCCGTACCGATGCCCTGATGGATTGCGCAAGCATGATGTTGGTGTAGACGGGGTGGGAGCTGTCAATGGGAGCTTCCGAGTGATGCTGTGGTTTTTCGACCCGGCCGCCTCGCCAAAGGAGTTTAGCGCTGCTCGGTCTTAGCGTCCTTGGCACCCCTCCTCCAGAACATATGTAGATGCCTAATTGCTGCTTTCTGTTCCTCACATCAACCCTCCTCCACCAACAACCACGTAAACACTACCTGCCCTCTCACCATAGGGATCGGTCTCACTAATCCCACAACGTTCTCAAAGCACTTCACCATGGGTGACGCCGTTGAGAGGGCCATTGCGGCAGAGTTGTATGCGCGCCTCCGCATCCCACTCACCTGTCCAGACTGCGACGACGGAAGTGGGAGCAACATAATTGAGGACATCAGTCGCGGGGAAACCAAATGTGGGGATTGTGGTCGCATACTGTGCGATGGACTGCTCGATGAGGGTCAAGAATGGCGCACCTTCGCGAATGACGACCAGTGCAATGCCGACCCTTCTCGTGTCGGCGCCGCTCCGAATCTCTTGCTTCACGGTTCCCAACTCGAAACCGAGATCAAGTTCGCAGACACCACATATCGTAGCTCACAGCTGTCGCGTGCATACCAAAACGACACCGCTAGGACGGTCAACAGTAAGCTCAAGCATGCCTTCTACGAGATTGATACACTATGCAAATCACAACACCTGTCGAGACCTGTGGCCGAGACGGCGCAACTAATCTTCCGCCGCCAGGCTGATGCTAAAACATTTGCGAACAAGACCCAAGATGTCATCATCGCTGGCTGCCTGTACCTTGCGTGTAAGAGCAATGGCGTGACCCGTAGCTTGTCTGAGATCCACAAAGTGACCATGGTGTCCAAGAAGCAGATCAGCCTTGTCACCAAGGCCCTTCAAAAACTCCTTGACGCCGATACCTCTGCTCATAACAACAATGCCGTGTTCACAACAAGTGGTAGTGCGACCCCGTACGACTTGATCGGACGTATCTGCACCAAGCTTGGACTCTGTCTACGCATCCAGTGTGCTGCGGAGCGACTTGCTGAGCTGTGTGCTGAGGATAGCCCTCTGGAAGGAAGGTCGCCCTTGTCTGCGGCTGGGGCAATCGTGTATGAGGCAGCTCGACGTGGCAGCTCAGAAAAGAGCCTCAAGGAAGTCGCTGCGGCCGCTGGGGTTGGCTTGGCGACGCTGCGCAATGTCCATAAGCTCTTTGGAGCATATATGGAGAAATCGGGCAAACTTGATTCGGTTGAGGGTGCTCGACAAGGGTTGTGAACGTCTGATGGCTTGATGGGTCTGATGATTTGCTGTAACAAGAATGCAGATGGTATATTGTGATTAATTATGAGGACGGATGGAGTTCAGGATGCCCGCGGGCGTCACAGTAACATAGGTCTCTCATGAGGTTCGCATTTAGTAGTGAGCGTTCGTCACCTCTAAAAGGCCGGCTGTCAAGCTGTAGGCAATACATTGTGTGTGTATTAGGCAGTGTGTTGGTTTCTTCTCTTCCCCCGTCGGATACCCTTTCAGCTCGTGTCCTGACGTCAGTGTTTCGAACCGCTCCTTCTTCATGTCGTGAAATCCATTTACATGCAACTGTGTCTGCACCGACTTCACCGGCACTAACAGCGGTTCAATGACGCAAACACTCCTTTGAGAACGCTGCATCTCGTTACGAAGTATCTATCCTGAGTATTGGTAAACTATTCGCGTTGATTATGTACCTACTACCGGTACGGTAGCGGGTGGGTAGATGCGGCAGTACCCGCTCGCACTAACGACACTCCACTGCACTCCACCGCGACCGTTCCATTGTGTCCTCACCTTCTCTTCTTACCACACTTGCGTGCAAAGTTCTACGGGGAGCCGACTTTTGCAGGACCGTTGGGCTTTGTTGAGAGCCGGGTAAAGTGCGGTGTCTCGAGTGAAGGTACTTGCGACGTGCTGGGAAAGAGACGGGATGGATGAGCTTACGGAGCTTTTCTGGTACGTGTTTCCGTGGTCATAGGTCGATCTTGTGGTGCATTCGCAACAGCGTCCTTGACGCGCGTATCTACGCCGAGCGATTTCACGGACCCAGAGCTTGATGCAGAACTGGGAAGGAAGCCCTCTTGTTGCGTCTGCTGTGTTGCATTCTCTCATTTTCAGGATTTGCACCGTCAGAATCATCACGCCCCGTCATCACGCCCCGTCATATCAGACCTAAAATGAATCTAGAAGTGCTCCTCTAGCGCAAAGAGAGGCTAGAACGTCGATGCAGCAGTACGGATTGGTCCGATAGAGTTTTCGATCGTTCTACGTTGAGTGTTGGCTCACTATTGCGAAGCAGAGAATTCTCTTCGGGTCTAGCTGCCGTTAAGCTCGTGGCTACCACGGATGCATTGCCGAAGCTTGCAGGCTATCAGTGAACAGTTAGATCTGCAAATCTAGATTCCAGTTACGGCCCCGTGCAGCACATATAAGTGGAATCCGCACAGAGCGGCTACTTTTGTGGAAAATTCGAGTTCGGAATACACACTGTCCAGACGCATGACGTCTTCGATAAGGTATCTTGGTGATGGTCAGTCTTACGTCAATTCCCGCCGTCGGTTCGGTAGAAGTGCTTGAAAGTTCGTGAGCACCCGTAGCATGGACTACACTCCATTATACCGCGCTGTCTTGGTCACTATTTCAGGGTCTACTACACGCCAGTACAGTCCCTTCCCTGATCGAACATCTGGTTATTACACCGAGTTCCATAATGGGATTTGGCGTGCTGTTGGCAGCCTGTGGTGAACCGAAATTACAGCCTTTGCTCAAGTACGTCATACGGAGTTTTCATGCAGCTAACATGTAGCACTGCATATATATACATTAATGTGCTTCTAGTCCATCTTTCAGCTACGGAATGGCTGCGTTGGAAGATGAAGGAGAGACGAGCGAAATTGTATAAATTCTCGCCAGGCTCTCTCCTAATTCCACCCCATTTCGCCCTGTCCGAAATTACACACGTCCCGCAGGCCTTCACATAAGAAGGGCATATGTGTCTTCGAATCGCTCTTCTTCTACGATCATTTGGCATTTGACTATCTGTCCATCTTCAGACACAACAATCATACACTAATTCTCGCCGTTCTTGAGATTCTTCAGGCATGCACCGCCGTAAAGTCGCCGTCGGGGCCATTTTAGTGCTACCAGCACTGGTATCGGCTGCGCACGTCGAGTTCGTCAACAAATGCCATTACTCGTTCTGGTTCTGGCCTGTAGGTCCAGGAGATCGACCGTGAGTCCTACCGATATCTTTATGTCCTCTGTACCCACATGTTTGGCACCAATTGAGCTTCTCAATGGACATTCATACAAATGTGAAACAACGACGAATTGACTCAATACCTTCCACCCCTTGTCCTCAAGCCATCTTATGATCATACCACTAATCCCAACCCAAAGTTCACATTCTGACAACGCCGCCATCGAAGTCCTCGGCAACGGCATGACCACCTACCACGTTATGGAGAACACTGAACTCCTCCACGGCGGCCTCGTCCTGAAGATCCGCGACGTCCCCAGCTACCAACAAGCACCCGCCGGCATCGTGCAAGTTGAGTACTACACCGCGCACTCCAATCAAGACCTCTGGTACGACCTCAGTGCCATCAATTGCGACGACAAGGCCGGGCCAGAGAACCCAATGTACTGCCCCCTGCTCGAGGGCGGTGTCAGCCTCACCGTCATCGATGCGATTACTGGTGCCCCTTGCCAAGATGCGTATTGCACCAAATACGGCTGTCACGATACGTACATGGACCATGGATTTTGGGAGGGGGAGCCGTCTTTCAAATGTAGTCTTGGGTCGAATATCAAGGTTGAGACGTGCACGCATGGACAGGCGAGGAAGACGTTGGAAGATGGTGAGGAGCCAGAGCCAGAGCCGGTGTATGAAGTTTCGCCGCAGGGTAGTCCACCAGTGAGCATATCGCCAGATCAGAGGTGTGGTGCCAAATTTGGGTCCACGTGAGTTCATACCCTGTTTTTATTGACGAGAGGGATGCTGATGTCTTAATAGGTGCAAGGGCAGCCTCTGGGGACAGTGCTGCTCGCAGTGGGGATACTGTGGTATTACGAAGGAGCACTGCGACGACAAATGCCAGCCTGAGTTTGGCAACTGCGACGCGTATGCTTTCGGCAACAAGTCTGCTCCGGTGCCTACGCCCGTCACGCTGAAGACCGTCGTGTCTCGTCCTACTGCCAAGCCCAAGCCCAAGCCTCTCAAGGTCTCACCCGACGGAGCATGCGGTGCGAAAGCAGGGTGAGCTTCCCTTTTACAAAATCTCTTATATGTCATCAACTAACTGTGTCCAGCCTCACATGCACAGGCTACGGGGACGAATCATGCTGCTCCTCGTACAATTTCTGCGGCTCCACCAAGAATCACTGCGGCAAGGGATGTCAATCTAGCTTCGGCAAGTGCGACAAGGCTGCTTAGGACCAGAACGAGTCTAAGAGTAAGACGCGCCTTCCTACTACTGTGAGTAACCTTTGTCAAAGCTGCAAGTACGTTGAAGTGCTGACGATGCTGTCACAGCAGCCGACGAGGGCGTCTGGTCGCCGCGGCACGACGACGCCTGATTGACTTATTGACTTACGAGGTTATTGACTTATTGATTCATGGACTTATGGGCTTATGGACTTATGGACGTAATGAAGGGCGCTGTTTGGATCCCAGAGCCATGGGGTTCAAGCACTGGGTCAGTTGTGCGGCTAATGGGTGACGAACTGAGAAAAGTAATTTCCTGTTCTGTTTGGTACTGCTTTTTGATTTTTCTACGCGTAAGACTTAATTAATACTTGCTTTGAAATTTGTCTCCGTAAAGCAATGAGCTTGTGCATGCCCTAGGGCTGCTTGCTCGGGCGTGACGTGACTTGAGTGGGTGATTGTTGATTGTGAGCGCAGACTTGGCATGTAAATGCTCTGCGACACATAAAGCTTTAAACTGCAGGAATCCAGTTGGTTCGTATGGTGCGTTGCATATGATTTGGCCCAAAGGGAAGGCGTATCGTGCAAGAGCCCTTTGTGGTGATGAGTTGCGGGTTGAAGGGCCCTGCCCAAAGTCTTGGCAAGAATTTTCGCTTAGCGGCGCTAGTTCGTGCCACAGCACCCGAATTCTAAATTATCGTCACCAAACGCCTCACCGACCTACTCGCCGCATCAACTCCACACGAACGACCGATTACCGTCAAAACCACAATCGAAAACCATGGATACCGCTAAGGCTCCCGTCAAGCTCGTCAAGGTCACCCGTGTCCTTGGACGTACCGGTACGACACATTCCTACAAGCGAGGAGGAGAGAGGGATATGGATATGGATATGGGGCAGCGATTGCAATGGAGGCAGGAACTGTAGGCTGACCGAAGAATCTAGGCTCTCGTGGTGGTGTCACTCAGTGCCGTGTCGAGTTCATGGACGACCAATCCCGTTCCATCATCCGTAACGTCAAGGGCCCAGGTATGCGCTGCACCACATTCGAAACCGCACCACGAACGAAATGCTGACTCGGAAACAGTCCGCGAGAACGACATTCTCTGCCTGCTCGAATCCGAACGTGAGGCCAGGCGTCTGCGATAAGTGCGCATCGACCGAGGGAAGAGAGGCGGCGTTTCATTCGACTACGGAGTTCTTGCGAAAGCTAGGGGCATCGATACGGACAACATGGGCATGAAGGAATGATGAAGGTGTGGAGCTGAGAAAGCTTTGCGCCTGAGGGTTGAGGCTGCGACTCGGATACGAACATCACGAAAAGACGAAACGGGGTTCGCTCCGGACTACATCAATACCATTCGACCTCTCAAACTGGCAATTTTGGCATATATCTTTCATTATCGTGACTAGGTATCTCTTGAAGGTGTGGCTGACAGCAATAGGCTCAGTACTGGGATCTTCCGTGGAGCCTAAATCGAATGCAGGCCATGAAGCGAAGCTGGTGCAAGGGGAATCGCCATCTACCGTCCAACGCTCAGTCTTCGTCACCTCTTGAACCCACGAGCTCGCGCTTTAGCTGTACTTGCGCTTCTTTTCCATCCGCCGCCCAAGTCGCTAGGCACTTCTCCATCGTGTCGAATCGATACCAGATATCTGACAGCAAGTGCCTCGCCAAAGCTCGATTCTGGTACAGCATGACCTTGAGCTTTGTATCGTCCACATTACCACCTAAGTCAATCTTGTTCCTTGACTGTGGCAGCCCGAGCTTACGGAGTGAAATCCCAACCGTCATCGATTCCGCCTTCTCTCCTTTGCCCTCTGATGCGTCTGCGCAAATCACATCCCACTCCGGTGTTGCGTCGTTGATGCGCATCATACCAGGCTTGGTGATAGCATGCACCTCATGCCACTGACCCGTGATGTTGATGACCGACTTGACGTACATCTTCCACTGCAGCATAGACCCGCAGTTGACGTAAGCGCCACAGATGACCTCGTTGCCCTCACGGCGGATGATGAGCACTAGCCCTCCTCTCTCGACTTCTCGGCGGTACACGAACTCCTTGATTGCGGGATCGAGAAACGCCTCAACGCACTCCTTGCTAGTGTGTGATAGGATGGTGGCAACGGCATCGCAGAGTCTTGGGCGCGCTTGTTGGAGAAGAGTGTCGTTGGTCTGGAAGTACGCGGGCAGGTCGATGACGTGCATCGTCCGAGGCGACGCGCGATGGTCGAAGAATGGTGAGCGGTCGAGGAAGACGCGTATCATCACCTCGTCGTCTGCAAGGTGTTTGCCGTACTCTAGCGGCGAAATCGACTCTGTAGCCACCCTGGGTGAGCTACCCGGGACGTTGACGGTGGGGTATCGGAGGGCGGGCGGGAACAAGAAGAGGGGGCGGGGAGACGACGTCGAGGATGCGGAGGTGATGGGGATAGGTGAGGAGTGCTTGTCGGCTCCTGGGGACGCTGTCTTGGTGTCCTTTGGAGTGGGACAGGTGGCCAAAGGCCTCCTGGAGGACTTTTTGAGGATGTCGCGGAGGGTCTTCTGGATGTTGTTGGTTTCGGAGTCGGAGTCTGACATGGTGGTGATCTGGGAGATGGGATGGTTAGCTGGGTATTCGTTGTGATTTGTTAGTGGCGGCGGCTTGTTGGCGATGGGCGTGGCTGGGTGGCTGTGGGTGTTAGAAGGTGGGAGAAAGAGTATTCATATGGGAGGTTGGCAGGATACAACGGGAGATTGGAGTCACGAGGCGCTGCGTTTGCGGGCGTGTAGGCAACGGGCGGGCACGAGGTTTGTTGCCTTCACTTGCAAACGGACTTTGGCGGGTGACTGGTGGTTGTGAATGGGCTGCATATCACTCAAAACATGTGAATGTCGTCTTCACCTGCGCAGTATACTGCTATAAGAGTCTCAGAGTGTACCTGAAAAGGTGCATGTGAATGTTGTTATATTTGTCATATCTTAGGAACAGTGAAGTGTAAATATGCTTTGGCAACGACATCAATTTCAACAATTCGCATACATTAATCACGAGGGCTATCCACGGCAAGATGAAGAAGGCGAATAGAACAATGATGAAGTGTATGAATATGTGATTCCATTCCAAAAGTATCTAAGAAAACTCGTAACAGCCCATAGGCATAATCATCAACCTATCTCGCTATGCGAAGTGATATACCTAAACGCCTCCAAAATGAAAATGAAAATGCCCAACTACCCTACTCAATAGCACTCACGCCCTGCCCATGCGTCGACGGATTAATCGCCTCGTTAAACTCAAACTTGAAATCCTTACCCAACTCCTTCCTAATCGCCGTCTTAACCGCCTCAAGAACATTAACAAACACTCCAAAGCTCGCAGGATTCTCCTCGTCGTTCTCGCCGCCCTGGAACACACCCGTGCGCACGAGACACGTGTTCCACCCGTAGTTGTTCCCGCCGACGATGTCGGACGCGGGATTGTCGCCGATCATGTAGATGTTTTTGGGCAGGCGCTCGTCGTTGTGGATCGTGTCCATCCAGGAAGCGATGACCTCGTCGGCGTATTTGTAGGTTGCGAGTTCGGGCTTGCCGTACACGACGCGCTCGAGATCGACGCCGGTGAGCGATTTGTACATTGCTTCGAGGCCGATGCGGAATGCGCCCTGGGACATGCGGGGGAAGGCGTGCTCGGTCGGGCACAGCATGTCGCCCTGGGAGAAGTAGATGGGGATGCGCTGGGAAACGGGGTCCTTTGCCATTGTGCCGAAGCGCCCGTTTTCGGAGCGCAGGAGGTCCATTATGATCTGGATGTCTGTGGCGTAGTCGCGCGAGTCGGAGAAGACCATGATGGCGTCGATGTTGGTCTTGGAAAAGTCGCGGGGCCGCGAGGTGGCGCGCTCGGCGTCGGTGAAGACGCGGTAGGGCGCGATGGTTGGGTCCCAGGCGATGATGTCGTTGGGTACGACGATGTCTTGGAAGCCGTATTGCTCGGCTACTTCGCGGCATTTGTAGCCTTCGCCGCCGACGACGAGGACCGTCTTGTAGTACTCAGCTAGTGCGCGCATGGGGGTGTGCGATTGGATGAATTGCTCGGTGGAGATGGGGTTCTTGAGGATCTTGGAGAGTTGTTCGCAGCGAGGAGCTTCGGGCTTGCCGGAGCCATTGGTGAGGAAGATGTGGGGGATCTTGATGCCGAGCTCGTTGTCGCCGTTGAGGATCTCGAGGACTCGCTGACCCTCGGGAATCAGACGGTCACCGTGGACAAGCACACCGTCGATATCAAAGACGAATGCCATGTCCTTTGCGGCGTGAACCTTCTCGCTTGAAAGATCTTGGAGCTGGGCGGCGATGATGTCGCGAGAGGGCTGGATGGAGGGCATGCCAGGACGCTTTGCGGCCCCGGCACCATCGGGATAGTGAACGGAAGACAGCCGTGATTGCCTCTTCATTCTTGGGATAGGAAGTGATGCGCCAAAGGAGTTTCGCGAGCCGCGCCTGTCCCTCATAGATGGCGAGAGAGACAGGTTGTGCATGTAGCTAGACACGTCGGCGACAGACGAGCGAGTTGCCGGAATCTCAATGGAGTTGGTTGTTCCATCTTCCAGGGCATCACCTGGAATAGCAAGCGATGGGTTGTTGGACGGAGCGAGGTTTACGTCGCGGGACTTAATGGGAGCAAGGGGCGTGTTGCCAGCCAACTCAGAATCCTCGAACATAGGCATGTTGATGGTTGTCGAAGCTTGAAATGCAAGGGGTATCGATATGTATGAAGTTATGAAGTGATCCTAGAGCTTGATGTAAGATGCTGAAGGATAGAGTAGATGATTATGAAAAGAGCAACTCTCAGGGTCCCAAGGCAACGTATATATATCTCTTTCTCCCCAGTGCAGCATCCCCAGATAGCATCATTACTCGCCCAAAGCTTCTCGAAAACTTCGCTGGACCCTCGCTCAATCCGACCGAAGCCGACACTCTCCACCCAACCTCTCCCTCGAAACATCCAACAAGTACCTATGTACCCACAGCGCGACATCATTATTCGCTCGGCACAGTCCGCTAGTGGACAAGCTTGCTCGACCAGAGAACAGAAACTGGATACCCGTCATAGTGGAGTTTTCATGGAAAATCGGGGACTGATAGCAGCGAGGGAAGGTGAGTCGCTACAACACCAGCGGTCAAACTGCGTATGGGCGGTTGTGGCTTGCCAATCTCGCCGATCTGGTACACCTGCGCAAAGCCGCATCTGCAGCTTCACCGGACGTCTGTCTGCGCGGCCGGCAGAATCAGCCGTCTGTGCTTGTGAAGCTTCGATAAGAAGGTGGTGTAAGATGTGGTTGGTTGAAGAACGGTGTTCTTAGCTCTGACGTGCGAAGTGTGGATCGCCTTCAGCGTGACTCGCCGAGGCGCCACCGTGCCTGGCAGATCTCTCGCCTCATCTAGTTATTTTTCCTTAGTGGGACCGCAGAGCCGCATCAATCACAACTCTCGCTTTGACTGCTGGATGCGAAATTTCCATAAAAATAGTCGGCCCGCGCGGTGGGACCTCTGATGTCATGTTGCTGATGCGCAGGACCCTTATTGAAACTGTTGGATGGGGCCACTATGGAGACACTTGCATCTTTTACGATGATGCGAGAAGTAGTCGGGATCGGGGTGGGCGGGTGTGAGGTCACAGATGAAGCGGTGGAAAGGTGGTTGTTGAGGAAAGAATTTCGCGGAGGCAAGGGCGTTGGATATATGTAGTGTGGCAGCCTTGAATAAGATTTGAACTTTTGGAACATACATCAAACTACTCTGTATAAGACATCTTCTTTGCATAATCTACCTTTTCTACACATACAAAGCACATTATCAAATACCCCAAAATGAGTCCCCTCGTCAACCAAAAGACCTACAAACTCAACAACGGCATCTCCATCCCCGCCGTTGGCTTCGGCACCTTCGCAAACGAAGGCTCAAAAGGCGAAACCTACACCGCAGTCACCCACGCCCTACAAACCGGCTACCGCCACCTCGACTGCGCGTGGTTCTACCAAAACGAGCAAGAAGTCGGCGACGCCGTGCGCGACTTCCTCGCCTCCAACCCCTCCGTAACGCGCAGCGACCTCTTCATCTGCACAAAAGTATGGAACCACCTACATGAGCCCGAAGAAGTGGCATGGAGCATCAACAACTCGCTCCAGAAACTGGGCATGGACTACGTCGACCTATTCCTTCTTCATTGGCCGATCGCCGCAGAGAAGAATGATGAAAACATGCCGAAAATCGGTAGCGACGGGAAATACATCATCAAGAAAGACTTGACGCAGAACCCGAAGCCCACATGGCGCGCCATGGAGGCCCTCTATACGTCTGGAAAAGCACGCGCAATTGGCGTGAGCAACTGGACCATTGACGGGCTGAATAACTTGCTCTCCTTCGCGGAAGTCAAGCCAGCAGTCAATCAAATCGAGATCCACCCCTTCCTGCCCAATACCGACGTCGTAAAGTACTGTCTGGACAACGACATCCTCCCCGCTGCGTATTCACCCCTGGGATCGCAAAATCAGGTGCCCAGCACGGGCGAGCAAGTGCGCACGAACCCGACTTTGAACGAAGTTGCGAAGCGCTCCGGGCACGATCTAGCGCAGGTGTTGCTGGCTTGGGGACTGCAGAGGGGATACGTTGTCCTGCCCAAGAGCTCTACGCCCAAGCGTATTGCGAGCAACTGGGAGATTCCAGAGCTGTCGAAGGAGGACTTTGAGGCTGTCGAGGAGGTTGCGAAGGGCAGGCATACGCGGTTTGTGAACATGAAGGATACATTTGGGGTTGATGTTTGGCCTGAGGAGGCGGATGGAGAGTTGAAAGCGTAGAGGTGGGTGGGATGAGGAAAGGCGTTTCATGGTTTAGCGATACCAAAAGTCTGGGTTTGGACTTGCAGTTATGTTGAGCTCGTTGAGCAATGCATGAAATTTGTGCTCTACCTAGCTATCTTATCGTGGCTGTTGTCACGATTGTCATTTTCACGTCGAAGGTCATGACCTCATCGTCATCGCATTGTGGAGACGATGGTATGCTGGCCCTTCCTCATATCGTCGCTGCGTGGCTGTCGCGCAGGTAGTTTTTGCCTCAGTATTGCTCGATGCAATTCACGTATGCGTAATTTGGTCGACTCGGCACAATGTGGCCGAAGATGACTATACGTCCTGGTATGTGGCATTGGCTCATAAAGATGGCACAAGGTGGAGGAGCTCTGTGTTCGGGTATTTTCTAGCGGGGAACTCTCAGGTCGGGATGAGCCGGTCCAGCAACTCCAGGTTTTCCTTCTCCTTACGCTCCTTGGCGCGTGATGATGTTTGGGGAACTGCAACAGGCGGCTTGGAGAGAACGATGTCGGAAAAGTGGTCCTTGATGAACTGCATCGCCACCTGCGCCTCAGTATATCTCTCCTCCTCCAGCAGCTGGCGCGCAACGCCGAGACATAATTGTACTAGGAAATGCCGTCGACTTTGCGTAGCATGTGCGTGTGATACAGCACCCGAAGGGTCTCGGATGTACTCAAGAGCGGGCGTCGCTGTCTTTTGTGTGGGGTGATTCAGCCACAACATCGACTCCACGGCTTGGCTCCAATTCCCAAGCCATTGTCGAGACGATATTAAGAACGACTGGTACAATTGCGGCTCAATCGTATAGTCTGGAGTTGCGACGATGCGGTTGACGAGGTGTGCACCTGCAGGTCGGAGGACGGTGTACGACGACTCGATTCCCTCCATCTCTGCCATGCGGAAAGCCTGCATAAAGACGGCGAGTCCCACATCAAGGCTGAGATTTGCTTGGGAAAAGACCATCTTCCACAAGAGATGCTGCCTGAAGGTCGCCACTTTGTTCGCATCTAGTGCGGTCTCTCGGACTCGTTGATCCTGTGAGCGAATGAACCACCGCCACGGTGCAGCAGCCTCACCCTCGGCAAAGAGCAGTGTAACCAGCCTCTGCAGGGCCATGTTACCAAAGCCTTGCTTTGGCTTTGAAGAATGGAGTTCAACGAATTCCCGTGACTTGTCTAGGCCACTCGACCGCAGCCACTCGGCTAGTACAAATGCTCGGGACTTGCCATTGTAGAGGCGCGAGGATGTCTCTGGAGCTATCTCCAACAGGTCCAAGCACGTGGCGGCCTTGGGAAGTGTAGCAGCTCCTGTGGCTATTTGGTCGATGAACCAGCCAACAGGATCCCGGAGTACATCGACTGCGGTAGGGTCCGAGGCTCGTCTCCGAGGCTTCACGGCAAATAGCGGGTTGGTCACGATGGAGTCGATGTGTCGTGTAGCGGAGGCGTACGAGGCCGGCACACGTGACGGCGAGGGGCTTCGCTGTGCATGGCTGCCTGAAGGCTTCTGCGCATTCTTATAGTGAGGCACTGGATGCTCGCGGTCGAGGTGGGCGCGGAAGGAGGTGGTGAGGAGTGTAAGCAGCTGCTGACTCTCGCGGGCCGACAAGGGTAGTTGGGGATGCAGCTTCGCGGCGAGAAAGCTCAGCGCGCGCTTGCTGGCGGCGGACTGCATTGCGCGTGTCGTGTGGGTGTCTTGGTGTTGTGACGGCGCTGGTGCTGGGCCGCGATGACGAGGTGGAGTCACAATGGGCCTGGCGGAACAAACGAGCGGGACACACGTGACTGCCCATTTGGATGCGCAGCTCACCACAATAGCATGGGGCGCTCTTGCCCTCACATGCCCCTGTATCCTCCTCCACCTTGCATACCTCACGCCCGCTATCAGCCCCGAGTGACGCGACACTGCCGCGTCCACACGCTATTGGAGCTTTCAAGTGCGCGCCAAGCCACAGCCTGCTCTTTTAGCTCTCCCCAACTTTACCTCCCTCCCTACATCATCCCCACGCACGTCCTCTCTCACACCCACAAACACACCTGAGTCCCCCGCGGCTTGCCCACATACACACACATCACAGACCACATGTCTGACGTACAGTCCCGGCCTGCGCGAGGCAGGAGCGCTGCCCGCGGCGGCAGAGGCAGCTATGCCTCGAGAGGAGCCCGCAAACAGACAAATGGCGACAGCGCATCGTCGACCATCGACACATCGGCCGAGGCGGGCGAACTCGCAGAGCTTAAGAAGCGCTACCAAGGGCAGCTGTCCACGCTGAAGGAGCTGTTCCCCGATTGGTCCGACGCAGACCTGGTGCTTGCCATTGAGGACTCGGACGGCGACCTGGAGCGGACCGTCGAGAAGATCAGCGAGGGTGAGTGGCCGGGTACCGTGCTGCACGTGATTCACAGAGACGGCGCAGCACCGCCATATTGAAGATACACGCTAACAACACGTCACAGGCTCCGTCTCGCAGTTTGCTGAGGTACCCAAGAAGGCAAAGGACCGCTCCCGCTCAAAGGCAGCCAAGGAGAACGCCGTGCCGACAGACGGCACATCCAGCCTGCGCGGCGGTCGCGGCGAGGCACCCCGACGCGGCACCGACAGCGTGCGTGGAGGCCGTGGCCGCGGCACAGACCGTGGTCGCGGTGGCTTTGGTGGAACCCGTGGAGGGCGCGGAGGTGCCACCAACGGCCCTCGGGCTACGTCCTCGATCCCTGCGACGGAGGGTGCTGGTGCATGGGACACGACACCCACGACGACTGCCGAGCCCAAGGAGAACGGACAGGCTGCAGAGGCGAAGAAGGAGCCATCGGAAGAACAATCGACCGTCGCACACGCTGCCGAGGCCGTGAAGGGTGCCGCAAAGAAGACGTGGGCCAGCATGTTCTCTGCGCCCAAGCCTGCGCCCGCCCCTACCAAGCCAGCCGAAAAGGCTGCTCCGGCTCCCGCTGAGCATACCCCCGTGCCCGACCAGATTCCCGCCCACGAAGTCGCCCACGAACCCGCTGTCCACGCCGAAGAACTACCCATACCCCCGGTCGCAGACGAGGCAGTAGAGGAGCCTTCAATCGCAATTGAGGACCCCTCGAAGTTGACTCCAGACAAGGTCGATGAGGGAAGTGGCCCAGAACTGATCATTACGCCCTCCAAGGACGAGCTCACGAAGGAGAATGTCGAACATTTGCCAGACGAGTCGAATCCCCCACCTACAGAGACGGCCTTCAGCACAGTCGCCAGCTCCAAGGACATCGGAAGCGCTATCGCAACCCCACTGAACACCGCGACTCAGCCGCCGATTGGTCGCCCCGGCATGGGTGGGTACGCTACAAGTGCCTTGAAGGCCACTTCCAGCGGACAGCACCGAAGCGCAAGTTTCCAGAGAAGGTTGGTAGAGCAGCAGGAAGCAGTAGTCATGCCCGGCAACCATGCTGTAGACAGGGCCGCAGTCCAGTTCGGCAGCTTGGGACTGGGCGACGCGTCTGATCTGGATATCGACGAAGAGAGGGAAGAGGCGGAGACCAGGGAACAGCCTCCGCAGCATTCGCCCGTTGCCCAACCCCGCGCTGCGCTACCGCCTGCCCCACGACAGGCTCCTCAAGCAGCCGAGCCACAGCAAGAGTCGCATCATACGCCCAAGCAGGCCCCAGGACTGCCTCCCGCGCCTCAGCACCAACAACTCTCGCAGCAATCGCCTTCGAACCTGCTTGGTGGACAGGCGATGCAAAATCAGGGATCCCAGTCCAACCAGCGTTACGATCAATTCGGACGCTATGGTCAACCCCAGTCCGAAGCATCTGCGCCGCCGCAAAAGCAGTACGACCCATTCGGCCAACAAATTCCAGCGCAATCGAGCCAGTATGATTACCCTGGTCAGCAGAGTCAGCAGCAGAGCCAGGCTCAGTCGCAATCCGGCACCTTCTCATCCGCACCAGACAACTATGGCTCTCAGTACCTTACGTCTGATCAGCGTTACCAGCAGTACTACGGTTACGGGCAGCAGGGCACTCCCAGCCAACAAGAGGCTGGTTCTGCCCAACAGCGAACTGGGAGCGCTTTCGGCTCCGGTCCCCAGGACTCGGCCTTCTCCCAGAATCAGCAGCAGGTAAGACAACATCTCAACGATATCCCTGCAGCTTTTCCGTTCGAAGACTCGTCGAAGCACCCTTCGCAGCGACCAACTGCCGGTCATTCTGGTGCATCTGAGCAGATGCTCTCGGAAGGCCGGTTAAGTGGCGTGGGCAAGGAGAGGCAGGCGACCGAGTCGGGATTGCAGCAAATAGGTCGACAATTCTCTAACGAACCTCAACAGGGTCCGGGCCGATACAACGACGCTTCGAATAGCGGCCACAACACACCCAATCCCGCGCTCGGCGGACAGCAGCCTGGAGCTCCCGGCTCGCAAGGCCAGCACATGCAGCAGCAGCATGGTGGTCAGCAGGGACACTCCGCTGGCTACCCATCATACAACCATCCATACTATGGCAGCCCATACTACGCTAACTACGTGAACCAATTTGGAGGTTATGCTGCAGGAGGTAGCGGTTACGGGTCGTTCAATAAGAACGTTTATGGACAGCCTCACCACTACGGAATGTCTCCTCAGGCATCGTATGATCAGCACTCGTCCTCGCCAGCCAATGCTGGAGGTTTCGGTGCGTCTTCTCTGCATGAGCGCTCTGGAGGAATGGGCGAATACGGCCGATCTGCTTCTGGAACGTCTCAAAACCACAGCGCTACTGCAGGCTCTGGAGGATTCGGCGGATTCCAAGAGACTTTCGGACGTCAGCAAGGCTACTCGAACCAGAGCTCGTATGGCCAGCAACAAGGCGGCCAGCCTGGAGCCAACGACGATTCACTGAAACCATTTGGTGATTCCAAGAGTGGCGGTCCCAGCCCATCTGCCTTGGGTGCTCAGCAAGGTCGCCCAGGATCTGCCACTCAGAACACCCCTGGACAGAGCGGTCCCCAGCAGTCTCACCAGCAAGGCTTCGGTGCCGGCTACTCAGGTCACGCTGGTGGAAACAACCAGTACGGCGGAGGTCTTGGCGGTCTCGGACATCAGGGCGGAAACAGCCACCAGCAGAGCCAGTATGGCAACTACGGTGGATTCGGCGGCGGCTATGGCAGCGGAGGAGGCTACAGCCGTGGTGGCTGGGGTGGAAACTATGGGCACAACTAAGTCCTGTAGTCCTCCCCCTCAACTCTTGAAGAAGAAAGCGATGCGGACAGGGGCACTTTTCTTTCTGTTTCCATGTCATTGACATACTGACGGCCTTCAAAAGCATCTTTGGCACGCTTGGTAACGCCTCAGTAAGAACTTGTACTATGAAAATCTCCTTTTCTCACTTTCTCTCCTCTTGCATCCTCTCACTCTGTTACAAACTTGGTTACCTGCTTTCCCATCGCGTCCAATGCGAAATGGCGTTTCTTCACTATCGCAAGGGAGGGCCCAAACATCAAAAAGATTTGCTTTCTGCTTGGGGTCTAATGTTTTAGCTCACTTCTCTCCGGCTTGGAAACTGTATTAGGGTATGGGAAGGTCACATGGGACTATTTGAGAGCGGGTGGACTGGAGCGTGGCTGGACAAGAGCGCGCTGTAGCTATGCGATGCGATGCGATGCAATGCAAATGATTGGAAGTGGCATTTGAATCCTCTTGATACGCACGTACGAATGTGAAAGCCTACGGCATATAAGTCACGGTATCAACGGTCCAGGCTCGCACCTGCCTCGGCTACTTTCTACGTATCCAAAGCAGGAAGGAGCGCCCATGTTCCTGCTTCTTATAACACAGGATAAACAGGCAATCCTTTCACCGCTTCATCATTTCTTTTATCATCTACTCACTTCCACATCCGGCACGGCGCACTTGATCTTTATCTGTAGCAAATTTATCCGTACAAGGATGTTGTGCTAGGCACATTGCCGATCTTGCAGACGCAGGTACGTACCGTAGATACGAACCCACGTAGCTTTGTGCCCGAGATTGATGAAGGTTACGTCTCCACCCTCGGACATTTTTGATATCGAAGCCCCATCGCGCAAAGGCTACCCAACTGTCTGGTCCCTCAAGGGGTTGAGTGATGGATGAAAGCATGGTGCTCCAGATCTGACGACTTATTGCGCAATCCCGCTTATCTATCTGTCGAATCCAGTCTTAGTCAGGAAGAAGCACTAACGTACGCAACTGTCGCGAATGTCTCGGCATGTAATCGGCATCCTGCTACTGTTTGGTATCTCGTTCAGCAGATCTTTGCTGACAACAATCGCTTGCCCAAGCTGCGACGGGAGGATGACAAACACCAAGCATCACGGCTGAGCTGACTCATCTGTTGCCCGACATGAAGACAGTTACCAAACTGAAGCCGGAAGCCGCCGGCGATTCACCTGTTACACATCGACGCCGACAGACTCACCGCTACCATCAACTCTATCTCAATATTTCCTAAATCGTCAGCCGCACTCTAACGGCTATCTGCCCGCTACTGCAACTGATGATCCACCGCCAAACTAGAAGAAGTATGGCACATCACGTACTATTGCAATCTAGGTATAGCGGATTCGGCAACGCACCATGCTCATCATGGTGCTGTCGGAGCTGCCAATTATTTTTGTGATGGATGCATGTTGTGATGATAAGCACGGCACCCTGATGGTGGAACAGCCATGCAGCTGTCGCAATAAGACCGCGCCGCACCTACATTGGCCGCGACCGATTCGACACTTTCAGCTTCTCCACCGCCGAGTCGCAAACCTTCATCATCGGCCAAGTACGCTGCAAAAGATTGAATACACGTAACCTAGCTGAAGTGCCGCTTTTGACCGAGGAAATAGCTGAAGAGCTGACTGCTACTTGCGTACTGACAAGGAAGTGCTGACACGAGAGTGCTGAGAGAGAAGAAAATATCGTTGGAGAAAGACTGCACGATCTCCAGCTATTTATCTGCCACGCGAGAGAGAAGATTCGGTTGGATTGACGTTTGTCTCAACCATGACCACAATGCTTCCACAGAGCGATAGGCTTCAAGCCTCACCACTACTTCGTCTACCACTCGAAATTCGCCTGATAATCTACGAATACCTGTTGCACCCATCAGCCCATCCCTCGACAGGAACCAGTACATCTGTTGCAAATCTTCTCCCGGACTTTCATACGTACTATTCAGAGGACACGAACAATGATCCATCCACATTGAGTGTCAGAACCATCGACCCATGGCTGGGTTCGCAAGGTTCGAGAACATGGAGACGCAGAAGTACATACCACATCAGAACTGGTAAGTTGTGGCCCTTTTTGTATTTGAAACCTTTGGTTTTGTATGCCAGATCCTGAGAGCGTACACGAAACAATGTCCACGGTATGAGACACATCCTGCGCACCTTACTGACCTGCATGAAAGGTCCATTCCTAACCACGACCACGCCAACAACGTACCGCATCCTCCTATCTCCCTACACAGCACACCTGCGCCACACCGTACCCTCTCTCCTCTCTCTGAACCGCCAAATCCACGCCGAGGCCTCCAAAGTCCTCTACTCAACATACTGCTTCTCGTTCCACACGAGCATCGAAGCCGCCGTGCCTTTCCTCGGCGACCTGACACCCGCTGCACGAAACCACATCCGCCATCTGAGCTTCACTAAGAAAGCGCTCCCATACACCAAGGAATTCGATCGCGCGGAATGGTCCGCGTTATGCGAATACATCGCTTCTCACCACGAAATTGCTCGCGCGCTCAACCCAGGTAGTCCTGATGCACTCGGCTTTTCCCTGCGCACACTGCACTTGAATGTCGTTGCGGGCAAGCCCGATATCGGCTGGGACGCTATCACGCCCATCACCGCTGCTGATTACACCACCATGACGCGCCTGAGTAGCGAGTGGGGCGGTGGAAGCGCGCTTGGTGGTGTGGATTTGGAGTGGGCTGAGCAGTTGATGGAGATCAAGGGGTTGCGGAAATTGAGTGTGAAGGCACTGGTGGAGCATTGTGCGAGGCCGGTGAGTGAGAAATTGGCGTTTTGGGTGGCGTTTAGTAAGAGTGTTGAGGAAGGGGGATTTGGGGAGTGGATTAGGGGGTGTATGGTTGGGGAGTAACGACGTGTGAGCACCGCTATGCAACCTTTTTAGACTGGAGTTGGTTTTGATATGGATTAAAAGTAAATTCTTTCTAGCTGACTACACCAAAGAAAGCTGGACTTCTAACAAGGCTAAGCTCTCTAGGCACACAAGAAACGTCAATATCGAATCTACCCCAAATACCCTAGTAAGATTCAGGAGCAAGATACACCGTTAGTCTGTCCATGGGGAGACCTCTTTGTAAGTATCACATTGAAGTCTGCAAGGACGAAGTCACCACGAGAAACCCAGGGACGTTCGGGATTGCCGAGCACCACACTGTAAATGCGGAACAACTGTGGCGTGGTTAGGCCGACTCGTTGATTAGGTGCAACGAACACTCACTTCGAAAATAGTCTTGTTCATCTCGATTTCCGCAAGGTTGGCGCCCAGGCACTTCGACGACCCGTACCCAAAGTTAAGGTCAAGGTTGCGTTGCATCTTTGTGAGGAGGATGCGGTCGTCGATCAGCCACCTCTCGGGCTGGTAGAGCTCGAGGTCATTCCCGAATGTTGGGTCAAATTGGCTGGAGTGCCCGTTTAAAGCTACGAATGTACCGCCAGGGACGAAGTAACCGTGCAAGTTGTCTCCCTCGGGCGGGACTACTTGTTCGCGTAGTTGTGTGATGACGGGATACATTCGGACGCCTTCCGAGATGCAGGCTTGTAGGTATGGTATGCGTCGCAGTGGCGTGTCGGATACTAGATCAGATGCACCGACACCTTGGTCTCTCACCAACATGTCGATTTCACGCTGGAGGGTGAGGTGCACTGATGGGTTACTGATGATGCCGCGTATGATGCCTTGCAAGGTGTATGCAGTGGCGCCCACAGCGCTGAATCTGGGAAGGAGTCAGCTGTTGCTGAGACAATATTTTATGGATGGCTCACAGCACTACTAACACCTCGCTGGCGGCATGTCCGGTGTCGAGGCCTTTAGATAGGAATGAATCAAGCATGTTCCTCGTCTGGCTCTGGGTGTGTGTAGCAGCCGTCTTCTGTCGGACCTTTTCCTCTAAGATCTAGTGCAGGGTTAGTGTCAACACTGTCGTGTGCTTGTTTATCATGGTAAGTTGGCACATACCTGCATGAGTTGGCCAAGGCCGCCAGGGCTGTTAGCACTAGGATACATTACATCCCTTAGCATTGGCAAACGGCCGATCCAAAGAAGAAGTGTATTCAGCTCGGGCAGAGATGCACGGTACTGCTGTACCACCATGGCAGTCGTCAAGGTTTTGAGCAGTTCATATTGGTCAGTATCCGTCATGACGTTGCCGAAAGACTCGTCTATACAAATGTGTGTTATGATATCCATGCTGAGATAAGGCAGGACTTTGGAAAGGTTTAAACGAAACTCGCTTTTGCTTTCTTTGCTTGAACGTTGCTGTTCGTCCAGCAAAGTCATCCAGCTCCGGACGTGCGTATCAACGATCTCCTAAGCTCCTGATATGTCTTTGCCAGACATTGCTCCGGCTAGTATCTGACGACACTGTTGATGTTTCTTGGGATCGCGCTCAGAAACGACATTGCTTACACGCGGGTCTGTCCGAAGGCTGTCGAACCAAGGCCCTCGCACGTATCCCGAGTTCACTGCAAGGACTCTCCGAATTGTATGAGGATCGTTGACGATGACTGTCTTGGGCCCGATGCGCACCACCGGTCCTATAGTACCGTTAGAGTTGAGTGTAGAGAGTCTGATGGAAAGCCACTTACCATACTCTCTGTTGAGGCGAATAAGTACCTCTGCACTCCTTCCAAAATACATCGTCTTACTCCACCACAGCCTCGTCCATGCTGCCATCCTTGGGCCGGGTATCGTACTGAGCGGATATTTCCATTTCCATAGTAGTGGCAACAGGAGACATAACTTGATGCCTACTATAGTCGCGTAAAAAGGCCAAGACAGAAGAGCAAACACATGCATACTTCTTGACGGTGAAGTTTGTTGAGGGTCTATGGCAATGTGATTGAAGAAGCGCAACGATCTCGTTCACCGATGCACTTTGTATTCCACAGTCCGAGGGAAGCGGGACTTTGTGACCATTATATCTACTGTCATTTGTGAGTATTAGTCTAAGGCTCATCCTGCTTGTCCAGACTAGGGAATCAAGCTTTCATGCCCGCTGTACGTAACCTTGCATCGAATCACGCATTCATTCGAGATCATCGTACAGCTGGTTCGAATTCTTGCCGCCGGAGAGACCAATTTAAGCGAAACCCGACCTTCAAACTGGAATGTTCCCATCCCCACGGTTCTCTAAAAAGGTAACGTATATGAGGTTCATGTTACTCGGCGTCGGGGTTTCTTGATATGAAATGAAGACTGACCGGAATTCATTGTACAGGACCTGCAAGGCGAGTGGACACCGGTCCAACCGTACCTAGGTAGCTGGATATTTAGTTCCACGACAGTCAATCTCCACTGCACAGCGAACGAGTTCTGAGGGTGGGTGGGGCACCATCCCAATGCAAATTGAGGCGATGTGTTTCAAAAAATAGGTGCCAGAGCATATGCATAATCTACGAAGGTTTTAGCCCACATCATGTGTTAGTTTGCGACATGTTTATTGCGTCCTCATCCAACCTCACCAACGACCTCGGGAGGCTATCTGAGCTTGCACATCTTCTTCCGTCCTATCTCGCAAAGTACTACCATCGTTGTAATGGCGGATATTGTCGAAATTCCCAAAGACAGCTGGGTGTTGTTGAACGAACAGCCTCTCTTGAGTGCCCCTCCGATAAGGAGGACCACACCGCTGAGAGAGCGCAACTAATACTGTTGCAGGGCGTCGTACCTGATATTGATCATCGTTCTTGGCATGGACAATCCGTGGTGATTGCTACCTCGGTCTGCACTCCACTCATGCTTCTCATAGCTTTCGTACGGGTTTATTCAAAGTGGTACATCACCCGTAAATGGGGCTGGGACGATAGTAAGAGCTACTCGGTGTATGAACGATTCCTCGCTGATCCATTGAAGACGTCTTCTTGGTCAGCTTGGTAAGACAGTACACGACGCACGCAGGTGGACAACAGTTATCTAACCAGAACATAGGCGGCAGCATTAATCTTCATTGCGCTCTGCGTGGCTTGTAAGCTAGAGCTGTGAGGTACGGTTTCTAGCGCTAACTCAAACTGTGTCTTGCGGAGGCGCATACGGCTACCACGCCTGGGAGGTCAAGATTGGCCAACTCACCAAAGCCGTGTTGATGGTAATTACACGTTTGGGCTTCAAATATAGTATCTAATAAAGCAATAGCGATCATTTATTCTCCAAGTTCTCGCCGCTCCCTTAATATGGACTGTAAAACTTTCGGTCTATAGCCTCATCTTCCGCGCTTTTCGACCGCTTGCGTATGTACGTCGTTTGACCTACATCGGTTTACTGATAACTGCAATCTGTACGGTAGGAACTTCCATAGCGAATGGGATAGTCTGTGATCCGAAGGGAGGGCAGGATCGAGCCTCGTACATGGCGGGTATGGCTGGAACTAGATGCGGTAATCCCACTGGTATTGTTCAGATACTGAGTGTAACCTCTGGAACTGTCAATTTTGTGCAGGACTTGTCCCTCATAATTTTGCCCCTACCAGCGATTTCTAAGCTCAATCTTCCGAAGAGACGCAAGACAGGTATTTTCCTGATCTTCCTGACTGGCACAGGGTAGGCGCCCCTTTCACCAGTAGGAGTGCCTTTCTAACTATGTTGCTGCAGAGGTTGTGTCATGAGTGCGCTCGCACTTTATTACCGGACGCGTTATTATGGTCGGGTGGCTTCTGCATGGAGCGGCGACGTCACTTACAAGCAAATCCCAATCATGACAGTAACGTAAGTAACTCGATCTGACTAAACTCAACCTGAACATTTCCCTAACTGATCCCGTTAGCATTATCGAGACTGTTGTTGGAGTCATGATCCCATGCATGGCTCCGTGTGCAAAAGTCTTCCGTCACACCTCGGACTCATTGACGTCCTTTCTCAATTCAAGCTTATCGGGCTTCCGAAGGACGTCGTCTCCCGACCGTCCTTCAAACGCTTCTCACGAGCTGAAGCCTCTTCCATAGCAAAAAGAGCAGCCACAGATGAACACGATTGACAGAATGTTAAACCAGTTTAAAGTGAGCAAGGTTAAGGGCGACAGCGGTTATGGAAGGAGTCAAATTAGCAGCGAAGGTCAGTCACTGGTATGACGCTTTTGAGATTGTTTTGAGTATATCTTCTGCGTCAAGGAAAGGGCCTCGTTGTGGATTCCTATGGCGTTGTGATATGTGTAGCATGATGGCTATTGGAATTGTCAGAATAGGTTGCTTCTTTTTTCCAACTCTGGCATACAAAACACTTCTGAAACACCTGCTTCTTCTTGGTATACTGAGCACGGTCATTGGCTGCTGACTATTGTTGGGTTCGGAGTGCACTGTAACCACACGGGCCCTATTGAATCTCTCAACGGTCAGAGCGCGGATGGAAAAATCCGAGGTAGTGGTACCGTCGAAATGAGGGCGCAGCAATTTATCAGCGCCAATAAGATGCTTGGACACGCCAATCACTAATTGCACTCTGTAGCCGCCCGTGCTTGAATGGCGCATGATGCTGGAAATTTGAGAAGACCGCCTGTGTTGATGTTTAGCGTGCAATAATCCTAAAATCTAAACTCTGTTCAGCTTCTTCTTACCTTCCACTCAACCTCACAAGTTCAAATCATCATGCCAGGAGTTCTCGCATCAGCGGCTACTGGTGCCGTTGCTCTCTTTGGGTTCTTACATCTATTGCTGCATTGGATCCACGACGATTGAGAACCACCCATCGCACCAACTTCGATACCGTTCTTCGGCCACGTGATTGGTATTGCTAGAAAGAACAGCAGATACTACGTTGAACTTCGGTTGGTTATTAGAGCAATCTACCTAACTGTTACTCACCTGACAGTCTCTCCAGCAACAAGTACCAACAACCCATCTACACGCTTCATTTACCAGGCTCAAGAATTTATGTAGTCAACTCTGCGTCACTTATTCCAGCCGTAAAGAAGCAGATTAAGGTTCTGGCCTTTCCTCCTATCGAGGCAGCGGCGGCCAAGAATGTATGCGGTTCGAGCAAAGTTGCGAATGATATCATTGAAACCAATCTCAATGGCGACGAAGGACCACGGGGTTATTCAATCACTCACTACCCAGCGGTTCGACTAGCACTTTATCCAGGCGCTGGGCTTGATGCGATGAACCGTGTAATGGCCCAGAAAGTCGGTGCGTGCATTGATGAAATGGGGCAAAAGCTAGAGGTGAAGCTCTTCGCCTTCATCAAAAACAAGATCACCTTCGCAACCACCGAGGCGGTGTATGGGCCCCATAACCCCTTTCGTGACCCCAAGCTGGAGGAGAGCTTCTGGTACGTCTAGAGGGTATGCAGCTATCAGCGCTTGGTACTAACATAAGTCCATAGGAGTTTTCAACCTGGATTCATGATACTCTTGATGCAATTTTTTCCCTCCGTGTTTGCGAAGGAAAGCCTTGCCGCACGAGATACCATCACGAAGGCTTTCGTTAAGTATTTCAACAACCAAGGTCATCGCGAGGGTTCAGCCCTCATTCAAACTCGGTTCGACCACAGTACCGAGTACAAGATTCCGCTCGAAGATATAGCACGATTAGAGTGCGGAGGCGCTGTAGGTGTTCTTACCAATACTTCACCGGCATGCTTCTGGATGATATACCATTTATATTCAGACAATATTGTCTTGAATGGATGTTGAGAAGAACTAGCCAAAGTCTTATCAAGCGACTCCTACACGACCGATGATAGTCGAACCAAGACAGTCCGAATGCTCGACATGACCAGAGTCAAGCAAGCGTGCCCAATCTTGCTATCGACGTTCTAAGAGATGCTAAGGTTCCATAGCGTTGGCGTCTCTGCTAGGATGGTGGTGGAGGACCACCTACTGGACGGCAAATACCCGTTAAAAAAAGGAAGCACTCTCATGATCATCGGGTGAAAACGCATAATCCAATCTCATTTCGAGGATTTGGAGGTGGGTCCACGTTATGCCCTGGCCGCCACTTTGCAACGACAGAGATCATGGCATTTACTGCCTTAATGATCCTTCGCCGTGATATGACTCCTTCGTCAGGCAAGTGGGTGCGCCCTACAATCTTCAAGGCAGGTCTTTGGGAGACAACACCAATGCCGGACTTTGGCATCGATGTCACCATCACCCAACGGGCCGACGCCAATGATGCTCTAGAGTGGAGGGTCTTGATGACCGACTCGGACAAAGGTGTCGAAGTCTCCGCTGAGGACATGTAATGGAGCAATGGTCGCTCCCAGAGACCGCCATACTCTCGGAATGGCACAAGTAGCATGGTAATGGGTCGTCGCTTGGAAGTTGCATCGCCTTGTTCATTTAGTTGATAACATCGAGTGGAAGTTTGTCGTATCCGTATGTGTTGCCTCACCTTTCCAGCCGCCATGTCTAAGCGCTGAGTTGGAATGTAAATATGTTAGGGTATATAATATATTCAACATGTGTTATACGATTTTGGTTTAGGTTGCTCTAAAATAGGTCTAGCATATTATAAGCCTCAACATGCAAGTGCTCACATAAACTGTCCACAGCCCCTCTCCGGGCGCTGCGGTCTAGGAATGAATTATGGTCTATGTAACACAGATGATAGGTGAGTCTTGTGTGCTTTTACACGTATCTGACCAATGGTGTTGTGACCCGGTGAAAGTGCCTAGGTGACTGTGAAGGTTGAATGAATGTCTCAGCCCAGTGCTCAGAATAAGTGGTGGACTTCAGCGACTCGGTCGCGTTGAATTGGAACTGAGTATGTTCCAAGCTTGGAGGGCGTATCGTGTGCGTACACGAACACAACCTGAGTCAATGGGATAATGGCCGTTTTTAGCGCCCAGGACGGGTGTTCCGAGTCTTCGGAACCACAGCACCCCCTTCATTTTGCGGCGTCTTCGGTCCCTTCCAAACACACCTGGGCATGCACAATATTGGGGCTCAGTGCTTCTTCTACATGCGTACAGCGGCAGTTGTCTCGTTGGTCGGCTAAAACGTGATGAGGGAGACACTCAGTGGGGGTGGAACGATGACGCCCCCCCATAAGAGCTTTGGAGTTTCGTATTTGCATGCAAGAAAGAGGCGCTCGCTGAGCTTCCAAGGTTGCCTTCTCCAGATACATTGGAAAGTCCAGAGTTAACGCGGGTCACAGGGATATAGAGATGTTCTACCAGGAGCAGTCTCAACCGTTTCCGCAAGGAGATTGAATCACATCATGCGCAGCCGTTGAAGCCCGTATATAACGCGCCAGTATCGCTCGCTCGGATTCGCTTTTACAGAGGATCTGCGTAAAGTAAACATTCCATACGGTCCATGCGGCTCAGCTGCACTTGGACGTGGTGCGGAAGACGTTATTGAGGATATGAGACACCCACCTCGCCCAAGCCAACACTGTCACTGCAACTCTCCGATCAAGAACATTTATCAAGAGAACTAGAACGTAGCGCACGCGACATGTCAGCAGAGCCTTCACCCTCTTCTACTGAAGCCACATCTGGGGAGCTCACAGAGCCCGGGAGCGAAACCACGAAGTCCTGGCGTTTCTACCTAATCATAGCAACGTTATCACTCATTGCCTTTGCGTCTGCCCTTGAAGGCTCCGTAATCGCCATTGCACTTCCACAAATTACTCATGAGCTCTCAGCAGGAGACAACTATGTCTGGATTGCAAGCTCCTATCTTGTGGCGCAGACCGCCATTCAGCCACTATGTGCTCAGCTGTCAAACATCCTTGGTCGTCGAAACCTCATGGTCTTCTCGATTGCCGTCTTTGCATTCGGCAGTGGCATTGCGGGAGGCGCGACTGACGCGCCGTTCCTCATCGCCGGCCGTACAGTTCAAGGGTAAGACGACCCTTCCATGAGCCGAACTCGCGTATATGAGACAAGTACTTACGATAGCTAGGCTGGGTTCTGGTGGTGTCATGATGCTCATCGAGCTGATCATATGTGACCTTGTTCCGCTGCGCGAGAGAGGGAAGTACCTAGGCTACGTTCAATCCCCGACCGCCATCGGCGCGATTGTTGGGCCTGTGGTCGGCGGCGCTCTCGCTACCGCAAATTGGAGATGGATCTTCTACTGTATGTAACTCCAATTGAGGCCACATACGCGACGCGTACTGACTACACAGTGAACATTCCCATCGCTGGCATCGCCATGATCATCATGATCATTTTCCTTCGTCTAAACCACGAGAAGCCGCGGTCATGGAAGCAGGCTGTCCTTCGTGTTGATTGGATTGGCAATGCCATTTTTGTCGCTTCGATTTGCTCTCTCCTCGTGGGTCTGGTATTTGGCGGCACTGTCTACGCTTGGAGTTCTTGGCGGGTCATTTTGCCCGTCGTTCTGGGGGCTTGCGGATGGCTTTGCTTTCATGTGTGCGTAGTGCCCCCTTTCCTACCTGCGACTTGACATGAACTGACTTCATATTCCCAAATCTAGATACGAATGGAAACCCCCGGCCTTTTGCAAAGAGGTGTCCATACCTCCGCGCATCTTCGCGAACCGGACCTCCGTCGCAGGATTCTACATCGACTTCGTATCGTCTATGCTACTCCAGTGGGTAGCGTTCTTCTGGCCCATTTACTTTCAGGGCACCAGAGGGACATCACCGCTGAAGGCCGGAATATACTTCATTCCGTTTGAGGCGTTTCTACTTACAACAGCAGTTGTCGCTGGCGGTCTTCTGACTAAGCTGGGACACTATAGGCCTCTACACCTCGTCGGCTTCGTACTTAGTACTTTAGGTCCTGGACTTAACATTTTGCTTTCCGATTCTACTCCTAAAGTCGTCTGGGTCTGGTTCCAGATCGTCGACAGCATCGGAAGAGGTATCCTTCTCCCGACGACCCTACCTGCAATCATGGCATCGTTGCCTGACTCGGATGCTGCTGCTATAACGGGAATGTTCTCCTTCTTGCGCAGCTTCGGATTTATCTAGGGTGTCACCATCCCTGGCATCATCTTCAACGCCCAATTCGACCGAGCATCACATCACATCAGCGACAGCGCTGTCCGTGGAACACTACAAAACGGTCGTGCTTATCAGTTCGTCAGCGGCGAGTATGTGCAAGCTCTTCCACCCGCTGTGAAGGCCGAAGTCATCACAGTGTACTTGCGCGCCCTTCGTGCGGTCTGGATCGGTGCTGTCGCCTTTGGTGCTACCGGACTTGTTGCCGTGTTGGTTGAGAAGCACATTCCGTTGAGAACGGAGCTGGACACCAAATATGGGCTGAAGCATGAAGAGGAGAAGGCTACGACTGTGGAACACGGTACGATTGACACACGTACATTGGAGGGATAAAACATGCGTGAAAGGGGACTACGGGCACATCTCTCTTCATTCTCAGAAGGCAATACGGGGCCGCACGGCATCTATAACTTCTTAGCTTGCTACCACTATCTACTTAATAATAAACATGAAACATTCGTTCCCCTGTCTAATGGCGTAACCTCTTCAGAGCTGGTGATGTCGACCTTTACCGAAGCTCAAACGGCAGAGAAATAAATACGCCCAAGCCAATCTCCCAAAGCATTGAACGAGCAATGCAGACTAAAGCACGATGACCTTTGTACACATCAGTTGGCCTTAAATCACATGGCGCAAACCTTTAACTCTGTCCCTTTTCTAACGCCATGGAACAGCACGGCCGCTCTTTGCGAACTATCAACTACAAGAGATCTAGCTCAAAAGCACATCCACTCTCATATTCAACCTTCTTCCTGCTAGTCCGATGGCTTAAAGAGGGCATAAGAAGACGTCACAAAAGTGGCAACATAAAACTTCCCGCTGAGGTCTCTAGATTTGCGCGTTACCTGAAGGCATATAGGCCTGTGATATTGTAGCACTTCATGCGTGGACAAGTGCTTGTGACAACACGGTTCTGCTACCACACCTCTGTCGTAACACCAACCTGTCTCGCTTTCTCTCTCTCGTTAGGACTTAGTACCACAAGTCCTCCACCGATGTGTTTTGCAATCACTACAGATCTGTAGCGTTTGGCAAGGATGTTGTCTAGTACATTGCTATTGCGTTTGTTAGAGTTCTATACGCGAAGATGGGCTAAGAATGTGAGGTTCTCCGAGTTGAGGTTTGACCTCAGATGTCGGGAGGAATGGCATTTGGGATTTGGGGAGGGGAAGAAGGGGTCAAATGGGCGGGACATAGAAGCGGGTCACGGCGCCTTGCAGACTCGGGAGCGACAAGCTAGTGAAGGAAAGGGAAAGAGGAAGTGTAGTAAAAAAAAAAATCAACGCTATATACCAGTACGGCATGTGATACCCGTTTTCGCACTCGAAACAATCCCGCTGATGAAGTACACAAGATAATAATTCCACAACATCCAAACATCCCCCGCTCAAAACATCAATATAATTACTATCCAACCAAAGGGTATCCCGCACACTATATTTTCCCACCCCCCTCCCTTTCAACCCCCCAACCTACCCTCCCGTCAACCGCTTACCTCTTCCCAATCCCATCCCACCACGCGCGATCCTTCTCCCGTCGATGCGGCATCTCCTCCCTAATCTCCGTCTCGCGATCATCAAAGCTCGCACTCCTCGCGCGGCTCTTACTCCTCCTAGGCTCCTGCATCGTCACACTACTCCTTCTTGCGCCCCTATCTTCGGCTGGAAAAGTCGAGCGCGGCGAAAACGTATCGCGGCGCATTTTGCGGGGGCTCGGACTCGCGACACCGCTGGGCGCGCGCGAGTGGCTCATGTCGGCGGACACGGGGCGCGGGGCGCGGCGGGATTTCTTGGTTGATGCGGTGGCGGGGGGGCGCTTGTAGTAATCGTATGTGCGTGGGTCTTTGCGTGCGAGTTCGCGTTCGAGGCGCCAGAGGGGCGCTTCAGGCAAGACGCGGACGCCGTTTGTGTCGCGGGAGCGGATTTTCCAAAACACCTCAGCGTCGCCGGCGACTTTTTGGATATCTGGGCCGTAGTCGACGACGAGCTTGTAGTTTTCTGTAAGGCCGCGGGCTTCGTAGGTGCCGCGGTCGAGGATGCCCGGGCCTTCGCGGCGGAAGCGTGTGCGGACGGAAGGGTGGATGTATTCGTTTGTTTGGCGGAGGGGGCGGTCGGTGTGGCGCCCGTTGAAGGGCTCGACGGCGGTGTAGTGCCCTGGTTTGCGGACCTGCGGGGGGTGGTAAGTATGGTGGGCGATATGCGAGAATGAAGATTAGAACTTACTGTGCTTCCTCCCAAGGCAAACAATCCCGTCAACTCGCTGTACAGTTTCCCGAAACTCCATGGTCTTATCTCGCCCTCCATCTTCTTGTAGTATTTCTCGTTCTGCTCATCCTGCTCGAATAAATACTCATCCCGCATATCCAAGAATGGTTCTAATTGGCTCATCATCCATGCAAGACTGATGTTGGCAATCTGCTCATCGTCGTATCCACCTCCGACATTTGCGTGAGCACCTGGGAACCAAACTTGTCGTAACGTTGTTCGATTTCCCTCCGGCTTTTCCCAGATGGCGGGCGAGAATGAGGATCGTTGTTCATCCAGCGCGAGTGCTTGGAAAGCATTTTCCACGCATTGGCTAAGTTTGGTGTCGTAGAATGTTGTTGCTTTTGACTGACGCATCTGCAGACCTGCGCGTTGAAGGAAGCCGATACGGGGTATACCAAGTGAGCCGACAGTATCCCATACACCGATAACTTTAATGGGAATGTCGAGTCTTGTGAGACCTCTCCGTTCCAGCTCTTGTTTATATCGTGGATCTGATGCGCTGGGTTTCCGGGTGAAAGGTATGTCTGGATGTGCGGGTACGTAGTTATCATCTCGTCGGTGTTGGATGTCTTCGTAAACTTCAGGTAAGGCGTTGAGACCTTTCTTTGTCAGAAGCCCAATTTCACCAATCAGGCCCCCTATGCTACGAGCAGTGAATGCACCTCGCGAGAATCCGAGGAGAAAGATTTCGTCGCCGTGATGGTAGTTGTTGGCCAGGAAGGAGTAAGCTTCTCGAACGTTGTCTGAAAGTCCTTTTCCTGTGGTTCCTCCCAGAAATCGCGAAAACTTAGTTCCTTCTGTGCCCAAACCAGAATGATAGTTCACGATCTGCTGGACACCATCCTGGCTGACCGCTTTGATAGCTCTTGATATTCGGGTGATGTTGCTTGGAATCGCCAACTTTCCATTCTTGTTTCCATCGTCCGAATCGTTCCAAGTCCCGTCACACGCAACAATCAGTCTCTTGAACATCCCTCGTCCTCCGCTCAGTCCGGGGGCTTCCATCGAAAGCGGCCCATTCCTTCCCACACTTCGACTCCTAGCCCTGACGGGGACGTCAATGATCAAAGGCGATTTCGCGCGCCGCGACGGCGCTTCGATGACAATGGGCTGCGGATTCATCTGGGCCATCGTACTCGGCGCCCGACTCCTACTCCTTGCTCTTGATGGTGCGACAGACATTTCTTCAAATCTTCTCTTACTTCTTTTTGGGGTGTAGTTGGAATCTTCGCTTGACGATGTTGAGGTAAAGTACCCCGACCCGGAGTTGCTGCTAAAGGAGGCCACTTCTGCGTGGTCGAGCCACTTGCGGACGTGGCCGAATGTGTCGTCAGACGGAATGACTCCTCGCGACGTGGTCGTCGAGTGTTTTGAAAGTGTCGGCTGTTGGGCGGTAACAACGTGCGCTGTCCAATGCCGACTCAGGAACTACTGCGGAACACTACGTGTGCGCAATTGGTTATGACTGTGTGCTTGATCTCGGTCTCGAATCCTCGTCCCTATTACTGTCGTAGTGCTTTTCTTGCGACACGCACTCCAACTCTTTTCAAAGCGACTGCCCTCTCTTCTCCTGCTGATTCTTCAGCCTGTTCGAGTCGCGGCGCTAAGCGTCTTCGGCAGCCTCGGGAACCTGCAGCAACTTCACTCTCGATGCAGGGCAAAAAGCTTCCGTGAATGTGAATGACGCAACTAGCAGAAAGGTGTCCTGAAAGAGAGGTCGCGCGCATGCGCACCAGCGTGCTCTTACATGCGAGGTTGGGCGTCGTCTTCGAGGTTTGCTGGCTGGGCTCGGATCATTGGGTCGCTTGTGATCTGATCACCAAAGCACCAGCCTCCTGTGCACTCAACGCCGTCTGCGAACTGCTGTGGCTGGGTGGTGGTCCTTCAAGTCAGTTGATGTTTGCCTGCTTGCCTGTTTGCCTGCATGCGTGCGACTCCATGTTGCGGACGCTATAGTGCGGCTCTTGCCTAAGTGAGGCTGCATCGTTCCCCCGACCGCAACTTCCTCATCTTCAAGCGCCAAGCTCCGGTAGTCAGGGATCGTCTGTTCATGAGCTGGTGCGGGTCCACACGGGGCATCTGGGCGAGTCGGGTGCAAGACTACCAGCCGGTGAAGGCCCAATTTTCGTGTTTAGTTGTGCATTAGGGAGTTGCCAGCAGAGCACATAATGCAGGGAGAGGCGCTTATATGTTGTTCATGTCGTGCGTGTCGCGTGGAGGCGGTGTAAGTAAGGGAGTACCTGACTGCACGTCTCCAAGATTCAACAACATAACAAATAATGTGCGGTGGCAGGGTATCAACTGTTTTTCAATTTCAAAGGGCTTTTATCTAGCGATCCTCCGCGGCCAATCTAGTCGCCTTCGTACAGTCCATCATGATATTGCCGGACAAGGACGTCGTGTCGAGTTACACCCAGTGCCTCGAATATCCCTTACGCGCAATCGTACACTCAAACAGCTAAACGTACAAGTAATCATCATCCAGCGCCAGTGGTCCCAAAACACCGTAAAGACCAGGCACTAGACTCCAGCCTGTAACCCAACAACAAACTCTAGAGTGTATGATGCAGCGTGAGCGGCGAATTAAAACCATCTAGGACAATTCGCATCCAAAGGAAAAAAGTCGAGATAATAATAACAAAGAGTATAGAAGCAGATGAGAGCGAGCAGAAAATCGTAAATGTCGTATGCTGAGTAGATGGTCCGAATTATGGTTGCGAACTTTTAGTATTCGCCGAAGAGATCGTCGAGCTCGTCGAGCTCAATGGTCTCGGGACTCTTCATGGTCCAGTCCAGGTCGTCAATGTCGAGGCTGACGGCCTGATGTTTGTATGCGGGTGGGGGCATCTCGATATGGAGTACTGGCCTCAGCGCAGGGCTATGGGGCGCAAGGGAAGCCACAAATGCAGTCGCAGCTTCTAACTGACCGAAGAGAGACAGAGCAATCTCCGAGTTCTTGCGTGCAGCACTCTCCTCGGTCTCCTCCACGGTCGTGTGCACTTCTTCCATGATAACGTCGATCTTCTGTGTTGGTTCTAGCGAGGCGCTGGCAGATCGTCTGCGCTCGGCCTCCTGGCTTCTCCGTCGCTGCTGCAGGAACGATGCAGTTTGTGTGAACTCTCGCTCGTCCTTCTCCAGAGGAGGCGACTGTGCACGGCGGTTGTTCGCAATGTTCGCAGTGGTCGGCGGGTGACTTTGATTCGAGAAGGGGTCGATGCTGTTCTCGTCGTAGTCGGACAGGTCTAGTTCTGGCGAGGGCGACATGCGCGCTCTCGACCGCGCGTCCAGATCCTCCTCCTCGGATGCAGCGGACGACAGCGATGGCGTGATGATGCGCGCCGCAGCCGGGACACTGCCTCCATCTGCGGGGATCGGCTGGTGTGGGCACGTGCTGAGGAAGTAGTAGACGCGCTTAGGGTGGGTGCCGACCAGCTTCTTATCGAGCGGACAGCGGGACAGGGCGGTCCAATTGCGCTTGAGGTAGGTGGCAAGGCGCGACGATATTATGGCGGCAGGATTCGCGGAGCTACGGCGCGTCAGCATGAGTAACACGGGCGGGTCTGGGCATCAGAGGGGAAGTGTGGGTGCGTACCTTTCGACAATGGGGGTAGTGGGCGATAGCACCATGGCAAGTTCCTTGAGCAGGTGCGGGCGGTTGCCTGTCTTCTCGAGCTGCTGAATGACGCCGACGACGATTTCGTCATCGATGCCCTGGGTGTCGACCTTTGTTTGCCCAGATTCGCCGCCCGGCGACGGTGGCGGCGTGTCTGCCACCCGCCCGGCGCTCTTCGGTCGCTGCTCATCGAAGCGCAGGGTCGTGGTGCGGGGCGGCGAGGTGAGCGATGCGAGCGAGTTGGAGTGTGTGCGCTTGACTTTCTTCGCCGAGTGCGAGTCGCTTGTCGAAGGCGGTGAGCGCGCGGATCGCGAGGCTCCTGGGAGGTGGATGCCGAGCGACGGCAGCGACAGCGACTTGCGCCGTGTGTTGTAGGGCATCTTGTCGCGGGTGTGCAGTCGCAACAGTCTCGTGGAGCGGAGGACGGTGACTCGAGCGAGGGGGATAAATTATCGAGCCTGGCAGGAGCGATGCACCCAAAATGTTGTTGCTGCTGAGATGCTGGCCCGACGATTGGTTGGAATGCAGGCGCGATGCAGCCTATAACCAAATATGCTGCCGCAGGATGTATGCAAGGTTGCCTGCGACGCTTCTGCCTGCACTGCAGCACGAGACGCCGTCGAGGAGGAAGTCAGGTTAATCTGACGGAAAGGCTGCTTGATGGTGGTGGAAGAAGATGCGGTGCAGTCCGGCGACACTCGCTCTTTCACAGCTGCGCTCGCCTCCTGAGCAGCGAATACGTAACTGCGGGACGACGGCGAGTGGCTGTCTCAAGCTCAGACTCAATAACAGCAGCGGAATTAAGACGGCTGCAACACTACAACAAAGCAGTGCACGATGGGATACAAGTAGTACAGGTGACAATGGTCCCTGAGAGTGTTCTTCCAGAGCGGAGGAGGGGATGCGATAAGGGAGGAAACGGAGTCGAGGTGGAGCACTGGAAGACGCCCGACTAGACTCTGGCTAGCCGACCGTGCGTAGGGTGAATGTGTAGGGATGACAGCATGCTACTTTTAGACCCGTTTTAGAGCCGTCCGTCTTTGGCATCTGGCTTTTGCACCAGGGGCTAGAAAACACGACGGTCCTATCAAGTCTTCCGTGGCTGGCTGCAGTAGCACGCCGTAGCACACGGTAAGTGTCCCTCAACTCACTGTCTCCAACGAGCATGGCTCACCGGATACCTGCTCCAACGTCTCTCACATGCCTCGCTTTGTCGACCAATCCCGCGAGTCTGGGCCCTCGCACTGGCTGTGTCGAGCTTTGGGCACGATGGAGCCTCACCAGCTGCATCAGATGCCACGCGCCCGGGAGAGACAGGACGGCACTGACACCGCTATCGATAGCAGCAATGCATTGAACTTTGCGTGCTCACGGCGTATCCGGCACGGGTGACCTCATCGACGTCGTTAATCTAATTCCTCTTGCAATCCGGCCGGCCACACCAGCTGTCGTCAAGCTGACCGCCTCACCTCCCTTCCGTTCCACAAGCAGCCAAACAGCTTCGATGCGAGTGGTTGGCCCGCTCTCCATGATCTGATGCTTCTTGCATATCATCTTGCTGCAGCGTGCAGGTACCCCTGCTTCGCCTAGTTTCACAAGTGGATTTAGCCTCAACGCCGTGCAAGGATGGTCTTGGGCGGTGAGTACACTTTTTTCAATTTTTTTTCTTTGTCCTGATTGTGCCATGCGGCAGGCCTCGGCAGCGCACGAGAAGAAGCGCGACAGGATAGTTCGCCAGCAGATGTTGACCGATCTGGTGATGCGCCAGACTATTGACTCATTCATCTATTCATGCTGACAGAAACCCTTCTGGAAATCTTTGTTTCACAAAGGGCCTGCCCGCGTCGCTACTTTTCCCCAGCACCACCACACGCGACGTGCCACCACGGCCATGATTGGCAGGGCGCCCGGCCCTGCCTTTTCCCCTTGGGGATAGGCGCCTTGCGCCAGGTTCGGTCTGCATGCGCAAACCTACCGTCACTTTTGTGGAGAAAGTGTTGCGCCAGCTTGAGTTGTTTAGCAAACACTCGCGGATGCGCCCCGCTGCTCCCCAGACGAAGTTGCGCATGAATGAGGAAGCTGCACAGGTCGATAGACGGTGAGACGGTTGTTTGCTGTCCTCCTGCAACCTCCCGAGTCAAGCTGCAGATGGGATGCATGTCAGCGGCGGAAGGGCGTTGGGAGCTCGGCATCGCGATTACCGTGCGTGAGCAGATGCTTTGACGATGCGGGACATCAGATATTAGCTCTCGATGCGCAAGCACTTGTCCAGTGCCTCGGTCATAATGCTCAAAGTTATGGCCGACCTTTGTCATTTCAGAGGCGAAAACGTATATTCTCCGCAGTCTTGATTGTGGATCTCGGTTCACTTGCTGTGGTGGCATTCCTACCCGTCTCCCGTATCTGGGGTCTTGCCAAATCGGGCATTGCCCCTCCTCAACCACAAGCCAGCAACGAACTTGACGTCGCCGTTACGGACACTCTGAACCTTATTCGGGTAGTTATGGCCATGTCTAATGTGAGCTATTATTGGTTGTGGCAGGCTGCAGCACTCCGCAACCTGCTGTTGAGGTTGCGGAGAAGGCGACACGGCGCTTCATCTCCAGATTGCCCACGATGACTTTGGTGTAACCGGGGATTCGGTTGGCGCAACGGGCGGCTGCTGTGCAGGTGTCTCGGAAAGCTTCTTCCGCAGGCCCTTGCGCGGCTTCAGCTCTACCCACCAGGTGGTGCCGAAGTTGTATCGCTGGATGTTGACCACTTCGAGCCCACTCTCCTCGACTATCTGGCCGATATCCTTGTTCCACCAACACCCGTGCTCGTCAGCGTGGGCGGGCGCTGTCTTGTCCAACATACTGTTGAGCCATTCGTAATGCGACTTGCCGTGCTCGAGCAGCAATATCTGGCCGTTTTCATTGGTAGATGCCTCAATGTTCTGCAGCAACTTCACGGGTTCTGGTGTCGAGCAGAGGCCCATAGTCTGTATCACCGTGTCGTATCCATCTTGTGCGTCCCAAGGAGGAACAATGGGCTGCAGAGCGGACTGCTGCTTGAAGAAGACGCGACTGAAGTACTCCTTGTGCGTGTCGTTCCACTTCCGCTTCGCAACTGCCAGCATCGGCCCGCTCGCATCGAGCAGCGTGACTGTCGCGCATTCTTTGGTGTTGTAGTATGGGATGTTCCGGCCGGTACCGACGGCTACTTCCAGCACATGTCCCTTTGCTTGCGCGGTGAGCCTCTTCCGCCTCGAAGTTATGAAGAGCAGTGTTTCCGACATATCCACCTTCTCGTCGTAGCCTTCGGCATTCCTGTCAAAGCGATCTATCAGGTCATCTGGTAGTTCCTTGTGCTCCACGTCCTCCATCACCGACGCGTATAACATGACGCCGTACATGCCCATGCCAAAGGCAACTAGCCCGATTCCAAACAATGGCCATTGTCGCCATCGCCGTAGCTTCGCCTGATGTTGTGCTGACCTCAATTGCTCGTCGGATAGCCTCTGCAGGTCTGATATTTTCGGCCGCTCCGACCACACTCTTTGCCAGCTTTCCTTCGGCGTAGGATCGGGCCTCCGTGATTGCGGAGCGGGCTTTATGCGCGGTATTCGCTGCAGTGGAGTTGCTGGCGTCACTGGTATGGTACGGCTTTTGGGGACCGGTTTCGGAGGCTTCGGTAGCTTAGCCATGGTTATGTAACTCGTAAGTGTTGGGTCTACGGTGATGTCAAATCGAGGGCAGAGCCTCAAGGATCTTTTTTGGCGGGACCCGATCGCTCGGGAACACGTCCAAGCTCCCGCATGCCCACGAGGCACTGAACCGTGCCCAGCCGACGCGCCTTGCGACGACATCGGCCCACCTGGAGTTAACATTTTCCTCATTGGTAGGTCCGTAGGTTTCTTTTCTTGTGTCTTCTTGCCGTCTGTCAATTGTCATTTTCCATCGTGTCTTCTCTGTTCATATTCCGCAATGGCATCTTCTTCGTCTCCAGGAATCCCCTCGTCTGTTCTGATCATAGGAAGCGGTGCTTTTGGCTTGTCCACTGCTTGGGCGCTGTGCAAAAATCCTCGGTATAAAAGAACTGCTATCACTGTTGTAGATCGACAGCCGTTCCCTACGCCAGACGGCTCCAGTGTAAGTCCTGATCTCGCATCGTGCTAGGCTTCGACACCACATCGCAGAGTACCTCGTACTCCAACATCACCCGCGCCCACAAGCTCAACGAGTTGCATAGATCGATACGTCCCGAATCATTCGACCCGACTACGCCGCTGCGCCGTATACTCGTCTCGCGACCATCGCACAGAAGCGCTGGCGAACCGACTTCGCTCCAGAACACTATCATGAGGTCGGATTGGCCGTAACGGCCTGGGGTCCGGAGCAAAAATATGTCTCAGCGTCCCTTGCAAATGTCAACGCTATCGGCACCGACAAGACCGAAGTCTTGCACTCTCCTGCGGATATCAGGAGAGCATGCGGGTTGGAGGGAAAGGACGAGTGGGGCAGTGGAAGCACAGGATACATCAATTGGAGCTCTGGCTGGGCAAACGCAGAGGGCGCAATGATGTGGCTGCGCGAGAAAGTGGAAAAGCTCAATCGAGTCAAGTTTGTGGAAGCCAGTGTGGAAAAGATCCTAATCGACCACAAAACGAACACCGTGTCGGGCGTCCGACTGACCAACTCAAGCGAACTGAAAGCGGATCTCACAATACTGGCAGCTGGCGCATGGTCCGCATCTCTGATCGACCTAAGAGGGATATGCAAAGCAACTGGACAAGTTTTGTGTTACATGCCCATTTCGAAGGAGGAGGAAGCTGTGCTCTCGAAGCAACCCACGATCCTCAACCTCTCCCATGGTCTTTTCATGATCCCACCTTCCGCAGGTCTACTCAAAGTAGCGCGGCACGGCCACGGCTACATCAACCCATTGACCGTACCACACCCTGAATCCGAAGACCCGAACGAGACAATCACAATCTCACTACCATACACACACGTCGACGACCCATCACAACGGGTACCAAACGAGGGCCAAAAGGAATGCCGCGACTTCCTCACCGCAATCTATCCATCCCTCGCCACACCTTCGCGGCCCTTCACAAAGTCCAAGATCTGCTGGTATACTGATACGAGGGATGGTGATTTCCTGATCTCGTATCATCCGAAGTACAAGGGTCTCTTTGTGGCAACGGGTGGCTCGGGTCATGGCTTCAAGTTTCTGCCTGTCATTGGCGACAGTATCATCGAGTGCATAGAAGGCCAGACGCCGGAAGACTTCCAGGGTCGATGGGAGTGGCCGAAGGAACGGATACCGGAAGAGCAATGGAGTGGCGATGGGAGTCGTGGAGGGCCGGTTGACATGGTGTTGGCTGAGGAGATGGCGAAGAGTCGGGGGAGGTTGTAGATGGTAAGCATTGATTACCTATGCACGTATTCGCTGCTTATGAGATTTGTCAGCCCCTCTTTATTTTTTCCATCTTCATCCTTGGCCTAGTATTGCTCCGAACTCGTCGACTTTCGAAGCGGGATGTTATGCGTTCAAAGGCTACGTATGGCCTTCTTCCTGCTCTACCAAGCTTACCACAGCGATGAACATGCAACTGAGCGGATCCGGATATCCTCAATACGAACGTGCTAGCACCCCATGGGCTACTATGTAAGCAATGAATGACCTACCAAGTCCAACGAGTCATCCGTCTATCCTTGACAGAGCTTCCAAGCGGCTTCTCAGCCCTGCCTTACCGAAGGTAGTTAGGATCTGCATCTCACCATCCCACACCCGGGACGCATAAATTCGATTGCCCACCTCACCTTTCCTTTACTCTGTTTGCCGATCTCGGAATCATTTTATCCTCTCTTGCGACACGTAATTATCGCAAGTTCTATACAGGTTTTTGGGATACTATACTGTTCACCCCTTTCTGCTTACTTCATCATCAACCCCGCCCCCTGAGATTCTGTTTGCACATCACCATTATGCCCACCGTCGTGATTGAATCAAGCGCGCTGGTCTTCGTGACGGGTGCAAATGGCCTCATTGGGAGCCATGTTGTTGACCAGTTGCTCGCTCGAGGATATAAAGTCCGTGGTGCGGTGAGGGATACCGAGAAGACGAAGTGGTTGAAGGGGTACTTTGACAGTAAGTACAGAGATGCAAGTTTTGAGATGTTAGCTGTGCCAGACATGACTATCGAAGGGTGCTACGATGATTTGCTAGACGGTGAGCCTTCAGTGCTCGATCATTATCATACCAGTACCAGCGCTGACGCTTCGACCCATAGGTGTCAAAGGTTTCATCCACCTCGCCGCCCCCGTCGGCGGAATCCTCGACCTCGAACTCGCTCTGGACATTGGCCGACGCGCCGGCCTCAACGCGCTGAAAGCATGCGCAAAGCAGCCATCGATTAAGCGCTTCGTGAACACCTCATCCCTTTTCGCCGCGACGCTACCTCAGTCTGGCCTCGATGATGACTTCGTAATCGATGAAAGCACGTACAACGACGACGCGCTGGAAGAGGCCAAGACGAATGAGACGCGCAAAAAAGGCATATTGATCTACGCCGCGATGAAGAGCGAGACGGAAAAGGCAATGTGGAAATGGATGAAGGAAAGCAACCCAGGATTCTCCATGAACAGCGTCGTAAGTGAAATCTGTCTTACCTCAATGAGATATCGCGTCTGACAAGGAACAGTTGCCCTACGCCAACTTCGGCCCCGTGCTCGTCCCAGAGCACCAAGGCTACCCATCCACCATTGAGTGGGCGCGCCCCGCCTTCACGGGCGAGCACTTTGAAGCTTTCGTCAAAGCCGTTCCGCCGCAGGGCTTTATCTCTTTGCGAGATGATGCGTTGTTACACGTTTCTGCTCTTATCTACGAGGATGTGAGCGGTGAGCGCCTGTTTGGGGATGCTGGACGCTGGAATTATAACCAGTTGCTCGCTATTTATCGGCAGCATTACCCGGAGAAGTCGTTTGTGGATGACGTGGAGGGGCTGGGTGATGACAAGGTTAGAGCTCCGACGGCAAGGGCTGAAGAGGTGTTGAGATGGGTGAAGGGGAGTGGGTGGGATGGGTTGGAGGAGAGCGTGGTAGCAATGAGTAAGGATTGGTGATGAGATGAGGTGTGTTGTGGTGGGAAGGGCTGGCGCAGCTGTGCACAACAGGAAGGCGCGCTAGTTGATTGTACTTACCTCCACCGCACCGGGAACGTTTTCTTCACTCGCCCGACTCCCAACCATCCCAGAACCTGTACAGAACACCTATGATACCCGCTCGACATCTTTCTATCTTTTACAATTAAAGCGCGTCGCTAATCGAATTCATTGCTTCTACGTGCCTCTGCCATGCCAGCCTCCAAGGTTGCACATCAGCAATGAATACTCCATCTCAAACCGCAAGATACAGGCAGCAGTTGCTTCAATCGTGAGATGTCCACTGTATCTAGTGTTGAGTTCATGTAAGTAACAAAGCATCAGCTTCCAAGGACCGACCATGAAATTCATCATCTTCTCTGACAACGGCGACGAAACATCCTGGACCCTCCCTCGTGCCTTGCATGTACACCACTCTGGCTATTTTGTGCGGACAAAATACTTCAAGGAGAGTCAAGAGGGCATCGGGAAGCTGAAGGACCAAGACCCCAACATCTTCACCTACTTCGTCGAATTCCTCTACTTCGGTTATTATACCGTAAACAACAACTCCAATGATCCGGATGGTATCTGTCATGATGCAAAAGCATGGGTGCTCGGCGACTATCTCGACGCGACCAGGTTCAAAAACCACGCGATGTGCAACCTGCACAACACCTACTTCCAATACATCGGCGAGTGCAAGGTCAGCATCAGCGCAGCGACAATTGATTACTGCTGTTCGAACAGCAGCGCTGACTAGCCTTTGACAAATCTGTACAAGAGCTTTGCAATAAAGTACTGGCACGACCATCGTATCCTCGATCTCAATGCCGAAAACAAGGGCGCGTGCGACGCTGTGTGGCAGAAGCACCCAGAGTTTATCGCCAGCTTGATTTTCTTCCTCAATCAGAGCACCGAGGAGCGTGCGGCGTGTGCCGATGGCCGGGCATCATTGCTACAGACGATCGGAGGTGCTATGGACACCTAGATGAAGGAGGAAGAGAAGAACACTACGAGTGCAAGGGTGATGGTCCGTCTCCGGCGGGGCACGCTGTCTTTACCCTGTTGTGCCTTTCCGCGGTTAGTCTTAGAAGAGTGGATAAACTGATTTCTGCTCAAGGCTGATACCCAAACTTGATTTCTTCCAGACTGTCTATTCGTGCATGCAACACACCTGTCGGAGTATCCGAACTCGGCCCACAGCTCAATATCAGCACACCATCTGCGGTAGCTAGCTCAGATTCTCGCAGTCGCAGTCATTCCCTCTTCTCAGGCGATAACTGCGTTTCACTTAACCATGCATACGCGGCGCTGCATGGTCAGTTCTCGGGAGATCTGAGACAATCACTAGGGCAATTTGATCGGCAGACTGCAGTCTACCACGTGTGTTCAAGCAGGGAGCTTCCCATGAACCCGGATCGGCTGTCGATGCGCATCTGACGCCGCGCTCTGCGTCACTGGCAATACCCCGCCCACCCGACTGGATTCAGGGCATGAAATTAATTGGACAGCATGACATGGTGTTTGAGTACCTGCATCTAATGCTTGATCTGACGACGATGAAGGTTTTCTTGTATACCGACGCGTTACAATGGCACGAAGCACTCTCCATTAGTCAAGATACCTTCTGTCACATGCACTACAGCGTCTTTCCAAGAGAGTCTGCAATGTACGCACTTTAGTTGCTCGGAAAAACTGCTTGAAGGTGTTCAGCAGTGCTGAGCAAGCTTCGAGCATGGAACGTGCATGCGACCGCAACTATCTAGGTGAGATGTATGGGAAAGGGAGGCATTGAGAACAAATTTGGAAGCATGATTGCAAAGACTTGTTTCGCTCAGAAACCTAAAGAAGAAAGAGTAGGACTTCGAATGGTAATTTCTAAACGGTCATACCGGGCAGGAAGAGCTGATGTTTGAGGAAAGAGTGTGACAAGGCTCGTGAGGTCCATACCGGGGACTACCTGGTACCCAGATTTTCCATCCTGGATAACATCTGCACGGACAAAATGATGTGCAGAGCTACTGACATCAGAACCATTACCACATGCCATCCTGCACGTGTACTGAGCTCTTCGTCCCGTCCCCAACATTTGATCATCTCCAATACCGCCGGCCGCGGCCATCAAAAACAGGCAACCGGAAAATACGCACCTTGTACCCCATGTCCACCCCGCATATACCGTCGGGCGGGTTGGGGAAAGCACGTCCTTCACCACGGGCAGGTCCAATTTAATGCGGGGTCGGATTGGCGGAGAAACAGGCGGAGAAACCCTGCCAAGGGAACGCCTCAAGGAACGTCGGTTAAACCTTCGCCAAGCCAAGAGCCAAGGCCCTTCCGCTATCAAGCTTGCGATGCCATTGATGGAAACACATACTGAGAAATGTTACCCCGGCTCCTGGCGTGGACAGTTGTGGCTGAGATATGCGTGGTGAATGATGGAAGACGGTATGGAAGCTGGAAACTTGACCGCGACGGGAGCACCGCGTGAAGAAGCGGCTGGGCATGGTGAGCATGGTAGATGGGTATATAAGGTGATGAATGCTGCGAGATGGTGCTAATCGTCCAGCTGCACGATCTTCAACTCGCAGAATCAAGTCACGGGATCTCTCAATCAATTCCGCCATCCCCAGCCATCATCATGAAGTTCTCCACGAGCATTGCCCTCCCTCTCCTTGCATCAACATGCTCCGCCGCAGTCGTCAAGCGTCAGAACGGTGATGGTCCCCAGGGATCTACCGATGCTACCCAGGGAGACTTGGGTGCTCGCCCTCCTCCTCGATTCCCCTTCCCTATCTTGGAGTTTCCCATCGCTAAGGAGACTGTCGTCTTCAACGAGACAAGATACGTTCAGCCCGGTGAGGTGTTCGATGGACAGATGAAACGTTACGAGCGTGTTGAGGGCAGCTGTAACGAGCAGGCCGAGGGTACCGATGCGGACGCTGTCTTCAACCTGCTGCCTGGTTCTACCATCAGGAACGTCATCATTGGCAAGCACCAGTCGGAAGGTATCCACGCCCTGGGAGATGCCTGGGTCGAGAATGGTACGTACATGGTCAAATAAGTGGCCCTTCGAAACGATTACTGACTCCCAACCAAAGTTTGGTGGGAAGACGTCTGCGAAGATGCCCTCACATCCAAGGGTCTCAACACCCAGCTCCGCGTCATCGGCGGCGGCGCCCGCAACGCAACCGACAAGATCTTCCAGGACAACTCCCTCGGAGGCAAGTACAACATCACCGGTTTCGTCGCCGATACCTTCGGCACCTTCTACCAGTCCTGCGGAAACTGCCTGAACCAAGCCAAGCGCAACGCCACCATCCAAAACGTCGTCGCCATCAACGGTACCAGGATGGGCATAGTAAGTTACTCCCCGCTCACACACATTCCCGCCAAATAGATTATACTAATAACATCCCCAGATCAGCCCCAACTACGGCGACGAGATCCGCATTAAGGACGCGCAAGTCGTCGACGTAAAGTTCATGGTCGACAAGGAAATCGGAAACAACGTTCAGACCGTTCCCTACACCGTCGGTACCGGCCCGGATGAGAAGTATGCACTGTACAACTTGACCCGCGACCGTATCACCACTTTCAATGGAACTGTACTCAAGCAATACGTCCCGGCGAACCCATACCCATGGTTGGGCGAGTTCTGGCCTAGCTTGGCTAACAAGACTGCTTAGATGGTTGTTGTGCTGGAAGAAGAGGGGAGTGTACATAATGGGTGGTGGGATGATAGAAAATGTTAATGCATAATTGATGACTGAGATGATGGCTTTTTGCGATATGGTGCTTTTACATGATGTGTTGTATAGGAAGGTGCAGATATATGAGTGCAGACATGGATAGCGCTCGAGCAGCTAGCCGCGAGCCATGCGGTCAACAGTATGACATTTTAGGAACAAGACATCTCCTTGCGTTTTTGAATACCAAGAGACAGGCCGCCTGGGGTCATGCGGTTCAAAGATAACGGCAGAGTTCATGGAAGACCTCGAAGGAGTTTTGGATTGGAACATAACTCTGTCAGGTGATCACTTTGGAAGTCGCGACGACGCGGAGTTATTGAAGTAGAAACAATAGAGACGCATAAGATGTCCCGATTTATGTATTTGTGAACAACGGCCTGTCTTCACATAATAAAGTGCCCTTATCGTTTCGACACAAGCCGAAACGACATGTGAACTTGGCGCAAATCTTTTAGTTCCAGAAACTCACAAGTTGACAGCATGCGATGTCTGGTGCGAGGTTTCCGAGCACATGCGTAGCTCCCCAGGCAGGCAGTAACGACCACGCACCCAAAAACATCAGTGGGAGTAGCGCAGATTCTTGAGCAATGCTAGAGATCATGAAGTTTTCAGATTCTTATTTTCGGTACAGCTCGTTAGGTGTCTCTTTTGAGTTTTCAATCAATCGCAAGGAGAGTGTGGAAGATAGTGGAAGGAGGAAAGAGGTGCCGGCTTATATACGCCGCATCGCAGCGTTGTCAGACCATGCAACTTAGGTGAGCCGACTTTTGATGACGAAATGGCCACAGGCAAAGCCGAAGCCATATAGTTCCCGCTGATAGTAATCGATGTCGCACTCCTATGTCGTAGCTGCGCATGTACTCGGAGATAGGACCTTTGTAGATCGCCTGCGAGTTTTTGATGTCGAGAAGAACATGTGGGATGCCACGAACAGGTCATTTAGCAGTTGATCAAGACGTTAGAACTTGCTGTTCGGATTTCTTTTGATCACATTCATCGAACGCGGCCACTCCATCAAAGTAGACAGGATGGATTTCGCAAAATCCAGCGATAACGTGCCATGAGTGACCCGTGGGCATGGTTTTGATTGCATACCATCTCATGCGGTGTGTCGTTTGCATTTCATACAGCAGACGAACACATGTCGGCTATATCAACTTGTTTCGAGTGACGACTGCGAATGGGTGGAAGAAGGTCATGTCCATGTTCCACCACGACTTTCGAACAAAACATGCGAAAGTGTTGGTTGAACTATTTTAAAAATCGACACAAAGAATGATGGAATGATGAGGAAGGAAACGAGGAAAGAGACGGACGGCTTGTATACTCCTTCCGGGCCGTGACATAGCGTTTGTCAGCTGCACTACCGAAAACGACGCGTCTCACCACGACGTTCATTCGCGCCACGACCCAAATAGCAACATTAGTTGTTTAAAAATACCAAACAAAAATTGTAAATGCTACAAACAACGCCATGCCCACCCATCCCAAATCCATATTCGTATCAACAAAACTCTCCAGCAATCTACACACCAGCACCCACACACTCAATCAAACCTCCTACTCCTCATAACATCCATATCCACAGGCAAAGCCTCACAGTTGAAATTTCTAAAATCGTGTTCCGCCCTCGCAGTCTCTCTCGCCTCAGACGGTGTGGTGTCGTTACTATACGCCGACGACGGCGCCCTCGCGACACCCATCGGCGGTTCGTTGTTTGCTGTAACCGGTCTCGATATATCTGCCGCAACGGCGCCCTGCAAGCTCAAGTCCAGAATTTGGTGCGATCTTGGCTGCGGATTTTGTGCGAGCTTGATGAATTCTAGACTCGACAATCTACGCGGAGGCTGTACTTTAGGCGCCGTTGGATATTCGGGTGCCTCTTTAATGGTAGGTGTGGTTGAATTTTGGTTGTTTGCGTTGCCATGCATGCGCGAGGATGTCTTGAGGGCGGACTTTGGTGGGAAGGTAGCGCGGTTGCGGGGAGCGAGGGGGTTACTGCGTCGCTTTTCGGTGGGTTTCTGGGTGGTTGCTGCGTATTCGGGTGGTGGGGTTACTGGTGCGTTTACGTAGAAGCGTGTGCTCTTGTATGAGGCTGGAGTTATGGGCGTGTTTGTCTCGCTGTTTTGTTCGAGTTTTGATAGTGCGTCGGTCACATCGCCCATGTCGTCGCCATTCAGATCATGGTCAAATACCTCGAATGCTCTCTTCGGCGTGCTTCTCTTGCTTGGTGAATTGCTATGTTCAAAGATTGGCATGGAACTGCGCGGCGGTTGAAGAGCTGGGAGCGGCCATTCAGCTGGTACTTCAGGGACTGGTGGAGCTTCATCGGCAAACTTGACGCTTCGATCGTGTAATAAGGACCGAGAAGGGCTTGAGCATGAAGTGATGCTCCCGCGGCTGCTGGTCGATCCAGTGGAGACTCTCTTCACTTTCCAAGCACCAGTCTTATTGTCCACCTCCAGTGTCGAAGCTCCAAACTGAAGCGAATCGGCCAGCGTGCGTGAGTCCTCGAAGACGGAGACTTCGTATTGGTGCAGCGTTTCGCTGGAATCGTTCTTGTGGATGGACAGGTGTCCACCAGGGCTGATGCTGGCAAGACTCTTCTTACTAGCCATGGCACTGAGCGCCACGTTGCTGGTGCTGTTGAGATTGACACGGCTGTTACGTCCGGAGTAGTCGCCCGACATTCTCGATCCATTCGGCACATGGAAGCGCAGATCGACGCGAACGACCGCGAACATTATCACAACCACTATCTCGGTGACGAAATTGAATGCGTAGAAGCAAGCCCTGTGGAGATACCATGGCTGAGCGATCGGCACGCCTACATCATCTCGCACCCGAGTCTGCGGAAGCCATGCGATCACGCAACGGAAGAGTTGCCCTGTAGTAAGAACCGTGACCGCTAGTAGTAATATTGTGACGTTGACTCTAAGACGGCCGGCGCCGAACTTCTCGACTTCACGGCGCGGTATCAGAAGCGATACTATGACCAACACCGCTGGTGCGAAGCAGAAGACTGTGAAGTATGTTTGTCCGATAAGCTGCATAGTGCGGAAAGCACTGAGCTTCGTCTCGTTGATCGTGAAGAACTGCCAGATGGAGACCATGATGACCATGATTAGGGTTAGGACGAGCAGACCAAGTGCGCCACGGTGTAGGATGCGGTATGGAGTCGACCAGCCCAGTCGTTGATGCTGCGCGCGGATAATGCGCTGTACGAAGAACCAATCGATCATGAACAAAATGATGGTTCCGACGTATACGAATACGTTGGCTGCGATGCCGAGACCAACATTCCTTGGGTAGCAAGACCATGCTATTCGTAATGTCATGGTGATGATACGAATTTTGCAGAGACCTGTATCTAGTTAATCGATGACCCTCTTGTTAAAGCCTTGTCTGAGGAGCATACCAAGAATTGCGCCATTGAAGATGAACTTGTGTCCGCGGCCCTTGTTGGCTTTGAAGATCTTGATATGAATGACACCGAAGATGAGGTATAAAACAAGGAAAGCCGCCGTGATGGGTACATCGGGTACAACCTTTGGCTCGCCGCCGAGGCCTTGGTTATGAGGAGGATATGGTGGACCTTTGGCGTAGATGCGCTCTCTCTGGTATTCGTTAGTCGCACGCCAACGTCAAGTCTATCTCAGGACTACTCACCTCTGAAGTATAGATTGGGTCAGACATCTTAACGGTTCCACCAAGCGCGAATAGGTCGAAGTAGCAAGTACGAAGCCAAACAGGTCAGTCTAGACGCCTAGGTGCCCGAGGGTATATCATGCAAGCGGAGACAGCACAGCTCTAGGCCCGAGGGAGACACAGCATGGCTTAGAGCCCATGCGTCCAAGATAAGTAACAGATGAATGACGATTGTGTGATATAGGCTGACGGGCGAAGCCAATTGGGACAATGATTCAAGCCATAGCGCCTGTCACAGTGATGCGGGTAGACTATGGTCCATTTTTAGGTTGCACAGCATCAGCCTGCGCAACAATGGGGTGCCGAGGGTTGTTGTGATATGCTACCATGCGTGCGGTAGTCGGAAGATCGGCAGGGCATCTTACAGTTCCATAGATGGAGATCCTGATTTCTCTATATCGACCACCTTTCACACGACCATCGCGGTTCATCTTTTGCTATCTTTTGCTAACGGAAGTATCTTCGTATTCTTGATGATGCTTGAGCCAAGTCCTAAGCCAATAAACTAATGTTGTCAGCTGCGCTTTGGAGTGCTCCTTTCCTGGAGGATGGTTGTGTTCGGGTCTCCTCACAGAAGCCGGAGATCTGCGCGGCGCACATGCTGCGAGATGACTGGAGAGTTGAGATGAGATCGGTATAACGGCGAAACCCTCCGCGATGACGTTAACATCGGCGGTTCTCGAGGAAACTTCCGTTGTCTGAGCATAACAACACGCTCCGCCTTCCAGAATATTTCAAACCATACCTAGGTACTCGGGCGCTACCCGAAAGTAATGTCCAACATGCGCTACGCATCCCCTATGTAAATACGACTCAATTATCTGTACAAAGACCGCCCTTACACTCCCTACTCCGGAACATGCCTGCGCATCTTCTCGCGCATCTTCTTTCGAAATTCTGGATCAGCAAAGCTCCATGTAAGAAAGACAGCGACGGTCAACACGGTCGTGAATAAACAGTACAACCAAAACCAGTGCGATACAATGGGTCCATCACCACGGAAGTTGAAAAAGCCAGTACTGAAAAGTGTCTGTCATGATTAGTCTCGTCAACATGATCGATAGGACATTTAGTCAACGTACAGCCATGAACGTCCCAGACAGAAACCAGAGAGTTACAATTGCGACGGTGCGCATGTTTGCACTGTCCTTCTTGGTGTTTTCGCTGATCTTGAGGGATCGGTCCGCAGTATCAAGGGATGACTTTGCAGTTTGCTGGTTGAGTGCGTTGTCACGTTGAGCCAACAAGTTGCTGCACTACACAACGATTAGCAAGATAACCTCCAGTGTGATACTGAGATTTTTGGAAGCTCACCATTTGCAGCTCCAGGTACGTCATCTTACCCTCACTTTCGATCGCCCACATCTCCATGAACTCGACCTTCTGCTTCATCATTCTTGATATGATGTTTTCAGCCTTCACGCATTTTGTTTTTTGATATGTTGTATGAAGAGCGCCAAGCCATTGAACAAGTCGCCGGCGAGAGATACAAGCGGCCTCGTTGTACGCGCAGTCTGTGGCAATTGCGGTGAGTTCAGCGGCTGCATAACCAAGATTGGCATGCTTCCATTTCTGATCCAGCTCCCGACTCTTCGACTCGGATGCATAGTGCCTCCTGTACGTTCCAATGTCTAATTCGATCTTGCGGATGTCTCGGCGCATATCACTTGTCGTCTTTGGGAGTTTCTGCAGTCGCATCTCGAGGAGGATGGCGGCGATGAAACATGGGTACCATGCCACGGTCGGCGCTGCTTTTAACCTTTCCTTGAACTGTTTTAAGTCGTTCTTTGTAAGCGTTCGCATGATGCAACTGCTGTGCATGGTGCTACTGTTAGAGACACAAGGCAAGCTGAAGTCGGTAATATCATCGTTCCACCTGGAGGATTTCATGACGAAGCCCAAGTACCCGTTTTCCAAGGGTACCTCGAAAGCCATTGAAGGTGTTTGTAGCGGGCTCGAAGAGAGATAGTCTTTTTCCAACTTGAACACCTCGTTGATCAAGTCGACCGTGGCGCTTGGAAAAGGGCTATATGGCAAAAGGTCGTGGTTTGTCGGAGCGATTATGAGGCGGAGTACTCGGACGGGCTGTGTATTGTCGTGAGTGAGAGTAGCTGACATTGTCGACTCGCTGAATGCCAACCAATTGGGAGCACCGGTCGGCAGGGCAAGTTCCTTCACGTTCGAACTCCCATCCTTGTACGATGCAATCTCGAAGCAAGTGATGTCTCCTCTATCAGTGAATTTACCGATACCTTTGCCACAGAAGTCGGCAAACTCCTTCGTGACTGTGGCCAAAGGACCGGGCTGAGCAGACGCAACCATTTTGAAGAGCTGAATCGTTTTAGCGAGGCTGCTTTACGTATTTATATTCGCCAGCCTGCTCAGCTGCCCCTCGGTCAGGGGCTGATGCCGCATGTGTATGCAGTGGCGTTGGAACCTAACATGTCGAAAAACGACAACCCTTTTCACCGGATTATGAGTACATTCTTTCACTGGTGGTGTCGTGCTGAGAAGCATTTGTCAATGATCAAGACGGTAGTTGTGGTGTAAAAAGGGTCTCAACATCGCAGTGCGTCATTGGCGCAATGGCCCGGATCAACACAGCAACCGCGACACAATTATTTCGTCCCAGCTTTCCTTGACCATTAACACCCCCCCCCCCCACCAATGTATCCACGATAGCGCAAACCCTTTACGATTCCCTTAACATCGAAAAATGCCTCCGAAAGCGAAACAACGCGCCGTTAAGGCCCCACAAAAGTCCATCCCAGAGCCATTCTCCCCAGCGCCCGAAGAACTCGCAGACCTCCTCTCGACATTCAGTAGAGACACTGTATACATAACGTACGTCTAGCACGGGATGTTACACACCAAAATAAGCCTGGACTAACCTGACCTACCAGCCACATCGACACCCACCCCGCATGGTTCAAAAAGCGCATCTTCGCCGTCCCCGTGATCCTCAACGCCACAATCACCCTCATCCTCCTGCTCCGCGCCTACTACATCCTCCCGCACTACTGGGCAATCGCACTCTCCGTGCTCGGCAACCACAACAGCACGACAATCTACTACGCGGACAGCACGTGGGCGACGCTGATATGGCGCGTCTTCAAGCGCATGCTCAGCTTCATGCTCGACTTCATCTTGTTCCGCATCGTCGGGCCTTGGCCGTGGAGCTTCTTCCTCGAGGAGCCCGGTAATCCCGTGCGCTGGCGCTGGAACATCGGGTTTAGGGATGAGGAGGTGTATGTAAGGCAGAGTCGCGGGTGGGGCCAGGTGGATCTTCTAGGCGCGGCGGAGGGCGCGTCGGGGAAAGCTGGGGCGCAGAGTCCTTTTTTCAAAACTAGGATTCTGCCTGCAGTGGATAAGGACCGGCTTAAGAGCAAGACGGGGTATCTACTCATGGACGCGGACTTCGACCTCGATTTCTACGGCATGATCGCCGCCACGCAGTGTCTGGACCGTAAAACCATCTCCGCCGCGTCGCTGCGTAAAGCAGTCTTTGTGTACGTGGGCGATTTGAGCTCCGAGGTGCCGAATGGGCAGTGGGCGGTTTGGGACTGTGGGCAGTTGGACGAGGGGTCCGATACGGAGGCGCGCAAGAAATTACTGCAGTTTAAAGATAAGCTCACGGGAATGGGCAAGGAGAGCGTATTCTTCAAGTGGGTCGAGCTCATACAGTTTGAGAGTAATGCGCCCGGAGGCTTTAGCAAGGAGCGACAGGTTGAGGCGGCGGATAAGGCGCGCAAGATGTTTGAGGCCGAGGGCGTGGACTGGGAGGAGTTTAGTCGCGAGATTGGTGGGTTGGAGGATATGGCTGGGATATAGGGCTGGACGAAGAACATTACATATAGCAAGGCGCATGGGTTGTAACTTTGCACAGGGTGTTGGTGTGGGATGAGGCTCAAGGTGTTTGTATATATTGATTGCATTTGATACCCATGACACTTTTCGGAAGCGAGGTCATATAACATTCCAATGTCGCACTTCTCTTCTTCTCCATCCTCATCTCTTGCACTTCGTGCAAGTCCTTCTGCCGCCATCGCGTCCGCGCTCGCGCGACTGATACATATCGTAGACGCGCCATCATCGCCTCGACTCGGCATCGTCATGGCGCCGGTCCAGCCAAGGGCCTGCCTGTCTGGGCATGCGACGTCGTGACAGCATCGTCGACATGATGCCCACACCACCAATCGTCTTTAAAATTCTATCCTCAAACCTCAAAGTCTTCACTCAGACCTTCGTCCTCACCCTCCCCAACCCCCCACTCAACTTCCGCTCCTCCTTCCGCCTCGGACTCCCATGCCGACTCGACGCCTTGGACCCCGCCTCGGACGCCGGCGACGCCTCGCGGTGCCTGCGTACCGGCCGCCTCATCTCCCCGCTGCTGGCGTCGTTGAGCGTGTCGCTCCTCTTGCGGAGCTTTTTGACTGGGGATGTCGACGTCGAAAGATGTTGTTGGCCCGCAGCATACGGCGGTGATTGACTCGACAAGCGTCTCCGCCTGCGCTCTTCCACGAGCGTCTTGTCCGACTCGGGACTCATGCCGACGACGTCCCTCCTCCTCGGTCGCGTGGGCGGCGTGATTGGCCGTTCCAAGTCCTCGATGCTGACGTTGATGGTCTTGGAGATGTCGGTGCGCCTCCGCGGCGAGCCGGTGCGTTGCTTGCTGTACGATTCGAGAAACTTTTCTACGTCCCGCTTATTTACGTCTGTGGAGACGAGGCGCACGACTTCGAGGACCAGGAAGGAGGTGGCGATGTAGGATATGAGAAAGCCGAGGCGGGACCAGAAGGTGGGGTCGATGAGGAAGGAGAAGAGGGATAGGAAGGATGTGAAAGACATTTTTGGATGGTCCTGGAAGGAAGATATCGTCGGTATGGAAGGTTTGGAAAAGTGTAACAGGAGGGGAAGTTTGGTGTGATAGAAGTACCCCTCTATATTTTCTCCCAGTGTGTGCGTAAAGCAAGGGATCTCTCCAGTTCTCTTCCTGCACTTTACTTATCGTCCCGACCCAAAAATCTGCAGTGAGAAAAGTCGTGCAACCAAACCTCACATGTGCGACAACAAGACCAACTCGGGGCAGCCCCCTCCACCATATACCCCCCTCCAAACCGACACCCCACCTCACGCCGTCGCACATGCAAGTCCCTTCCCTGCCCATCCGCGCCATGTATTGTCTCATCTCCCCCAACACGCCCCCATACGGCGCTCCCCAGGACATGTAATTATAGGCTCCCCAGCCCTCGAACCCAATCACCGGGTTTCATCCTACGTTTGAAGTCCGCGGCGCTATTCCCCATATAGCGCGCAGCGTATCGGAAGCGATTCCACTTGATCGGCGTGAACGAGGGTAGGCCGAGCGCGCTAGCGATGAAACCAATGGGACGCCGAGCGGGCGCCTACACACGGCGCAGTTAGGAAAAGTGCTACGCCATGTTAATTTACGCAGTCGTCGACAGCTGGGCGCGGACTACTGCATTGGGCAGTATGAGATGCCGCTTCGAGGCGTATTATCGCAGGATTTGCGCGCCTTGTAGGGATGTGCGACGCCATTTAATCTACACAATCGCTTGCGCGTGCGGAGCGCGAGGTATGGCTTGCGCGGAGGGGTCGAGATGCGTGGTAAGACGAGGATATTTCGTGTCCGGCAGTTGAGATGGGGGTCAAGTCTTATTCGTGACAGAGGCTCGTGAGCAAGTTTGGTCGGAATGGAATGCTCCGCGTGACTATGGGTAGAAACAAGTGCATTTCAGGTGCAGAGAGGATGACGCTGGATACCCAATGCGCCAATAGCTACGGGAGATAATAATGACGCCTATGCACCGCGCTGAAGTGATTCAAAACCTGGCATAAAAAGAAAAAAGTTTCATCGGATAACTTCGTCGCTCAGCATGCTCTGGTCCCACACTACTTCTTCCACTACCCGCTCAGTCGAAGCCCATGTCGCCGTGCTGCTTGCGCTTTGCTGTAAGATGGTTGGGCTTACATCACCCACTGCATTGCGCCATATCCATCTCGTAACATGACTTGAAGGCTCCCACCATACCCTGATAAAGTTCCGGTAGAATAGCGTCGGTAAGACGAAAGGGTATTGCGGCGCGTCGGGGTTGACGGAGTATTGGTAACGCGAGTAGGTAGCGTACGGGTGTTGACAATACAATTCGCACGCAATTTCCTCACTGATCCACCAAAGCAGGAGAGTCAGGAGGAGGATGCTCCAGGGAGTGAGGCCGCCACACATTCGCCAACGAGATCCTTCTCTTTTTGTCTTCAGCCGTGAGTCCCAGAAGACTATTACTGGATATTTCCACAGAGGTATTCGATGGCCTGCTTCAACTGCGCACGGACACTCGCGGACTACGGTTCTACCCGTGCCGTCGACCTCTTCTCCGTGCTCGACCCGATCCTCAACGCGCTTCATGCCGCGGCTTGCATCTCGTATACTTGTCCGCGCCGCGCGTAAGCGATCGTTCATGCGATGAAGGTGGAGTAGCTCTTGCTGTCGTTGCCGCTCGGCTTCGTTGCGAGGTATAGTAGTAGGGACCTGGAGACCCTGGAGCGTGTCTTCTTCGACTTCTTCAACGGGTGAGGCAATGAGGTCTTCGAGAGAGTTGATGGTGGAGTCGCCGTAGTCAGCTGACTCTCGTCTGCCGTGTGCTCTTGCTTCTTGGACGAGAGCTTGGAGGGCTGAGCTAGGAACTTGAGGTCGAACGGTGTCAACAACAACCTCCTCCAATACTTCGTTTGCGGTGCGTGTGTCGTTTTCCTGTGCCGATGTTTGTTCCTGCGGCGAGCCCTTCTTCGGTGACTGAGATGGCGAGCGTGCTATTGTAATGTGCTTTCGGATGGTCCGCGGACCTGGAGTCTCCACCCAGGCGCCAGTCACGACTGGAGTTTTTGGATTCAGTATTGTGCGCTCCACGGGCATTGGTGTCGCATCCACGTCTTCTGCTTCCCTCTCCTCGGCAACTTCTTCCTCCAGCGGAGCTTCAGGCTCCTGTGGGGCATCCTCTGGCTCCTCCTGAGGTGGCTGCATATCTGGCGCTGCTTCTTCAGGCTCGGTGTTCGACTGGGGTATATGCTCATCCTCAACAGATTCGTCCTTGCCTGGCGAGAGAGGCGGTGTGGCTGTTTGCTTTATCTGGAAAGAGCTATCCGGCTGTCTTGCAGGAGCGGTCTGAGGTCGCGATGCCGCTACCCGCCCTGGGCTTGGTGTATTCGAAGCGCGTGCAAGCCGTCGAAGCAGGTCCTGCGAGTCTTCTCTGCGGTGCCTCGACGGCCTTGCGGGTCGCTTCTGAGTACCAGCATCCACGTTGCGCTCCACGACGCTCACAGTCTCTGTGCTTGTCTGATATATGGTAACCGGCGAGTTCTCCTTGCCGGTACCCGTGACCGGCTGCGATTTCCCGATCGACTGCCACGACGCTGCCCTGTTTCGTATCCTCTTTTCCGGTGAGGCGGGTGCCTGCACTGCTGGCTCCGCATTGTTCGCGACATTCGTTGCAGAAGATAATCGTGGCCGACGTATTGGCTCAGGCGAGGTCTCGCGTATCCTATCCAGCTTCAAGCTCTCCAGCTCTCTCTGCCGTATGTCGTCAAGGGCGGTGTTGCGGGGAATGTATGGGGTGGACGCGATGATGGAGGCCTCGTTGAGCTCGAATGTCAGGTCCCACTCGGCGGAGCGATCGTGGCGCGGCGTGCTTTTGTGTGACAGAGGGCTGTCTTCCACAGAGTGCCGTGGCAGGTCCGCATCATCGGCGCCCTCGTGCTGCTGATATTGGTCGTCATAGAGGCCATTGGCGGTTTCGGTCACGGGAGGCGGTTTCTGCACCTGTTCCTCGTACGTAATTGTTCTCATCCAGTTCCGGTTGGACCTGCTCTTCCTCCCCCATGTGGGCGGCGCGCGTATTGCTGGGTCGGATCTCGCCGAGCCGCTGCTGCTGGGCGGGCTCTTGACCGTGACGTGCCCGCTGGCCTCAATCGCGCCGTCATTGCGCACATGGTTCCGCTCGAGGCTGTCCAGATTGAAGTTGGTCAGTTTCGCGCTGCGCGCCTTGGAGAAGGCCGTGACTCTGCGCGTGCCATTGAGGGCTTCCTTCAGACGTCGCTCGTCGCGCGCATTCTGTATCAGCAGTCTGTCGAATTCGTCGGCGTCGTCGTTCTCGAGGGAGCTGAGGTCCTGCACGTCGTCCATGGCAGCATCGCGTCTGGTCGTGGTAGTCGCGGTAGTGCGGGTGTTGATGTCTAATCCGTGCGGCGTTGCGGTCAGTTCTGGCGCTAATCATATACCGTCCGATTGTGTCTACGATGACGCGACGGCCTGCACAAGCACAATAGATACAGTAACAAGCTTCATTCGACTTACCAGTAAAAAGCGGGGAACGCCGTCGCTGTTGGAACATTAGGTCGCGCTTGCGTACTCGCAGTGGAGCATAGTAGAGGTTGCACAGCGATAGCGATCATGAGCGGTACGTGGATATATTTGGGCAAAGTTTCATGAATGCGAGCGGATGCACATGCGTATTGTTTTCCCTCGGTGCACGCGTCGTGACATTCGAGGTGCTGCGGCCCGTGCGCTTGGTCATCGTCGCAGGGATGCAATCGAGTCTCTTGAATCACCGAATGAGCTTCAGAACACGACTGCTCCTTGTTCTTGTATTGATCAAGGCTATTTATTCACAAACACTTGTTCCATTCGTTTGCTACACGCGCTATTACTTATTCTCAATGTCAGCACGAGGGCAAGCCGTATTATAGCCATGTTTTTCACCTCATGGCTCTTGATCGTCAATCGCATTCAGTCTTCTCTCAATCATATCCATCACATCTGCATCAGCATTGCTCTGCCCGTCTCGCCACGCACGCAGCACCTCCTTACGCATCAACAGCCTCGGGCTTCTTTTTCCCACAAAAAGCTCGAATTGGGCGAACGCCTGCTCTGGAATGAAGCTGAGGCCATCCGAATACTCAAACGGAGAGCCCCGCACCTGCTGCATCAGTGGAGTATTGAGCGTCTTGTATGCAATTTCCATAACAACTCCGCCTGTCGGGCTTTGCATCCATGCTTGTGGAAGCGTGAACTGGGCTGCTGGTCCACCGTCTATCGGATCGGCAGGTATGCACGAGAGGATGATCGTAGGTTGGCGAAAGCCTTCGGGCCACGCATCGTCTCTCGTTCTTAAGATTTCGAACCTTGGTGCAGGCCCCTGCAACTTCATCGACGGCGCGGTGCTGCTCGCTGCAGTGGACGACACAAGACGTTTGAAGTGAGCGACAAGCGTCTTTGCTTTGTCAAAAGTTCGGTTGAAAACGACAATATTCTTCACTCCTAGCTGTAGCATCGCATACACGGCTGCCCGCGCCATGCCGCCAGCTCCAACAACTAGGGCGCAAGTCATGGGTCTGACTGCATTTGCTGGCGATAAACCTCGGCGCACGCATGAACGTATTCCAATCCACTCAGTGTTGTCTCCGTACAAGGCTTTGACTGGTCCAGACTGGTTGCGTTCTCGAAAGAGTTCCAGGGCATTGGGGACGCTATTGTCGGCCTTGGGGTGGCGGATGGGTATGAGAGTGTTCACCGCGCCAATCGCTCGAGCGTGCTCGCTCAAATAATCTGTGAGTGATATCACCTCCACCTTGTAAGGTTGAATGACGACGGACCCGCCAAAATTCGGCTTGCGCACCAGCTCCTTGAGGCTATTCAGTGTGGATGTTTGAACCCGATTGAACTGATGAGGCACTCCACAAATGTCAAGAGCGGCCGAGTGCATTGCTGGTGACACAGTGTACTGTAGGTCTTTCCCGATGATATATATCTGCATTGGATCGAATGTAAATGAAGCATACAAAGCTTGTGTAACGTTCCGGGCGGTCACCCACGGCATCTGTGGATTGTTTTGCAATTGGGCCGAAAATGTGGGATCGTCTGGCACCGAGGTCGCCGTTACTGGAGTAAGATAGTGACTGAAACAAGCTGAGCGACGGCCGGCTTTGCCAGTGTTGTAGCAAGCCAGGGGAACCGGCTGGTGTCGCGCATCGATACTGTGTCTTAGTTTGTAAAGGTGGTAGTCATCATCAATATTCTCCGTTGGACGACTGAATCGGACAAGCACACAACCAAGCCGAACTGCGCTATCATACGCCGAGATCCAAAAGTCGCTGTCCCATGTCTGCTCAGTATGGAGGTGTCCAATAATTTTTGAAGTTCCCCTTGCTGAGACGACCTCAGCAAGGGTCTTCTCTTTCATAGATAGATCGACGGTTATGTATTCCGGCGCCGTGCGGAGGCATTGATGAACATATTTTAGGTATTGCGAATCGTTCGTGCTCGAGGTCGGCAAGACATGCAGGATAATGGGGACTACCGTACTTCGACGTACCTTGGACACACACGTACTGATGTCGTCCGATAGATCATACTCGAGTTCTCGTTGATCGACATTGGACTGCGTTGGGTGTACAACAATCTCGAAGGCATCCGACCCGTACTCGAGACGTTGAATATCAACATCCTCGGCTAACAGTTCGGCAAGAGGGACCTGTACTGCGCATGTGTATTTTCTGAGTTCAGTCGGTACGTCTGAAAGAGGATAGCCAGGTTCGAGGGAAGGGACTGTCCTATTTGAGGCACTTGCTTCATCACCGAACGTGATCAGTGACAAAAACTTGAGGAAAGTCCTTTGAGCTCGCTTGAGTGTGAGAAAAGCCGGCGCTGCATGCAGAACCTCGGGCTTAGGCATACGGACCGTGCTCGTCTCGGCTATGTTGTAGAACTCGTAGTTGGAACAGCGCCGGAGATTGGGAGCAGTAAACGCCAACATATCTTTGAGTCGCTGGGGATCCACTCCACCGAGATACTCAGATATGCTCTGAAAGTCTCGCAAAGTATGTACGACTGGGTGGGTTTTGGCGAACTCCTGCACCAGCATCTGTCCATTCCTCCCAAGAGACCCGCCATTGCAAACAATGATTGCGCCTTGGTCGTGCAGTCTCAAGGTCGAGTCCAACAATTCCTCCTGTCGCAAGTTGTGATTGGCCGCACCAAACTGCCTGCGGTATTTCGCGGTAGAGAACCCGGTAGCTTCTTGGAAAAGGTCATCGACGTCGATTACACGCCTGCGACAGGCGATGGATGCAATGACGGCCAGGGTGGACTTGCCGGTGCCTCGCATGCCTATCAAGATTATGGATGCATCTGGCTTGAAACGGCGGGAAGGAGGACTCTGCGGCGTTGCTGGTGCCGGTGCTGGTGTCTCTCGAGGGGTAGAGTGGGCGCTTGAGTTCGTTGAAGCTGCGATGGTCAATACAAGACAATGGTATCCTTATGGAGCCCTACAAATTCCATACGCAGTGGCGTCAAGCCTTACTCGCGACGCATACGTCTCCGAGCTTGTAGACTGCACAGTGGCTAAGGGCGTTGCGCTGTCGTTGCTCATGGTTGCAAAGGACCTCTTCGCACCCACTGCAGCGGAAGCCATTGCAGAAACGGGTGGGTGTCTGTGGGGTAGAAAACAGGCAGTGTTTTTGGCTCGTTGTATCGCGTATAGTTGTTATCGCGGTCGTATACTGGCAAGCTTCTCTCAAGAGTCGCTCCGGCACAGTTGCAGCAAGTGTTGTGGTAGTCGCATTTGAGCTTCAGGATGTAGTGGCTCAGCATTGGCCAGGCATTTCAGCCGGGTGAGCATGGTATCAAGACACGAGGTAAGCCAACGTCGATCTGGAGTGGTGGCATTGCGCGATGTGGTGGAGATACAGGTCGATGCGTGGAAGAGCGGTCGGTGGTTATTCCTTGATCCGTCGGATGTGAGTTTTCCCATGCATCATCGCAGCTTCCCCACAAACCCAAGCATCAACATCCGCTCTCCACCATCAACACAGCCACGATGGAAGACGTTAATTTGTGACGCCCCAAATTGTGAGGTTTGCCGACTGTGAGTTTTCAGTAGTCGCATCCCCCGGTCCGAGTGCTGACTATGTCTCATAGAGCATATTGCACCTCCTTGCCAGTTCAGCCGAGCCGAGCATCAAGACCATGCGGCTGACACGCATTGATCTGCCAACCAAGATCTCAATCGATGCACGTCTTTCTTCCTAGGGCTCACCTTCGTCAAGAACGGCATTCGAAACAATACCTCGAATTGGTTTCGTCTACGAACCGGGCGATCAAAGTTGATACTGTCGACAAATAACCGAAGTCTTGTCCCATGTCAACCCAGGGTCCAGCAAAACGTCGCGGTGCTCAAGCCACGGACAAGCCCGTCAAACGTACAAGAGTCTCTAGGGCATGTGATCAGTGCCGTATTGCACGAGAGAAGTGCGACGGAGCGCAACCAACATGTTCTACTTGCTCAACATCCAGGAGAGCATGTACATACACGGCAACCGTAAAGAAAAGAGGGATACAGCCGGGATATATCCGTGCTCTTGAATTGGCTCTGGCGTATTTGTTTCAACATGACCCGCAGAACGAAACTCTAATTAACGACAAGTTGGCGCACGGCGGATCGTCATCACTCCTTTTGAGCCGAGATTCGAAAGAGGCAAATAAGCTCCACAAGCGGTGGCGTAAGGCTCGATTCTACACGGATGTCGACAAACTTCTATCGGGAGGTGAGCCATCAAGACGTGATCCATCAGAGGCTTCATCGACGGACAGTGAGGAAGAGCCTCCAAACGCAGTAGGGCACTCTTCCGCGGAGAGCATCCAAAACAGAGACTTGAAACGATCCCAGGAGGGATGTATCCTCACGAAACCGCAAGAGCAGACCGCTTCAATACCCGCACGGCGGCCATCTGAACTGTACGCACGCGTTTCGATGCCGCTCGACAGTTGGAAGCTCTTCGAGATATACTTCACTTACATACAATGTTGGCTTCCTGTGTGCGAAAAACACGATTTGATGAAACTCTCATACTCGTACCCTGTCGAAGGCCTCGCGCTTTCTGCAAACCTCCCAGATTCTGGCCTTCACGCAGAGTTGTGGAGCGTCTTAGCGGTGGCGTCTATGCAAGACTCGGAACGATCAACACCCATGCCCAGCTCGGACCCGTCTTCCATGACACCAATGCGATTGTACGCGACAGCGAAATCTTTTATACCTGAAGAAGCTGGTCACTTTGACATCGGGCATGTCAAAGCCCTCCTCAACCTAGCGATCGTGAACATTACTCAGTCGAGCATGGAAGCGGCTTGGTTACATGTTGCAAAAGCGTCGCGAATCCTCGATATGATGGATCAAACTTCCCTTGTAATCAGTCCTAGGTACACCCATACCCTCTATGGTTGTTTTGTGCTGGATAGCATGATCGCCACTCACTTCAATCAACATCCGCACTCTCGTGCAGGAGACATCCGGCGACTAGGGAAAATCGATGAAGATGGGCTGGACGAATGGCAGCCATGGGCTGGTCAATCTCGATCGTCTTCGGGGCAGCAGCTGCGGACCCCTGTCCTGGCTCTCAGTACACTGAACGCAATGACGGATCTCGTTAGCCTGCTACACAACGACGATATGCCGACCCCAGATAAGGTTCGACTGCTAAAAGTTTGGGAAACTTCGTTACCCCAAAAACTAGCTCATACATGCGCGACGACTCTGCCAGCAACTCTCACTCCGCCGACTATTCTCCTTCGATTGACCTATCACTGCACCGCTCTCGCTCTGACATCGTCACAGTCCTGGCTCTTGCGTTCCTTGAACTTGCTGGAGCAGGCCCAGGATGAGATAGGGTGGGAAAGCTTGCCACCTGTTATTCGCTGTTTGCTGGGCCTTATTGACAATCACAGTGCAGCTATTTCATCTAGTCATGAAATCGAGGTTCGACTTAAGAGGCTCAAAGCAGCTATGGGCACAGCATGGCGGCCAATACGCGAGCATCAGGTGCAACTGAGTACGCCAGAACCGCATTGTGCTAAGCAATCAGCCAGTCTACTTCAACCCGTAGCTCCATCGTTCATGTCTCGATCTTTTCAACGAACTCCAGCCACAAACAACACACAATCGGTACCTTCTCCATTGGATCCTATTCTGACAGAGCCCTTCCCAATGCAGGTTCCAACCCCACAGGACAATTCATTTCAGGACGCTTCTGTATTAACTCAAGTCAATGCTCATTACGCAGAGCTCCCAAGTGACCTCGAGAGCTTCTTCGACGAGCTGGCGTCGCTCGATACCATGAACAATATCAACACTCAGCCACAGTTCATGCAGAACCTGGGGTTTGCCCCGGACGCGAGCATGGCCGATCTTTTCAGCGAGTACATTCCCATGCAATCTTCAGCATTCATGGGCCATGAAGAGGCTGAAAGTGTGAACTTGGACCATTTCGGTTTCTACGACGGAGCCTGAAAGGACGAGCATGGAAGCTACGAATGTCCGACTACCTTCATGACGCGAATGACATCCACGAAGAACGTTTGTGGTCGCTTGTATCACAATGCCGGTGATCGACTCGTGCCCGGCAAAAATCTACCGGGACGAAGCGAGGCAGGGACGACTGTTGTCCGGCGAAAACCTGCCGGGACGAAGCGAGACATGGGGCTAAATGCAGGTCCTGTGGGCTCAAAAGTGCACTGCCTTTCTCAAAACAGATTGCGACTTGCTCGATGGCCGGGGCAAATGCTTCATTGGTCCGAAAGAGGATGGATGAAATTCGCTGGCCGGGGACCGAGTGCAAGCGCTTCCTTCTGCCAACAACATGGCGCAGTGCATCGGCGGCTATCTACAGTGCCATCAGTCAAGGTTTGCTGCAATGCAGCCGCGCCTTAACACTTCAAACACACCAGGCGTACTTACGATGTTGCTCTAAAAATGTGGCATGTTTTGGCGAGGTTATTGGCCTACCGTACCGGTAATTGAACAAACCATGAGCTACTGACCTAGCGCAGCCTTGCACGGCACCAACGCACGCCATTTTGTCAATGTCAATTTCGGAGCCGAAGCCGGCCACTTTAGTGAATCATAGTAGCCTACGATTTGATTGCTGTTTGTGTGCTGGAACGTGCTGGCCATTGTGAATCACGTTTTCAAGTGCATTGCCGCTCAAGGCTTAGTGGTTGCCTAAATGAACGTAGACATCACTCTTCAGGACTAGATCAAGGGCCACTTCGATGATGCGGTTGGGACCTTGATCGCACGGTGGCCACGCAAGCTACCGGTGGGATTTTGCCGGGGACTCTTCGATCTGTTGCGCGAATGCTCGATTCTTGAATCGAATGCCTAAGACAAGAAAGTCTTGTACACGCCCAAGGCGTCGAGGCCGCCCTGTGACTGTCGATGGTTTGCGTATGCCAAGCGTCTTGAACCGCATGGGGGCTTGCTTCCCCACAACAGTCGGCTCAACCGGCGCCTCGGACCATTTCGTCTGGACCTCACCTCTCCACCCAACCGAGCTAGGACGGTCTACTCGAACTCTCTGGATGTTGGAACCGTCCAGCTACTCACTGTGCCCCAGCCGAGTATGGCAGAGCAAGAGTCAATTGAACAGATGGCAACAAGCAGTAAGCGCCCTTCGATTGCTGCAAGAGAACGGCGTGCCCACGGTTTCATGCTCGAGGCTCACAGCCTCAGATGAAGAAAGCACTAACTATGCCACAATGCCACATTGCCCGCCTCTCCATGTTTCATGCTTGTCCTCATTGAACCCCAGCACTCTTGGCAGCCTCTCACGATCTCACTGGATGGTCTACTATGGCAACATCTAGGCGTTGGATGACCGTGCTCAGGCTGTATACGATCGCGGTGCCGCTATACCCTGTCGCCATGAACAGCGGCATGGCGGCATGTTAGGATGCGCTTAGGAGAGCGTGGCAGTGTTACTGGTGTCTGCTCGGTTGCATCCTTGTTTTGAATTGCGGTCTGGGTAGAGTAGAGCATAAAACCTCGTGGCCCCTCTCCCATTAGCTTCCTTCATCGACACGCTCAGAAATTTTCAGGACTCTAAACCCTCTCGAACCATCCAGATTGACCATTGTCACTTGTTGCCGACATGCATTTCAAGCAGCTCTCTGTCCTTGCCCTTGCCGGCCACGCCTTCGCGCAACAGACACCGACACTGGCGCAAGCCTTGAACGCAACTGCTGAATTATCTCAATTGAGCACCGTCCTAGGACTGGTTCCTGAGCTTGTTCAGGCGCTCTCCTCGGCTCAGAACATCACCATTCTTGCTCCATCAAACAGTGCTTTCGGTCGGGTCCCGAACGCGACACTTCAGGGACTCACCTCGAACACTGGAATCCTCTCTGCTCTGCTCCAATATCACGTCCTAAACGGCACATACCGCGCCGCGCAGATCACCAACAGCAGTGCATTCGTGCCTACTCTCCTCACAAACCCCCTGTTCGCCAACGTTAGTAAACATTCATGTGAAGTCTTGTCAGGACCGCATAATAACTGGTAAACAGGTTACCGGCGGCCAAAGGGTCAGGGCTATTCAGAGCAATGGCAAAGTGTCATTCTTCAGCGGACTGTTGGATAACTCAACCGTCTCCACAGCAGTAAGTGCTTTTCGCTCTCACGCGTATGAACTTCACCTAACTTTCCACAGGATGTCAATTTCACTGGTGGTGTGATTCACATCATCGACCACGTCCTCACTCTTCCCGAGAGCGCATCGAAGACAGCCGTCGCTGCCGGTCTGACCTCGTTGGCTGGTGCCCTCAATGCAACCAACCTCACCAGTACTGTCGACAACCTTCGCGATGTAACAATCTTTGCACCCGCGAACGCAGCCTTCCAGGCTATCGGATCGGGTCTTGCCAACCTCAGTGCCGCTGATACCACCAACATCTTGACATACCACGTCGTTCCCGGCGTTGTTGGATACAGCAGCGGTCTCCAGAACGGAACTGTCATCCCTACTGTCAACGGTCAGAACCTGACCATCACTATTAACAACGGAAGTGTCTTCGTGAACAACGCAAAGGTTGTCATTCCAGACGTTCTCATTGCTGGCGGTGTCGTGCACGTAATTGACGCGTAAGTTTTCGCTCTCCCTGCACCCAGTTCACTACCTAACAGTCTTTGCAGTGTCCTCAACCCCAGCAACCGCACCATTGTCAACCCCACCGCTTCTGCCGGCGCCCCAGCATTCTCTGGTGCATCGTCTGCCACCAACGCGCCATTCACATCTGGTGTACCCACACCGTCCAGGTCCGTAGCCGCTGCTGGTCCCTCTGCTTCAGGTTCTTCGCCCGTCGGCTCTGCAGGTGCTGCCCCCAAGCAGACTGCTGCCGTCGGTGCGATTCTGGGTCTCGGTGCCGCCATGGTCCACTTCTTGTAAATACTCGTCAAGAATGCCGTATGATGGGAAAGGGTGGTTATGTAAGATAGTGTCGGGTTTTAGCCCCCATTGACGATGCGCTTTTGTTTTTACGATCGATTCCGCAAATTAATTTGACACATCCCAAGCCCAAAATCTCACAATTCTCCAATTCATCACCAGATGTGAACGTGGTCGAAGCGCGTCGATTGAAAGGTACGCGTGGTGACATCATAGACCCTGAATGCGCCACTCACGCCATCATGCCACCGCCCGTCTTCCCCTCTTCCTCCATGCGCCCATGTCCATTTTCGTTGCATTATGTCGATCCGTACGCCGCTCTCACTTTCTTTTACAAAGAGGTTTACGTTTTACATTCTATGAGGGAACGCTTTCCCGGTCCATTCGATGCTTGCGCTGGTGACCGTTGTCATGCACGCTTTCCCTGCAGTCTTTTAGCATCGCAGATCAGCGTCCTCCACTTTGCAAACTACACCACACTAAACATACACGACATTTTAGTGCTGTAATCGACGATTACTGCATATGGTAGGTTTTGCTAGCGTTTGTTTCGGAATATGCTGGGCCTGTCGGTTTGTTCCTGCTGTTGATGGGTCTATTCCGGCCTGATCTGAGAAAATACCTTTAGCTGCTACCTGCTACCAAGTATTGCAAACTAGGTAGAGTACCTATCAGCCTTGCAAAAGTTTAAGCAAAGCCAAGATGGTTTCAAGTTGCGCGTGTTTCTGGAAGGATGTGGTTCAAGAAGTCAGTAACACGTACGCTGCACCCCACAATTCTTGTTTCGACACGGAGCGTGGCAGCCCGGGATTGTGCATGATATATAGTAGCCCGGATCCTCAAATTAAATTCTAACCAAGCTATCAGCTGCGATGGTGTCCGAAACAAACAACTTGGTGAGAGATTTTACCGGGATTTCACGACCTCGAAAGCCTCTTCAGTGGTGGACCTGGAAACCTTCTCCACTCCGCCGACAGAGCCTCATTACTTGCCAGGGGTATTTGATTCCCGGTCTTGCGGGGTACATGAGAATTGGACGTCGGAGAATTTGAGAGTGCGCTAACAAAACTTCGTAAGAATTAGTGGAGGGGCTGACACTCTCCACGTAAAACAGACCGAGACCAGAGGCCTCACAGATAGGTTAGATCGGCGCTATAGCAACAACTTACTCTCCCCGACCCGGCACGAGCGCTCCCCTCATCTATCTTTAATTCGACAGCAATATGTACCTAGGTAGCCAGTCTACCACGGACCAGCTGCCAACGCCGTGGATAGAGATATAATGATTGACCTTGTGGCTTGTACAAACCACCAAAACCTATACAACACTCCACAGTCTATCATCGACTGTCATAATGCGTCTAAACACCTCTTTTGCCACCATTGCTTCTCTTGTAGCATTGGTGACGGCGGCTCCTACCGATTTGACTGAGCGCCAGTCAGCTGTTAGAATCATGGCGCTTGGGGACTCTATCACAGGAAGTCCGGTATTTCTCCAAGCATTTTCAAAGTAGTCGCATCCGCTAACAGAGTATCAGGGATGCTGGCGGGCCTATCTCTGGCAGAAGCTCCAACAAGCTGGCATCAAGAACACTGATTTCGTTGGAACCCTGCCTGGTCAAGGCTGCGGCTTCCAGTACGATGGCGAAAACGAAGGCCATGGCGGATACCTAGCAGTCAACATTGCCAGTCAAAACCAGCTCCCACCGTGGCTCTCATCCTCGAAGCCAGACATTGTCCTAATGCATCTCGGCACAAACGACGTATGGAACAACCGCTCGCCTCAGGAGATCACTACGGCGTTTAGCAAGCTCGTCGACCAGATGCGTGCATCGAAATCGACGATGAAGATCGTTGTAGCTAAAATCATCCCGATGAACCCTTCCAATTGTGCGGACTGTGGAAAGCGTGTTGTGGCTCTCAATGCGGAGATTGAGAAATGGGCTGTTGGGAAGACGTCGAACCAAAGCTCCATTACTGTGGTCGATGTTTGGACTGGGTTCGATACAAAGACGATGACTGGAGATGGAGTGCATCCGAACGACACCGGAAGCAAGAAGTTGGCAGATAGTTGGTACCAAGCTGTAGCGGCTGCAATTAAGGGGTGAAGGTCATCGTAAGATAGGACTAATAGACGTGAAATCGCGAGCTGATGCTGTCTGCACAAATTGAGTTTTTCCTCGTCGTCGATTATGATGAATGGTAGACGAACGTGAAAACATTTAATGCAGCATCAAAGGAGGAAAGGGGCCAGATAAACTTCATGCGTCTATCTAGGTAATCCATGTCGCTGTTGTACTAGGTTGTGAACGTGCTTTTCCCGTGTCGTGCCGTGAAAGACGCCACACGATATAGGATAATATCACTTCACGGGTCCCTGCCTAAGTGAGTATCTCAGCTCTGGCCATGGCACGGTGAAAAGAAGCCGGCAAATGTGTGGATTGGTAGTGTGCCGTTCCCTGACGTGCGCTGCGGCCACACCTTTCCTCGTCTTGCGTCTCAGCTTCATTGGCTTACAGCAGGTCGGCGACCAAGGCTTTATAATGGCTTTTAGCTTCAAGAACTTAGCTTAGCTGATCGGTAACATCTTTGCCGAATGTTGACCTGAAAGGCGAGGAAGCGACGGTGGCCTGCATGTCTGCAGCGCAATCGCGAGCTCTGTGGAGGAGAACAACTACATGATAAGGGCTGAAGGACAGCAGGACTATCGCCTGCGTAAGACATTGGGGCCCGCTCAGCTCTCCACAGTAGCGGGAGCTTAATGGTGGGTACGAAGACGGCGAAGATGATCGAGCCCGAGCGCTCGATTGGCGAGCAGTTGCCGAACTTCAGGATGCCGGACCAACAGACGAACGGATCTGCACCAACAACTCGTTCGTCTAATTCCAAGCAGTCCCAGCCACTTCCGCCTTCGACATCACAAAGTCGACGTTGGCCATGCGTTCTCACGTTGCGCAACTCCATGTCTCGTGCGCTGCGCAATTTGGTGTCGCATTGTCGCACCGCTATGAGCACTACATCCCAAGTATTATCTTATCTTTGCTGCTACTCCTGCCGGCATCCGCAAGGACTACGTTCATCCATGTACCCGCATGGCGGCGTGCCCATGTCAATACTCAAGCAATCATCTCAAGGCTCATTTCCACTTTTATCAACCAAGGGCATTACTTCGGACTTACGATCCGGCTTGCTCGAGCTACCAAATCCTCATTAAAGCGCATTGGCGCAATGCGATAGCCATGATTCGACGATTAAGTTTTGGATAGAGAGAAATGATCCGCAGATCTTCCTTGCGTGGCGTTCGTCCCGCTTGCGTTGCTTGTGCTTCGTCACTATGTTGGTACCCGGACGCGGTATATTGACCCAAAACTTTGGTCATTTTACCGTCCTTTGGCAAGCTCCATTAAAACATTGGAATCTCCCGCATATTTGGTGTTTCTGGTTGTCCACCAGATCTGCGACTTCCCTCACTGCTTTCACTAGACTAGACGTCGATTCCACCTGTACTTTAGTTGATGCACGGTCTTGGCAATGCTAACGCTTCTCGCTCCTCGGAGGGATAATCATGGGCGCCTTCTTGTTGACCGGTAAGTTCGATTGCCTTCCTGTCGATACATTCGCACGTCTCGAGGTTGGCCTTCTACCTATCATGATTCACGCAACTGCTTGCGTAAAGTTGCCTAAAAGAGGTGCTTTGGAGGCATCGAACGACTGCAATGGTGCTGACTCTTGATAGATCTGAGCCTCCCAGGCCATTCACGTCACCGTCCTGTGAGAAACGGAAATCTTTCGAAGATGTTGCCCCTCTCAAAGCGACAACGCAATGCGAGAACACAAGATCTGCAGTCAGATCTTCAATGGCCATAGGAGGCGTTGTATACGGATGGCAAGAACCGCACCTCACAAAGACTCCATGGGAACTCGAACGACACAAGAAACGCTCCAGATGGAGGCGCTCCAAGGTCGTCGAGAATGAGCTTCCAGTGGCAGTATTCAAAATTCTCCCTAAAGAAGTGTATCAGTGCATTGTTGTGCAGTTGGAACAGATTCACCTCCGACAAACAGAGTCGTGTTCATCCTGTTACCTCAGAGATCTCCACAGCCTGTCGCTGGTTAGTCGCGCGTGGGACAAGGCCACAACATCTCGGATGTGAGTGACTCCTTCCATTTAAATGCGCACAATAGTCGGAAGCGGTGCAACGCCATATTTGTGTCGAGGCATCATACTTTCACCTCGCGAGTCGACAATAACGCATGGTCATTGAGTGGGGACTTTTGTACACTTTCTAGGTAGTTGATGAGTGGCTGACAACCTGTGCAGGTATCGCAATGTATTACTAGTCACGAGCGAGGAGCATGCGAAATCACAAAAGCTCAAGATAAGGGGTACTACTAGACTTAACCTGCTGCGGAGAACGCTTCGCGAGCAGCCCACATTAGCGCGTTGTGTACGAGAACTACACCTATCGGACTTCCAGACGCTTTACCAAGAGGCAGCCATTGGAAAGGAAGAAATCGTGAGCCTAGTAGCATCTCTTGTAATGGCTTGCCCTCGGCTAGAACGTCTCGTTGGGTTTCACGTACCTTTTACCCACTCCTTCGACCGCCTCTCGCATGCATTGTCAACGAGGTCGCATCTGAAGGAGAAGGTGTGGCTACTTTCCGAAAATGGGGACGACTTCAGCGAAGAGGAGGACAACAACATGGGATCGTATTACCTGGCTGCATGTGATCCAACCGAGCGGTTTCTCGAACTCAACTCCACCCATCCATCGCTGTCAACACTGGTATTGGCCCAGCACGATCATCAAGACCCCGTGGCTTTGAATTTTCGCGCAATCGTCGGTACATGTCGTGCTATGCCCGCATTAAGACACTTGTCGATATCTGGACTTTCTGCTACGTCATTCACAAATATGACACTGAATGCTTTACCGTCTCAGTTGGAGTCTTTGCGCCTTGAACGACTTCCAGGCATCAATGACAAGGGCCTCCAGCGACTCGCAACCTCGCAGTTGGCCGCCTCGGTTCAGAAATTGATGCTCATCGACCTGGAAGTTTCGAGCCTTAAAACCGTATCCAACATACTCTCTACCGAATTCGCGGCGTTGCAGCATTTTTCGTTGGCCCAACAGAAAGCGCCCGGCCTTTCATCACGAGCTTCCTGCTCCGACTTCTCCTCGCCGACACTTCGATACGTACATTTTGAATTCCGGGTAGACGCTGGACCTGTACCAACACTTTCGCCGCCTTCACCCGACATATCAGAACCACCTTCGTTTCCTTTCACAAACTGCGAATCAATCACATGTCTGGCTACGGCCCTTCTAGCGGAAGGCATCAAAAAAGGAGCTTTCCCCTTGCTCCATCGAGTTCGCGTACCGCACGACCCACAAGGCTTCATCCAGGCACTCTGCAAGCCGCTCGCGAGCGCATTGCTACCATCGGACGTGAGCACATTAAGCACATCATCAAGTGTATTTGGCTCAAGTATTTCTTCTGTCCCATCCAGTCACGAACAAAGCCTGAGTAGAGCCTGCGACTCGGTCATTGGGGGATCTCGAGGCGACCGCGCAGACTCGGCGGTGGCATCATCGTACGACATATCTCAGGACATAATCACGCCAGCACGATCCCGTCTCGCAGCGCAATCGCGCATTCTAGCCTCGCGCAAAACTGCTCTCATGACTGTGCGAGTTTACGATCCCAGTGGCGATCTTAAAGTTAACAAGGTCGTCGGAGGCTTCATTGGACAGGTGGGGAGTAAGATCACGTACGACTTGAGAGCTGACAGGGGTCGGACACTTGGGGATACTTTTGGCGATGCCGAAGATCGTAATCAGTGGATTACAAATACTGACGATCTAGTAGGCGTGGTTGATACCGATGGCGAGGAGTCGCGTGAGAGGTCCTGGGGCTCTTGCGGTCATCGGCTCGGCGGGAGGATTGGAAAAAATGTTGTGCTGGTGGATCAATTGTTCTGAGAAGTATCGAATGATCCACAGTGAAGACCTGGATCATCGTAGACACCCAGCCATGACTCGTTTGTGTCAGGTCACACGCATCTTTAAAGTCAGTATGCCTACATAATCTCCAACCATGTGGACTAGTCGTGAGATCCTTCGATTCATACATTGGTATTTGTCATGCTTTCGTGCATCAGGTTCAGAGAAAGCAAGTCGCAAGGTATCACACCGCATGCATGCATGTGGAGCGGCGGGCCAGTGTAGCTCAAAACTACTTCCGATCTTTGAACATCCAATCGGATAACGCCCAAAACATTCGGGAAGCGTGTTTAGATGACCAGATGTTCTAAACCTAAGTAAAGCACTGCTAGATGGCTTACATTTACCTTGCAGCGCTAATGGCGCGGGATGATGTCGGGAAAGCCAAGTTGTCCACAATTTAGCTAGGTAAAGGGCTTGGGGTGTCAGGCGCCTTGCAGCACTACCCTAACAGGTGCCACAGGTGTGCAGTGGCTTGCTTCCATAGTGGCTTGAGTGTTCAGCCTTTGCCTCGGTTGAGACTAGTCAAGAGGTGGGACGAGTATGGAACCCGAAACTACCTAAGTACCAAGTGTTGCGTCGATCCCGGGATGTGGATGATGTACTTGTTGTGTGCTCCGAAGAACTTCTTTGCGTCGATTATCTGGGAGTATTTTCCGGAAGCATCATGTGCAGACCTCGGAATGTTGAGACCCAGGGATGCTTGATCCTCTTCATAGCCTAGTGTATTAATATATCTTTGAATTCAATAGCAGGTGGATAAAAACGTAGTGAATTGTCCGTCTTCATATTGTCAGCTGTCCCAGTCCCTTTGTGTCAAGATCGAGGAGTAGTTGCTTCTCTACCTAGGTATCACAATTGTTCCGGAACTCTCAACCAAACCTTGGAAACCTCGGGAGCCAAAATCACCTTGAAATCTGTAGCTCGAGCAAACATTGGATCTGCCATGTAGAGCTTGTCGCAATATTAGAGTTATTGGGTACTGTGTAAAACCGCCTTAGACCGTGCATTACACCGCTAAATCTTCTGCTCGTCGTCTTGTGTACTGCATGCCACTAAATCGAGGTACAGTGCCTCTGCTCCTTCCGCGGAGAGCACATAAAGAAGGCGTTAAAGATAGCCTCAGGCCCACAGATTCCTTTTTGCAAGAGTACAAAGCTCAGGTCGGGCGCATGCTACTCGGAACTGAGCCGTGCCCAAGTGTCTGCCCAACATGACTATGAGATGCACAAGAAGCGCTGACAAACCCGATAGGTCTCCTGGCGGCTTCTTGTGTGGTAGCTGCAAAACAAGTTTGCGCTTCCTTCATCTCAACTGTGCTGCTCGTATCGTATTTAACTCACTTCCAAGCACGATACCTACACTTACAGGCCGTATCCGCACTACCTAGGTAGAATGGCCCATCCAATGGACATGACATCGGGAGTGCACCCCATCGCGTTTGATCCGAGCTCCAGCTGAGGAGATAAAACAACCCATTTGCGGGCGGTAACAAGGCTGTCAGTGGGTTTGCAGTGGGAAAGAGTCAGTGTACCACACCGATCGCCGGCCTGCGCGCTACTTCCGCGAACGTGCTTGGCATCACCATACCTACCTCCAGATGCAGCCCTGGAGGTGGGTACACATCTGGAACCACATGTGTGACCGGAGTTGTGGAGCATGTGTTAGGTTGTTCCTTTGGCGCACAAATACCTGCCTACGTACGTGTGCAGACTCGAAAGCTCCCATCAGTAAGTCATCTCACCAGGGTCTATGACCTTTGCCTCTATTAACTATCTCTTCTACTTAGCTCGCGGTGAACCGGCACCCTGCGCCCCTGTAAATGCGGAATAACGGCCTCCATGCAAGCTCAACGACGATTACTTTTCCGAGTCTTGACATACTCCAACGAACGCATGCAGTGCAACAAAAAAGGCCCACCACCTCCCTCATACTCTTGAACAACAAAGTCTGGTGCGCTGCGGCCAAATGCACAACTCCGTAAACACCCAGTCGCTACACTGGCTTGATGGGAATCACGCCTTCAAGTTGAGGCATGAGGTCGAGTATCTTTGGATCTATCGTCCAAGCATTTAGATTGGCCACGGTACTTTCGAAAAGCGGCGTCATGCGTGTGCAAGCAGCCTCGATATCCCAATAATGGCATGCATCATCCGCATATGGCCATTCTAGTCCGACCAGACCTACAAAATGGCCAACAGGATACTCTTGGGGATGCTGGTACAAAAGCTGGCGTACTTGTGGCCTAATCATCCTCAGTCAGCGAGGAGAGCTCCGAGAAGAGGAGCGGAAACAAACCAAGGGATAAGGTCGATCAATATGTCGTATGGTGTGACTTCCTGCTTGCCCATGGACGGCATCAACCATTCCGGATTTGCATTCATATTCTCTACGCTTGGCCAGATAAGATACTGACTCTTGCATCAGTCTCAGTTCAAGCGTTGAGAGTTCCAGGACTTACCCGCATCATCTTCGTCAAAACCCAGGTAGATGCCAGCCTCACGGTCAACGGCGATCCTGGCAAAATCTTATTCACGGTCCGCGAACACCATACGGGAACCGGTTGGTTATCTTGCGGATCTACGAAGCCAAGCAAGATGGTGTCCACGTCTACTTCAGCTCTCCCAAATATCTGGCTCTCACTCCATCCGTTCGCAAGAAGATCTCGCTTTATCCTTCGAAAGTATGTGCAGTCGTAGCTGAATTTACTAAGGGCATTCGACGCAGCCTCCATGTCAAGAGGAGGATTCATTCGCGTAACACCCTCCACAGCGCTGCCAGGCAGGAAAGTCAAAGACGTCTGGCTCTGCTCTCGGCTTCATATCCAGGTTAGCTTCGTCGACAAGTGGCTGTTTCGAGCTTCAACACACCTTTCCTCACGCGAGGATCCCTCGTACGAAGAAGCCCCCATGTTATGCCCCTGCCCTGTAAATTGCTCACTACCTGGTGTGCCAAAAGAATCTTGATCGGGCAGAGCCGGTGGAGGGGCTGATGGATCCTGGATTCTTGTCAAGAATGCTCATGAGATGCAAAAGGCCTTCTCACCTGCAGTGACCTTTTGATCTCTTCAGCCGAATGGTGCGCGAAACCATTCTTTTCCAACTCGCTAGCCCAGTTCGCTGCTTGGGCGCGGTCTGGTGCCACGGCCAGCAACGATACAATGGACTTCAGGTCATCAAGATCCTTCGCCAACCGCCGGACGTGAGCTCGTAATTGTGTTGTCGTTTTACCGTCTTCAGCAACGTCGTATACACAAGTTAAGCTTTTGGACTGGCAAGTATTACACTTTGGTCGAACGCCATCGCACTACTCCCTTGGTTAACCTTCGTCAAGAACCACCCAAGGTATTACCGACCTTGGACTTGCGCTTCCTGCAGCTCTCACAGGCAATAGAAGTAATTTTGCCACGAGGAGTCCGCAACGCATACGTGCCGGATATGGGAGACGAATGCTGCCCTCGAACATTCGCGAGAGAACCCCCTAAACCCTGCTTGGGCGCCAATGGGGCTTTGGGAAGTGTGGACGTGCCCGTGGTTTGCGGGCGAATCACAAGGGTCGATTGCGATGTGTCGAGGTGGAGTTGACCTTGGCCCCCCTCCCATTCAGAAAATGCCTGGCTGATAATTTCGTCAGCGCGGTCCAGATCACGGTCGGCCCAGGCTCCAGAGCAACAGCTATCGTAATCCCATGGCGCCTCCACATTGGATGCCTTAGTGTTTGTTGGTCGGTGGAATTCAACCGGTGTGCGCGACATCGGTTGTCGTACTTGAACCCCACCACGCCAGACTGCCTTGTCTTTCTTCGACTATGAGGCCCATCCAGCGATGCCTAGGCGTTTTGATCCATGCAATAATGCGTGTGCCACAAAGTTTGTTACGCCTTAAAGCTGTGGTCCTGCATATCATGCACAATCTTCCTCAGCGCTGGTCGCTGCAGGCCGCGATCCGCCCGAATTCTGCAGGGACTGGAACCACAATCGGGTGAGGCAGTGTGCCGATCCTTTCCGGAACAAATGCGAGTCTCCAGAATCACCGTCACAGCCTTGGGACAGTGCTAAAATCTCTTCGGAAGACGGCGACCAAGTGGTGGATAGTTGGTGATTTTCTAGGTCGAGTGGAACGTCTGCGCTACGACGCCATCCGGGGTGGTTCTCCGGAGCCACGCCAAATGAGGTCCACCGACGTGACCTCGGAAGCGATCAACGGCATTGTCGACGGATGTACGATGTATGCGCGCTGGCATTTTCGCGTGCCTCTGGAAATGAAGCAACTGAGACCGTACATACCTCGGAAAACCTGTGGCCTGGACGACTGCTTCCGAAGCCCTCCGTGTTGAGCGAGGATTGCAGCTTTCTTCAGGTAACCCCTCTAATGCGTCTGGCAGACTATTGCTGCCACTGTACCATGGGCCTATGCCTAGTTGAAAGTTAGGGATGGTGACTGGCGGTTGGGCGTATCGAAGACCTACCCGGTGACGAATTTGCGGATGGTGAAGGCATAAATGCGAGCATTTCTCACATGAATACATTCAGGGGAAGGAGCTCTATCAGGCTTCCAAGGTAAGTGATACACGCGTAAATTATGTTCCGCGGGAAACATCTGGACGATCTGCCATGCAGCTCGGGGATTTACTGTATATCTATCGTATTCAGAGGTACAGGTATAGGAACCCCCTAGTGTGCGGCTACACTAATAGAAGTGACGACGGTCCTAGCAGCTGAAATGTGGTAACATAAGCGCGCCGCCTACCTGAACACCATGAGTTGGCGGACGCACCTCGACTTTTCCACTAGCGCACTAGAACCACTGAACGGCGGGGAAGTCGGCTTAAGTGGTCACTTTGTTAGCTAGGCTAGGCGACCTGGTACATGAATGCTACCAAGGCATGCGAGTCCGAGAGCAAACTCGAGAAGAGTTTGGCGGTCGAACCTAAACGCGGTTTACTTCGAACGACCCTTTACGCCATCGGCACGTCCCCATCAAGTGGTGCAGCATCTCCAACACCGCTACAATGTTTGATACAAAACGTCTCGTAACTTAAGCCAGTTGATCAACGTTCGAAGTTTAAAGTGTGGATTGCTGTGTCGCGATGAGGCTTGGATCGTCTGGTCATCCCACACTCGGCGACGTTCGAGACTCAACGATTGACGTATCTCACTCTAATATGGGCACCGGACTGCGTGTATTTCGAGGGAACCAAAAAGGATGTGCGTGTCGTACGCCAAAGCTGGCAGGAAATAATATCTAATCGGTCCGATAATCGAGGCTCAGCCTGCTGGGCACACTGCCGCGTTGCAGTGAGCAGCATGTGCTGGATGACGTAGCATTGGGATTCGACAATGCTCTTTGAACTCGCCAAGGTTTACATGATTACTACGACGATCAAGATGATGAGTCTTGTGTGGTCTCGGCACGCCGTGCAGATGGGGCGGCTATGCATCCAACTGCGCACACACGATGAGCTCGTCAACCATCACCTATAATCTGTCTCAGGCCATCGGAAACGCTGTAGATGTTCATCAACGCCCACTGGGAGGAGCTACAAGGCACCATCTTTATGTAACCTAATCTATGGTCGTGCAGCAAGTCGATTGCCCAGACGAACCATTCTGCGCCCAGCCATCTCACAATCCTTACATGTCATTACCAGGAACATGACAGCAGGCGAAGTCTTTGCCAATCATACTACAACAGATGTAAACATAAATCCATGTTACCAAGGATAATACACCTAGGTTTCGAAGGCTTGACACAGCCAAGATGGAGCGATTACGGCGTTTTCTCCCGTGCCCGTTCCCCACGCCGTGGTCTCTGATCCGGCACTCGTTCTTACATTTCACGTCAAGCAACAGTATGGTTAGGGTACCTGCTAAACCCTAACAAGTAGGAATAACCCAGACCTTGCGTAGATTGAGGCAACCCCAGCATGACCATGCAAGAGCGCCCACAAGATGTATGGCACTGCTACCTAGTGCCCGAGATCAGCTGTGTGGTTCCAAGTTTTCTGCGACTTGATTTGACCGAACATTTTGCCGCACCTCGCTCCAAGATCGATGCCAGCCTTGTTCGCGAGCCGAGGATTCCCGAATCAGACCAAGTTAAACCTAGCCAGAAAACTTTCTCAAGATTAGCATAAAATACCTGCAGTTAGCATGCGACCTTCATCAGCCACAAAGATTCTAGAGCATTGAAGAAGATTGATCCGCAGAATCTACGCCCGTTGAAGTATTGTCGCTGCCGCAATCAGGCAAGAGAAGAAGGCCATATCTTCCCCACACTCCCGTGTGAAATCTGCTGAGCCTATTTGTATGTGAGTTTACCCACAGCATGAAACACTCCCTGGATTCATGATAGTGCTGTTTGGTTCCCCACTACCTTCATATTCACCCCATCCGTCAATCGCGAACTTAGTTGACTCGTATAATTTTCTTGGTATACACATTGCTCGTCGACACCGGTTTGCAGCTTGACGATCGCAATTTGGCGTGTTTCGTCATGTTGTACTTATTTCTCTGGCGGCAGTGGTGCCTCGGTCCTCCTGGATCGTCCCAGTCAGGCGGTTACGTTTGAGGGTCACCGCAAGCTCAGCCTCCATTATCGCCAAGTCTCCAGTCAGTGAAGATGGAATTTGCTCCGACGGAAATGATTGGCGAGCCGTCTTCCCTGGACAACCATCGATGGATTCTCCCCATGCCAGGTTCATCCACGCATTATGGCAACCCTTCGAACTAAGTATGATTGGCATGACCAGAACACGAGGCTTGTGAGCGGCTTTAGCTTCAAGCTTCTCGGAAGTCGGCATCTTGCCTGAGTGACATGCTCGGAGTTCGCGATACGTGACAAGTATAGGCTATTGTTCACATCGATGCGCAACCGCACTGTGCTCTATCAAATCGCACATGCATGACGCATGAGGTTCCATGAGAACAAGGTTTAGGCTTCCCGTCGCGCAGGCTGTTCCAGACCCAAGATCCAGAGACTTTACCAGTGCAAGCTTTCGTCATGGCTTCAAGATTCGATACAACCTGACATCTAGGAAATAACACGATTATTTTTTCGTGTGTCATAAATGAAGTTGATTACCTACAGCCGTGACATAGGCAATATATTGGCACAGTCAACCCCTTACCGCAGGAAATTTGTTACATGTGCGTGCCGTGTGTTGCAGAATATTAAGAAAGACGTGCTCATTACACTTTGAACTCGATGCGTACTCGGCACGATCCGCTTCAAATTGTGGTTCACTCAACCAACCCCACCAACCCACATCAGCGCCTTCTTGGTTATGCCTGGTCAGAAGAAAGCCTCTGCTGCAGCCAATGGACCCTGAGATATTCAGATCTTGGGTCTGCGGGAGTGAGGATCAGGTACCCTGCATTAGGGTATCGACCCGGGAAAGTTACCTGAGCATCTCCGCGGAGCATGGATTTGTGTGGTTTCCGGACACAAATGTAAGTACCATGTTCTCGAATCCATGCGCTAACACTTGATGGACATATATCGGCTTTTATAGGCCGATGTATCTCGTACGTGAACTTCCTAGGCTGCCGAGAAGTCTGACCGACTAGGTACCAGAAGAGTCGTTTGTAAGCCACACCCGCGCTCTGAACTTTGGACAATCAGTCGGACAGATCCGACCGGCGAGCGCCGGTACCTCCACTTTCAGTGTCAAGGATAAACGAGGTTCCACGTGTGCGGCTAATCTTCATTGGTTTTGTTCCAGAGATTCAGACGTTAAGTATTTGTTGCTAACCACGGGCAAGGAACGTTGACGTAAGTACTCGAGTTGTGGGTCTCGACCATCATCTCGAAGTGTTGTTTTGTTATGCCATTTCCCCAACCTGAAGAACAACCTGGTCACCATACTGAACGTTTCCGATCCATGCTGTGTAGCCCATGTCGCGTTTGGGAAGTTTACATTGACCAAATGGATCCCGAGGTCGTGAAGACGTGTTCAGCTCCAGCTATGTGAGCATGGCGCATGTGGTGGCCGACATAAAGGACGGACTCAAGCTCGAATGTGGTGGGAAGAGCATGTGAGACATATCAGTTGAAACACTGAACCTTGGGACTGAGGCAACAACTTTGGAAGCAGTGAATGACGAGAACCACGTGATGGCGCTAGTGGAAGCTTGGCGAAGCTTTGACTCCGTTTCCGCAACTTCCCCACCAGAAACGCGACACCGTCGCGACACACCACCTTCGCGCGTCACTCTTTCTACGGTGGGCAATTGTCGTTTTCCGATTGCAGTAGCACCCGTCTCTATTCCTGCGTGCTCCCTTGCCTACACGATCCGTCGGTTGAGCGCTCCTCGCTCTTGGGACACAGTCAGTGACAGAGACACTCATATATCTTCGCAACAAGAAGAAGGCTGACGCCCAGAATCCGATCTGAACATACAGAGACTTGGAAGCATATACAGCAGAAATATGGCGAAATTCCGCTCACGCTCTAGCTCCGCCTCGTCGGGCGAGATGTTCGACAATCAGCACAAGGCAAACAGAGTTCACCAGTCCAACGATTCCGGCATTAACCGCTCAAAAGGCTATCGACCCCTAAGTCGCTCGCCCTCGCCATACCGCAGGCGTCGCGATCGCTCGCCCTCACCTTATCGCAAGCGTGCCGAGCGCTCACCATCGCCCTTCCGCAAGCGAAAGGCCTCTCCTCCTCGCAACAACCGTCCGGAGAAGAAACACCATACTGTCAAAGCCGCACAGCCACAAGAACGTCAACAAGCGACTCAAGACAAGCAACCTGCGGTAAACGAAATCGAGTATGATGTTGCACCCGTCGAAGAGAAAGTCCCAAGTGAAGAGTCGCGGGAAGAGAAACGCCGCAGGTGGGCAGCCAAGCGCGCGGCGGCCGAGCACGCGACGAAAAACGACCTCCTCCACAAGGCAGTACTCACCCACGCTTCAGAAGCTACCGCATCCAACGGAGCATCTCCAGCGCCATATGCGGATAGCTCAATCTCGCCCTTCCCCTCTCCCCGCATGGGTGATCTCGACTCCGTTCCCGCTTCTCCAGACTTCATGATAATCGACAAACAGGATGGTGTCAGCGAGGCCAACAGCCCGGCTGGAGATAGCCCGTCTGCAGCGGACTACGACCCTATGCAAGATATGCTCGACGATCGAGACCGTGCGGCCAAGAAAACTCAGAATGGTGAGTTACCATCTGATGAATACAGGGAAACAGACCCGAAAGTCCTCTCCACTTTACCAGTTCAAAAAGCGGTCCCTGTGAAGAAGCAGAAGAAGGAGCTCGACATGTTTGCATCTGACGACGAAGACGAAGACATGGATGCAGCCGTCGAAGAAAACGTTAGTGCCAAAGGTACGGTCCTGGACGAGAAGCTCCTTGACAATTGGGACGATCACGAGGGCTACTACAAGCTCATCAGCAACGAACTCGTAAATAACGGTCGATATCGCATGGTCCGTAACCTCGGTCGTGGCGTATTCGCCAACGTAGCGCAGGCGGAAGACACAAGGGCAGACGTGGAGGATCCCAGTCGCAAGCTGGTCGCGATCAAAATGATTCGTAGAAATGAGCTGATGAGGAAGGCTAGTCAGAAAGAGATGGATTTCCTTCGCAAGGTCAACGAGGAGGATCCGCAAGACAAGCGCCACATCATCCGTCTGCTCGGATCGTTTGATCACAAGGGCCACTTGTGCATCGTCTTCGAACACATGTCCAAGAACTTGCGAGATCTCCTGAAGGAGGAAACCAATGGCCATGGTCTTGCTCTTCCAGCTGTCCGGATGTACGCCAAGCAGATGTTCAACGGACTGCAACATCTACAAACCTGCCAGGTCATTCATCTGGATCTCAAACCTGACAATGTCCTGGTGTCGGCCGATAAAAAGACCATCAAATTGGCTGATTTCGGTACGGCTGTTGATAGGCGAGACATCATCGAACGCACCGCGTACCTCGTCAGTCGTTTCTATCGCGCGCCGGAGATTATCCTTGGCATGGATATCAGCTACCCTGCCGACATGTGGGCCGTCGGTTGCACCGTATACGAACTTTGGACAGGCAAGATCCTATTCACCGGCAGATCCAACAACCAGATGATGAAGGCTTTCATGGATTGTCTCGGATGGCCTAGCGAGAAACTTCTCCGCAAGGCGCCGTTCGAAAACGTTTATCCACTCTTCAAAATTGAAACAACATTGAAGTTCATGAGTGTGGAGGTTGATCGGGACAATAAGGTAAGTCATCTTGTCCACCCTGGTGAACTAGCTAACTTGGCACAGCTCGTCACTCGCCACATCGAGCAGAAGAAGAAAATCAACCGCGATCTAAAGACTCGCGTTCACGAGGCTGCTCGGGGTATTTCCTCAGGCGGTCCCACTGTTGGCGAACTCAACGACCTGGCCGACCTGCTTGGCGCGTGTCTCCACTGGAACATTGAAAAGCGCGTATCGCCTAAGGAAGCCATTAACCACAAGTTCTTTGGCAGCAAAAACTTCCATACGAAGCCCGCGTCATCGGCTGTCATGAAGCCAGCATTGGCGAAGCGCGGCACGGTCCGAAGGTAAGAGCAACATTCCTTCCAATGTTTCGCCTAGCCAGCGTGCATTGCTTTCTTCTCCTATGTTCTGCCTGTTTTATGGGGACGGGTGGGTCGATTTGGAAGGAGACAGCGGTTGAGGATGAAGCGTGGGAATGATCGTTGTGAATAAGTGACTGGGAACGAGGTGCGAGGACTATGACTTGGAAAACGGGCGTTGGAGATTACTGGATGGGACTAGGGCGTCGATGGGAAATGCATGGGAACGAGGCGTTTGTAGACAGGGGACTTCTCTACTACACGACACCTTCAAGCTCAGCGGATATCGCAGGTCTGCATGGAGCAACATGGCTACATACAACGACACATGTGGCTGCATACATACTCGGCTCTGCACATAAAAGACCCACATACCAACCTTTTCCCTCTTCTTCAAGCGTCTATCTCCCCTCTCAAAAACGCCTTGACCTTGTCTCCCCATACAAGTTGCCGCTTATACACTGTTATATCAGGCACATTCCCCTTTCCCAGCCCATCAATTGCTGCAGCCAATTCCTCGCCACTGCCTTCATCCCTCAGTTCGCGAATCGGGTATTGATACGTTTTCTACCCCCCATTAGCACTTGCCCATACGCATCAACTTCTCAGCTACTCACAAACGCAAACACCAACGCCCGCGTCCTGGGCAAACGATGCAACGTCTGCCTCTCACACCTCAACACCGTCGTCTCCAAATCCACCTCCTCAACCACCTGCCTCTTTTCCCTCGCCTCCAACTCCTCAGGCGACATGTGATTCCCCGCCAAACAAAACAGGTCGCCCGTCGTGCTGATGCCCCAATTCGCGCGCTTGACGCACTTCCCCACGGGCAAGGAGGCGAAGTAGCGATCCATGCTCTTTTCTAGTTTCTGCGCGTAGCCCGGGACGGGCGTGTGGATTTGGGATAGGAGCAGGTTGAGCTTGGAGCGCGTGTTGAAGCCCGAAGGGGTGCAGTTTAGGAATGCTTCGAGACGGTACTTAGTGCTTGGTTCGGATGGGCAGGGGAGCATGAAGAAGAATTCCGTGTCGATGTTTGAGCCTAGGATTTCTAGCGCTGTTTCTGCGTCTGCGGGGGCGATGTGGAGCGGTATCGAGTCGTGTGTTTCGTTGTTGAGGAGGTGGGTGGGGGTTAGTGTGTAGACTGTTGGGAAGCGGGTGGGTAGGTAGGTAGATGTGAGCCATGTGTAGAGCTCGAGGACGGCGGGTTGAGCGATGGGGTTGCAGGCGAGGACCTCGTGGCGCTCGGTTTCGATGAGGTTTTTGCGTGTCTGGCAGCGGGAGGCTAAGGAGTTGTCCATGGCGATGAGGTCGGAGAGGGGGTTGTTTTCAATGGCCATTGTCATGTGGTATGTAGGTTTGAAGGGGCGGATTTTGAGGGGTAGGGTGTTAGCAAGAACGAGGTTGTTGAGAGGTTCGATGGCGTAGTATGCATCTTCTGTGTATTGGGGATCTGCTTTCTTGGTTGATGGGGTGGGTTGCGGTGAGGTCTGGGGTGTGAGGTTAGGAAGGTCAATAATGTGGTGGAACTGTGTACCTTGTTCATTCTTCGTCTCCTTAGCACATACACTCCAATACTAATGATGAGTAAAGCGAGCGCTATCGGCGTTGTGTTAAAAGCGAGTAGATCCATCATCTTGTCACTTGTTGCCCTCATCATGTTGCCAATTCGCTCTTCGTGTCAAGTAACAAGTCAAACTTTCGAGATTAGAGTCACTTCATGAAGACTACTCTTGACAGGTGGGTCGAGGTGTAGGGCGTCGGATAAACCTAGCCCTGGGACCGGATAGACTAGACGCTGTAAACGCCGCATGTGCTCGAGGATCTAATTGCCTGTTGGAGTTTAACCCCGCTTTGGCACGGTCGATATGATATGCCTTGGAAGGGTACCGGTAATGGCTCCGAGATAGATGTGCTTGTAATGTAGTGCTTAGTACTATACAGTGATGCAAACATTAGTCAGAAAATGATCAGTACCAATTGTTGTGGTTTTAGAAGTGGTTGTCTTGCAAGCTACCCTGCTACTGCTTAGAATCGACTGTGAGAGATTCGACGGTCGGGAATCATGAAAGTAGCATGTGGAAGACACTGCCTTTGGTGTCCTAACTGGTCTGCACTGCAAATCGACAATACATGTCCGCATCACGAACAGACGCTAGCCGAGCTACAGCAACCAGCTGTCCCATGAAAGAAAGCCGTAATTATTCCAGCTCCAAGATGCCACCACATGCACAGGCACGACCATGCTGGCCCTGTGCTCTTCCCAGCTTGCTTCGATCACCCCTTCGTGTCTTTCCCGGGCCAACTCCGATATTGGGGGCATGAGTGCTGCTGCGCTCGTTCAGTCCTTCTCTTTCCTTCTCTGCCACCTACTGCTGTGCCTTGGCCTCCTCTGCCTCCTTGCTTCCCACAGCGACAAGCCTCCCTACGACGAGATACTTCTCCTGGAACCTCTCCTCCCACCCCCTCATAGCCTCCATCTCCTCACCACCCAAATCGTCCAGTTTGTCCAGTGGCCCGTCCAGGTCCTTGGTCAGCATCTCCTCGTCGAAGCTGCCGCACGCCAGTCCTCTGCTCGCATCCCGCCCAGCGAAGTTCGCGTACGGGCCGCCCGGGCCATAGAAGTTGCGCCCGGATGTGACGTCGAAGACCTGGCCTCGGACTGCCAGATAGACGGGCATGCCGTTCAGGCCATTATAGGGGAAGAGCTCGGGCGGGGTAAAGGTGCGGAAGACGGTGGGTGGTGGGGCGCGCGGGAGGATTGCGGGTGTCGAGGGCTTGAGGCGGAGGTAGACGAGGACGGCGAAGAGGGAGAGCAGGATGAGGTTGATGGGCGTTACTGGCGAGGCGCTTCACGTGGTGTCAGTCCAAGTGTTGGTGATAGTTGTGGCATGTTGGTGCGCTTACGCATATGCTGCCGGTGGAGGTGATGAGGCTGTTAGAGTTAGCTTGAGTGCGATGAGAGAACTGAAATCACGCACCGTCTGCCATCTTGAGCTTCCGGATATGTGACCGTGGTGACTAAAGAGGCGTGTTTTGGATGGTGTCGTGGTGGAGGGCGTGGGCGGGGAGCTGGTCATCATCTATATTTCGGGCATGATGCGACTCCCGCGCGCGCTGACAGGCCAACTAAATATCCCGCCGCACTCGCGCCTGAAGCTGCCGACCAACACAGACAGATATATATCTATCTATAGTTCGCGTCTGCACCCTTGGGCCTCAATCACTGTCGACCATGCAGTGAACGTATTGCATATTGCCACCTTGTCCCACATTGCGCCGGTCCACGCGACTTGATACCAGAGCTTCCCCAGCTAACCTTCAGCAATTCCACACTCACAAACATTGACCTCAGCAAGCACGCGCCTGACCCACACCAACCAAACACGGCCTTCCTCTGGGACCCCTCTCTCCAATTGCGGCTTGCTTGAAACACGCCCAACACGTTGAAACGCGTGACAACGATTCATTTCCGCTGCTTCTGCCGCCTCCCATTGGTCCACCGCAGCCCGAACCTCAGCACCCTCGAAACAAAAGTCGACGGCCGCTGGCAAACCATTGCACATGCACAGGAATTGCAGCCGCCCCCGAAAGCAACAAATACGGGCAAAGGGGCGTTAGTTGTGGTTTGCAACGAGAGCGCTGCGCCTCACCGGAACTCGTGTCGTTTGTCGGGTCCCGCCAGCTGATGATCGACCTCCTTCATTTGCAACCTGGCAACTAACTCTCGACTGACCTCAAATCTTTCTTTGCTTCCTTGTTCATTGTCAGCGTCTTATCCTTCAACATTTGCGTCAAAGACAGGTATTTCGACTTCAAAACGTGGCTACGAGGCTGAGACCTTGCTGAAGCTGCTCGAAAGCTGAACGACATATCATCGACGGGAACTTTCCACATAGAATCCAGTCTCTACTACTTAGTACAGCATGTGGAAACGTATTCAGCAGGGTTACGGTCGGGAGAAGGAGCGTCCTGCACAAATAGGCAACCCTGTGTTGCTTGAAACAACCTACGACGAGGATCAACTCAGGCGAAATCCAAATGTATCCGACGCTCAGAACTCAAATTACCGATTCAATGCGCCCGCCCAGCAGCCGTATTCCCTCTCGCCACATGACCCGCCGAACTATAGAGCGTCCGAAGTCCCGACTGCATCATCAGTATACTCGCGCCCATCTCACGAGGTACCATACGAAGACATCTCACCACCCAGCTCACCTGAACCCGAGCAACATCTTTCTGCAAGTTCCAATCAGCCTCGAAGGTTTCGATCAATGCGCGACGTATCACCCATCGACGAGAACCGAGGCAGGAACGTGGAGTCCGCGCGCAGCAACATTCCAGTAATGCGAAAAGCACCACCGACTATTCAAACTGGCGAGACGCAACCAGCGCAAAAGTTCTGGGGAGGAAAGGTTGCGCCTGAAGGTAAAGTCAGATGGGACGAGTACTCTGGCGAGCCCAGCAGTGCGGGAAGAGCTGGATCGATTAGCCCGGGATCGTATGCCAAAGGCGTAGCACCCTCAAATCACCAGCCGCTGGGATATCAAGTTTCCATCTCCGGGCCCGAAAAGAGGAACGTTAGTTTCGGTGACCGCGTAGGACGACTCGGAGTTCGGCCGCCACCTGTCGAGACTGCGAAACACCAGCCCTGGAGCCGCGCAACTGGGCGGTCGCAGATTGCACCACCACTCAAAGACCAGCGATCGACGAAGCCGTTGCAACTACCACGGAAACTGGTATCGCCAAGCGCAACGAGCCCTACGAACAGGGCTGCGGACACTTCTAGGACGCAGCATCAAGGGCGGAATTTCACTGCGCCGCCTGCAACTGCCGTACATCGTGTCCCTGTGGGGGCTGACACTGGGGCCGTCGCAGACAGATCGCCCAACCTTGACGCGCATGAGTACCAAATCAAACCTACAGTACCCCTCAAAGCTGGGAAGAACTCACCACCGCGTGGCGTTGTCTCTCCAATATCGCCTTCATATCCCACGGGTTTAGGAATCCAGACGCCATTCACACCTATCCGGGAACAGCGTCGAGACTCTCCAGACACGGTCATACACGAGCAAGCATTCTCAAGAGAGATACCAGCCCCAGTGCGCGTTGCTACACCACCGCAGGATCCTGTCGTTCTGAACGAAAAGACACCCGAAAAGCTCAGTCGGGAACCAACCAGCCGCTTCTCCTGGACAACCTACAACAGCTCAACAACATACCAGCACTCACCACCGCCCTCACCTCCACCACTACCGCTCCCTACAGTAACGCTACCGCGGCCCAGAGTCGTCACAGAGCCCATATCCGCCGCGACAACCGCATCCTCCATCCTCAGCCGCCGCCGCCCCGTCCCCCAAGCAGACCGCATCCCCGAATCTCTCCTCCCGCCCAAACCCCTCGGCCCCTCCACCCCCGGCACCGCCAAAATAACAACAATGTCCTCTTCCCCCACACCATACTCCCCCTCCTCCCCCTCCGCAGCATCAACCTTCAGCACCGCAACAAACACCTACAAAGCCCTGCCCGCGCCGCCCACTTCTCTCTCCGCAGCCGACCACATCGCCGTGCTCGAATCGCAAATCGAAGACCTGCGCATCCGCCGCTGTAATGTGTATCGCTTGCTTAATGATTTGAATAATGCGGCGCCGCCGAATCCGCTCATCACGGACTTTAAGCGCGCGAGGCTGGTGGAGGCGAGGAAACGTGGGTTTGAAGATGAGTTGAGCGAGATTAAGCGCGAGGAACATGATGTGGGGTTGAAGTTGCATCGGGCGTGGAAGAAGAGGGAACGTGAGGATCCGGGGCAGGCGGGGAGTGCGATTTGGGTTAGGAGGGTTACGAGTTAGGTTGAGGTGGGTGAGATGGAATGAGAGAAGAAGCAGATTCCGATTCATACATTTGCGTGTATGACATGTACACCTTTTATTTCCACAAGTATATGTTCTAATCCACGTCCGGCACTGGTAAACCGTTGATAACAATCATGCCCTCCCTTCCCAGCGATTTCATCGCTTTGACCGCCTCGTCGTGGCGCAGTTGCTTCGTCTCGTCATCTGTCGTTAGCACAAAGTCGTACCTAAGTACCTGCGTGCCTGCTTCGACGTCGTATTGCTTCGCTGTCTGTGCGTCGACGGTATCGAGGGGCACGATGAGCGAGTCTTTTACGCCGAAAACCGCGTCAGAGGTCTCGTAGTCGGAGCCGCGGACGTACAGGGCGCTAGGGTGGGTATTAGCTCTGGTGAAGGAACGGATGTCCAAGAGATATTTGGGCTGTTTGTGAGATGCCAGAGGAGAGGAGAAAACGTACGTGACCAGGTTATCAAAGCCCTCCTTCTCAAACATGAAATGCATGTGACTCGGTCTCCAACAATGCCGGCCCAACTTCTCGAGCAACTTCCCCACCGGCCCATCATGTGGAATTGGATACGGCACCGGCACAATCGCCTTGAACCAAAACACGCCTTCTTTATCACTCGTCACTACCGCACGCCCATCTGCCTTATCTCCTCTATCCTCGTACTGCACGTCGTATTTGCCGTGGCTATCTGTTTCCCAGACGTCGATCTTCGCGCCCTCGACCGGTTGGCCTGTGGTCGTTTTGACGGTGCACAGGACGAGCAAGGGCGTGCCGTGAGGGTCGGCGGAGATATGCGAGCCCGCGGGGAGTGTGGACGCGTCGTGTGTGTGGAAGGGGCCGAGGACGGTGCCTTCTGTTGAGGCGGGTGGTTTGGGGTGCGAGATGGAGTCTACGAGGAGGGAGAGGCCGACGATGTCGCTGAGGAGGATGAACTCCTATTACACGTGTGTGTTAATGGACTTTCCATCTACCGTTATTATTCTTGTTAGATAGGGATCATACCTGTCGCACATCCGTACAAATCTGCCCGACCTGCGTGAGGAACTGTATGCCCGCCATCCACTCATCGAACCCAAGCCGTGTTTCGCGCGCAAAGTCGTGCAGGTGGGATACCAGGCGCTCCATTACGTACTTTAGGCGCGGGTCGGCGCATTGCGAGTTTATGCGGTGAACATTCTCCGTGATGTTTTCGATGGTGAGGTTCTTGAGGACGGGAATCGTGGGCTGGGGGCGGTCGGACGACATGGTGGGATGTCTGGGCTTGGTTGGGATGGTAATGTGAGTGAAAAAGCGGGTTAGTTCGCGAGAAGATCAAGGAGTTGGTGAGCAATGTCAGTGTGAAGTACTTGCGACGAGAGCTGACTATCCATTAGCAAGACGATGATCAGTTCCGCGCTGATCAAGCGCGGACCCAGACGTGGGGAAGCTGCAGTAGTCTCCGCTGACTATCTACGCCGTCTCATAGGTCATTCGTGCAGCGACTGCTCCGCTGAAGTCGGTTAAGAGTTCAAGAGCTGGATGTTGTAGTTCGGATGGCGCTCGGTACTTGACAAAGTACTTGGGCGGGGCTGGTTGCGTCATCCTGCAGGAGCTTCCCCGGTCGTGCGTCTGGCCACAACAACACGAACGGCGCGCTAGGTCGCGAGATTGGCTTCGTGAGTGGGAGGACCGAATCTGAGTGGCCTTGGGCTGGAGAGGTATTTGTTGCGCATTGTTGCGTTGTGCATCTTCTTGTATTAGAGGTTTTTAAGAATCAGAATGATCATCGAAGATACACAGCATTTCTCCAGTGTGCGCTCATGACGATGCGTACTTCTCACGTTCAATATCGTGTCAGGTGTGAGGATACACTACTTCTAGAATACTTGCGATCGAGTTAGTCTGTCGACTGCACGGAACACGTCTGGAAGCTTCGGAGCGCATTCGATACCGGACCGAAGCTTCGTGTCGCTTCGTCGCTGTTAGTCGATCTACATATGGCTGTCGTGTAATTAGCCTGATGGGATTTGGATCACGGTCGCTGCAGGTACAATGCAGGTAATACATGCGGCGTTAACTGTAATTTCGAACTTCATCCATATTGCCGTGAAGCGGGTTGTGATTTGGAACCAAACGCCTTCGCCATCCCACCGAACACCGAATGACGCATCTCTTCCCTCGTGCGGATGAACCCATGGTGAGACAGTGATAATAAATAACGCTTGGAAAAGAAGTGGTGACAGCAAGCTGGCTACAATATGGGAACCTGAAAGCTTGGCTGTTGCAGAATGGCCCATTCCAGCAAAAGGAGGACGAGAATTGGCTGATCGTCGCTGAGAGGCTAGAGAACTCAACAACTAGGCGTTCTTTGGGTTCTCATCGCTCGCCTTCCACTATGACAGGTTAGTACGATGAGGGACGATGACGCAGACGCGTGCGGCGACTGCGACACAAGATGGAACGTGACTTACGTCCTTGCCCAGCTCCTTCTGCTGCTCCTTGAAGTCGAGGTCCTTGTACTTTGACCGGTTCTCCTTGACTGTCGAAAGGTTAGTTGAGTTCGATGTGATGGCTAGCGCAAGACGCGTCGAATAACGCGACAATAATGCGTCAAAGTTGAACTCACAGTAGGCCTGCATCTTGATCATGGCATTTCTCGCGTTGTTCTTCTTGCCGGCTTTGCCGCTACCAACTGGTCGGCCGGCCTTCTTCACGCCGGCGGTCGCAGTCTTCGCCTTTGGTGTTGCTGTCTTGGAGGTTGCTGCGGCCATCTTGAAGATGTTGGTAATGGTAATTTGCTTGTAAAGTATGTGGGAAATGTGATGCTCAAAGCAAGATTGTAGTGGGCAGAAACGTTACGGTGTAAAATTGGTGAAATGATGAAGGTTGGGGCGCGAGGTGAGAGACAGCAATAACAACATCTGGAAGGTACGCTAGGCTGGATCGGGTGCACACCAATAGCCCCGGCACATTGCATATGCTTTACGGAAGAGGATGCAGGGCCCGTATGATTGGTGCCCTGCCTATTCCTGAAACGTGCTTGGACTTTCTGGAATACACTGTACCGGAAGTCCGAATGCAGGCACATGAGTCTGGTACACGGCGCTCTGGTGAATTCGACATGTCCTCTCAAACGGAAGAGTCGCCTCTCGCCATTGAATGTCGCGTCAAATAAGCCTTGCTTCCAGGCGTGTCAGCATACGGAATGCGACATGTGGCTCTCATGTAGCCCGTTGAGCAAGCAAACGCGTTCTCCGGATGAATCAGATGTTTGCACACGGAACGCATGGAGAGGACTTGGGCGTGCTGGCTTGACGAGCCCAACTGCATCACGCGACCTCTGTCAAGCATGAGCGCAGCAGTAGAAATGCATGATGCCATATCAATGAACCGAATCATGACCTTCGCGGCTCCCACGGTCACAACAAAGTATCCCCAGCTGGCTGGTCTCATGTGCTGGACGACTCGTCATCTGTCTCCTCGGCGATATGCCGATGCCTCGCATCCGACGAGTCCTCTTGTGCCCCTCCCGTACTTCGAGCGCGTTCTTCCGGCCGGCGAGCAAGACTAAAGCGCCGGCGGTGACCCGTGGGCCGTTCCGTGAGACTCGGAGCGCGTGGTCGCGCTTTCCCTCGAGCACGTCCGCCGAAGACGGGGATCTCGTATGTGATGGTGCGGAAGATGTAGAGGACAAGGTCGTATGCGAGCAGCGCCGCCCATGGGCCTATCATTATTATGCCCAGGAAGAGCTGAGGAAGGGTGAGTTGGTCGTGAATTGTGTGTGAGGGGTTTTGAACTCACAAACACTCGCGTGATCCATGTCTCCACAATGACGAAGCTTTCAGGGAAGATGGAAAGGACCCCCATTATCAGTGCAGGCGCGAGGGTGTCGTAGTGTGGTGCGAATGATTGCTCGGAGTCCTGTTTTCATTCGATGGCTTGCAGATGTGCGCAAAGTTCTGGCAAGTACCGAGTTGCTGAATGTGACTGTGTTTGGCCGTCTCTGGCAGTCTGCAGCGCCAACGATTCACGCAATGGATGAGAGCGGAGCGAATGGAACCAGACGGTAGCGAAGAATGGCTGAAGATGGTGTTGCATCGGTGTCTCAAGGTGGTGAGGATCAACGGAAAGATCCATGTGAGGGCGGAGGCGTCATTGCGTGGCGCGACTTCCGTTGTGGGCCGCCGCCGGTAAGCCGCAGTCTTGTTTGCATCTGAACACCCAATCGATGCTCTACCTTGCACCCACCTGCATCGTGCAATGGCTTCCACTCTCGCTCTTTCCCGGCTGATGCCATTTGGATCTGCAGATTGATCTCAGTCTGGCGCATCGAGCATTGTGAACATGTCTGCTATGTTTAGGTCGAGTGGGTCGCGTGTAGCGAGCCCGCGAAGCTAAGTAGGTGCAGGACCCTGGAAGACGATCGCTCACTACCCCTCAACCTCGCAGGCATCACAGTAAGGCTGAAGAATGCTAGAGTCACCCATTGGACGGCAACCTGCCTCACTGTGGTCAGGCCAATGGGCGCGCCGTCGCTATGCTGCACCCGTCCCCTCACTCTGCCAGCTTGAGCCTCGCACGCCCCGCCGTTGTGACACCCATTTCCACACACTCACTGACTGCAGGGACCCGTCTTGAAGCCGGTGCAAAACTGCTGCCAGGCCTGGAGAACCGTCACCGTATTGCTAGACCCAGCGTGTTGACCGACCAAAGCTTGGCTTCACTGCAGCCTAGTCGTCACCCACCCCATCACCGGCTCCCTCAGCCTTGTCACACTTCAGGCTACGCATCTTTCCAGCTGAAGCACCCCCATCTCTCATCCACTCTCAAACTTTTCTCCAAGCACCCACCCTATGTAACAAGCACTGACGCTGGTTGCCGTCTTGCCGCAGCGCCGCCGGGAGTAGGATATACTTACGACAGCTCCGTGCCCACGGCTTGCCCACCATGGACGATCTTACCTTCATCAACGACTGGGCTCCCGGGTATGGTACCTTGAAAGCCGTTTATCCCAACGGCCAGGTCGACCACATCTCGGATTGCATCGAGCCCCATCTCTTGTTAGACAAATGCCCGCTCCTGTACCACGTCTTCGAGTACGGGCATCCGAATCGCATCCAGGCCGAGATCGAGGCTCCATCGCGGACAGCCGTCATCGCTCTACTACGGTATTGCTACACGGGTAGCTATCTACCCTGGGACGCGGAATATGCGCCAATCCTCTTCATGCCGCACGTTGAATTGTTCAAGATGGCCCATGACTTCGACGTTCCCGAGCTCCAGCTTCTCACGCACGGCAACCTTTCGTGCCAGGTAAGCTACGCGTGTAGCCTGCCGAATCCTCCGCAAGATCTGCTCGAGACCATACAGTACGTCTACAAGCACTGCGCCAGGCCACAACAACAGCACGACGACCTGCGGAACACCCTGCTCAACTACTGTATCTCGGTCTTCCAGTCCAACCAGCTGGGAGACAGCGCCCAGTTCCTTCAGGTCGTGCGAGAGATTCCAGAGTTTCGTCAGGATCTCTGCCGCACAAACATGCACCGGAACTTTGAAGACGACTGTACGTAGATCCCGTGACTTGGATGTAGTCAACTAATTCTCCCAGGTGCTCTGGAGATTGTGCAGCTCGCTCTCGATACCCTGCAGCCTCGATGTGGCCGCCCTCCAACCACACTTGCTTCTCGTGATCTCCCAGCTGAGATGCTTGTCGGCAGTCCCGCCGCCCCTTATAGCGTGGCAGCCTTCGACCCCGTGCGCGATGCAGTGCGCTCAAATGAAAGCGACAATGATAGCGAAGGACATTCAACCCTCGAGGACTCCGCCATCTCCTTCGTGCCCGGTTCCTCTACGCTTGTCTTTAGGCCAAAGATCACGCAACCGGTAGCAGCCACTGGTTTCGAGACTGATTCATCGAGCGAGGATGAGGGCTTTTCCATAGTCCACCGCCCCAGACCGCTCCCATGCGCCACGCCGGATGACCCAATGTCCAGCCCGGAAATCGTCCCCTCAAACCCGCAGACCCTCAATGTCCTGGCCATGATCGGCAGCGCCTATCCCGACGACGATGAATGGACCATGCTCTGAGCGCTTTTGCTGATCTCGGCAGCGTGTTGAAGGTCTTCGCCTGCAGGTGAGGTGCGCTCGGGATCTCAGATGTCCGCGTATACCTTCACATGCACGCGCTAGCTGCTGTGGAGTCTACTGCACGTTTCCTTATTTCTCGCAAGACCATGTTTTTGTTTCGGCAACAGTCTGATGTTCCTCGCTATCTTCTCAGTGTTCTGGTTATACGGCGTTATAAGGGGCACATGAGGATGACATTCATAGGCTCAGTACATCACGATGGATCATGATTAGGCTGACGTTGGCGTTGGACAAAAGGTACGATCATTGGGCGTGCTAGGTATCACGAGCTATAATCTACATTTCATGCATGGAGCCTCTTCACTTTGACCATGTCCTGATTGCTGTTCAAGTCAAGGCTCCTTCCTAAGCTCTCCCGCGTCGCCTTTCAGGTCTAGTCGTCATCCTTCACCCCCGAATTTCAACATCCCTTGGTGTCCTCTCGTGCTCTTGGCGTCGTGCTATGGTGGTATCGTCACGAGTGCACGCCTCTTTTCGGAGTTTTTGCTTACAGCTAACAACAACAGTGTTATGTAAGAAAGACTGAACGCGTATATATAATCCTCACTATCTTGTAGAGTGTACAACCATTGCACAACGTCTCACTTATTGTCACAACATCTGAAAGGTCCATGCACGTGTTCACGTGTCGATCCACACCTGGCATCCATAAGCAGCAAGAACAGACTACTTTCTGCAAACAATTATGAGCAGTCTCCTGTGTCACTTTAATTATGTACACGGATCACTACACGAGATATTGAGCCGTTGGATGGATGTGATTGCCATGTTATGTGCTTAGCATGGCATGGCTTCCGAATTGGGGATACAATTGCTCCGCCCGAGCTTTTCCAACTGGGAAGCCGCCGCCATCTTTCTTCCCTCAACCGTTACGTACCTTGAAGACAGCAGAATCAGGTATGATTTGCTCCAGCATGAAGATGAGCTTGACGAAGTCGATCGACTGGGAGAAGGCAGAAGAGTCGCCTCGAAGAGATTCACACCAAGGCTCAGAGCGCATTTCCAGACCAGAATGCAAAGCTTTCAGATCAGAAAGCACACCCATGGAAACGAAGTGGAGGTCCATCCGCTAAGCGCTCAATTGGCCATCACTGATCAGGGCATTCACAGGCGAAAAAGAGTTCGATTTCTAGAACCCGAACGGCCCACATCTGCTGCTGACGCGTTCAGATCTGAGCAGATGAAATATCTGCATGCATCGTCCTCATCGCGCGATGTAGAGAGAGCATACTCGCTCCTCCGCAAGACACGCCTTCAGGCATGGCGCTACATGACAGCAAGCAGAACAAGCTTGCAGAGTCATCTCTACATTGACTGCCTTCTGAGTGACGTCTTGCCATGTTGGTGCGTTGTGCTTCCTAGCCAGCATTCTAGCCACCGATTCTATACTGACGCTGGACAATTGCGGGCAGTGAGGATCAAGTTGTGCACGTCAAAGGACTGGAGAAGATACACCAAGTGCAAAATTGATTTCAGTCCTCAGTAACTAAACCTGCACTGCTATCTCAAGCAAACCAACCCATTCGCTCTGTTCCAATAGCAAATATAACACAGCCGGCTACCCAGACAATATCCCAGTACCGAACCTCAAACAGTCACAATCTTCAACTTCAATCTACCCATCACCGAATATCCTCCCTGAACACACTCCTCCGGCTCTCCGTCGGGCTGTCCAGGCTGTTGATGCTACCCGCCTTGCCCGACTTTGGGCCCCTCGGCATCTGCACGGTCGCTCCGCCATGATAGCTCGTGTCCTCTCCGGCCAGCGGCCTGGGGCTCACACCCCTCAAGCTCGCCGCATTGTCGTCGCCGAACGGGTTCGTCTGGGCGCTGCGGCCGTCGAGATGCTCGTCGTAGGACTCGCGCTGGCGGCTGCGTCCGCGCTCGGGCTCTGCGGCGCCGGAGTAGGGCGCGGTGTAGGCGGTATTCGCATAAGGATTCGCATGTGTGCTCGCGGGCTCGTGGAGGCCCAGCTCTTGCTCCTCGTAGTATGCTTCGTCGCCGACTCTCGCGCTCCACGCCTCATCGGGGTCCAGTCTGCTTCCGGCTCCACGGCCCCGTGGCTGGCCGCCGTAGCCCGGCTCCTCGTACGCGCCGGCGGCGGTGCGGTTGTTCCTGTTCTTGAACTTGCGGATTTGCGTGTCGAAGAAGCCCTTGATGCCCGCGGGCGCGGGGCCCGGGTAGTTGGATGCGCCGCCGGCGCCGCGGTTCTTGAAGGCGGCGAGGGGGTTCATGGACGGGGGAGGCAGGCCATTGCGCCCGGCGTTCCAGCGGGCCCAGAAGTACCAGCCGAAGTAGCCGCCGGCGCCCAGGAAGAATAGGACGATGAAGAAGATGAGCCAGCCGTTCATTGTGTCGGTTTATCGCTGCGTGAAGCGTTACAGTCGCATGCGGGTTGCCGAAGGCTGTGTGGAGGCGCGATTGCGCGGATTGGGGGTGGTCTTGTGCGGCGCGGACGATTGCGCCGTAGAGCAGAGGAAGAGAAGAAGAAGTCTGTCTTCACTCAAGGGGTTCAAAAATGCGAGTGTATTCCACGCCGCAATGTCAATTTGTGGACGAGCTGACCTCGCGTGGCTGAGCTGAAGCCTTAGAGCGATACCGAGCGGAAGAGGATGGAGCGCACGGATGACGTAACACGAATCGCTAATAGACCTGCTTACAAGGCCCTTTGAATATAGTCAGCTTGATAGAGGACCGAGTATTAATGCTACACAGAGCAGAGCATCTTCGGTCTTCATGTCTCTGCCGTGTCTTTGCTTTTCCACCTTGTCTAGAGCTGTCAGCCTGGGCCGCATGCAGACTAGTGCGAACTGTCAGGGAAGGTGCGACCCAGATACAGCTGCCTGTCCTGTCAAGCGGAGATTGTCCACACGTCGTGATGAGCACAATGTACCCCTCCATACTCCCCTCTGCGCAGTGTGAGAGCAACGAGATACTTCCTCCGTGAATTCTACCATTTTAACATCGCGAGAAAATTAGGAGCATAGGGCCCAGATACGACATTAGACATGGCTGACTCGGACGCCCCATCTGGCGGGATCGTGGAAGCGCCTAAAGAGCGAAAAGACTTCATCTTGACTCTACCGACTCCAGACGGATCATCTGAAGTTATCGTGCACCTGCAAGGAAACGAAGATGCCACGCAACCGCCTAGTCTGGTCAACGCCACCAAGCAGCCTCGCGAATCACCAACACCATCTCAAGGCCCGCAGGACTTAGAAACACACATCATCCTCTCCACCGGCTCAGGCCACAACAAAGCGGCTGCCTTCTTCGACGACGTACTGTCTCCAGTCCTTGAAACCCTTGGCATTAAAAACATCTCCAAGCACACCACGCAGTCCGTATCCAGCATCTTGGAGCTCACCCGTGATGTCTTCCTTCCCAAGGCAAACAGCGGCACTCCCCTCCGCATCATCCTCTTATCGGGGGATGGAGGCATCGTAGACCTCGTCAATGGACTATCCTCGCAAGCCCAGAGTCAGGAGTACATCGCCCCGTCTGTCGTGCTTCTACCACTCGGCACAGCAAACGCCCTCTACCACTCCATCAACGCCGGCAAGAAGAACACATGGGGCATTTCCACACTCGTGTCCACCACGACTAAACCGCTCCCCATTTTCACCGCCACTTTCTCCCCCGGCGCAAAACTCCTCGTCGACGAAGCCCGGGGTGAGGAAGCTTTGCCCGCCGATGGCGTCCTGCACGGCGCTGTAGTATGTTCATGGGGCATGCACGCCTCCCTCGTAGCTGACAGCGACACCTCTGCGTTCCGCAAGTTCGGCGTCGAGCGCTTCAAAATGGCGGCGAAAGAGGCGCTGTACCCGTCTGATGGGTCAGCGCCACATGCTTACAGAGCCAAAGTCTCGGTCTTGAAGGCCGGGGAGTGGACTGCTTTGCCAGAACAAGAGCACATGTATCTCATCAGCACGCTGGTTTCCAAGCTCGAAGCTACGTTTTGCATTTCCCCGGCGTCGAAGCCGCTGGATGGATCGTTGCGGCTCGTGCATTTCGCGCCGACGAGTGGCGACGAGGTGATGCGTATTATGGGGCTTGCGTATCAAGGCGGGAAGCATGTCGAAGATGGGAAAGTGCGGTATGAAGAGAGTGACGGGTTGAAGGTGGAATTCCAGGAGAAGGAGGATAGGTGGAGGCGGGTGTGTGTTGATGGGAAGATTGTGAGGGTTGAGGAGGGCGGGTGGGTTGAGGTTAGAAAGGGTGGGAAGAGTGTGGTGGATGTTGTCGTTGATGATGAGTAGATATGGAAAGAAAAGTAGGATTCGGTATCATGTAACAAATGGAATCGTGAATATAGTAGTGGTATAAATACAACAAACAAAACTACGCCAAACACAAGGGATATCTGAACTATTTTCACAAACGCCATCATAAACTCCGTTCACCCTCATCCCACCTCCCTACCTCTGCCCATACCCCCCCGCAAACCCACCCCCCTGCCCATGCTGCGCCGCATAAACCGGTGGCGCCGCAAACTGCGCCTGCGTCCTCGCATAGTCCTGGGGGTTATACACATACTTGGCCCCACCGCCGGGTTTCTCATTCTCCCTTTCTCTCCTCTGATCGTGTTCCTCTCTCGTCTCCTCCATGGTCGGCAACTCGGCCGCAAAGCCCTTCTGGTCCAAGCCAGGTGAGCGCATGCCCTCGGAGGGCGCGTACGAACTGGGCCGCGACGATGCGCTAGAGTGCGAGACCTGCGACCAGCGGGCGTCAGACGGGAGGTGTGGCGAGTTGTAGGTGCTGTCTGAGGCGGTGGATGCGCGGTTGTCGTGGGGGTGCAGCATGCCTGGGGAGTGTTGAGGGTGGTAGTAGTCGCCTGGGAGTTCCATTGCGATTGTGTTGTTGGTGCTGCCGACGAGGTGTTGGGGCGGGATGTGTTGGTTGATGGATTGTGGGAAGGTGGATTGTCGGGTGGGGGACATGGGCATTTGGTATGGTTGTGTGGGGGATGGTTGGGGGGATCTTTGGTCTTGGGTGCGGCGGTCGGCGGGGTTGACGGTTTTGAGTTTTCCATTCTCCATCATGCCCTGTAGGACGCCCGAGTCAAGGAGTTCGGCTTTCTTGATGAGGCGGTCTACGAGGACTTTGGAGGCGGCCTGGAGTTCTTTCTTGACAAAGGATATCATGGTCAGGTTGCACTTGATCTCGATGTCTTCGCGCAGGTAGAGTCCTTCGGGTGGCGCGCCGAGTCCCAGCTCTCGTGTCTGTGGTGGCTCCCCGGGTTGGTTACCGCATATCTGCCATTTGTTGCGTAGGTCGACGCCCGCGGGCGCGTATGTGTGTGTTTGTAGGCCCCATGGCATGTCGTGGAAGCACCCATTGAACTTGATTGCGCCGCTGCCCAGCTTGCCGATGCCTGGAATAAACTGCACTCTTTGCGATATCTCGTACCAGCTCGCGTAGAACTCGTCGGCGGGCGCATTCCGTGGTGCTTTGATAGCTTCAAATCCAGTGACAAGCGGGTTCAACTCGATAATCTCGCCATGGCTCTGCAGCATATCAATGGCAAGCTGGCGCGGAATGAAGGACGGTATGGGCGTAATGTGCGTGTATGTGGTCTTCCTTTTCATCATCTTGGCGGTGTTCGGGGTTCTTCCTGGTGTGGTGTATTTCGAGGTACTTCGATCCGACGAGAGGGGAAGGTTGCAGAAAGCAGGTCGTCGTCAGGTGGGGAATTATGTGCTGACGGGTCCCCTGTCGATAGCGATCTGGGATTTGTTAGCAATGCCCGTCGCCGCCCAGAGCTTTCCGCGTCATATTTGCGCGGCGCATGATGTCAGATTAGGAAACAGGCAAAACGACTTACCTGTACAGTTTGGAGCAGCAGAAAGGGTCGCGACAAAATTGTGATTGCACCCAAGCAATCTCCACTATATTGCGAGTACGGTTTCGCACGGCGCATCCTCTTCTTGTTATCGTCACTCCCAAGCTGTAGGGCTGGGCTAGTTACGGGACTATTCTTAGCCGACGTCTGTCAGCTGGCGGGCTGTGGGGCCTGATCGCTGCATGCCTCAGCCCGCCTCCACGCAACAAAGTCTGCGCATTCACCGATTCTATGGAAGTTTGATATTCCGTGTCAATGCTGGCCTTTTTCACCATTCTCACTGCACGCTTTGCTTGCTGGTTGCCGTCTTTTCCTCATCTTCCATCCTGTCCTCACTTTTCTCCAAATATTGAATGTTCGGGACCCTGAGCATCCGACGACGACGCTACACATCTGCCAAGCGCAGCGATTGGATAATGCAGGAGCAGCTGAAGAATTCCTCGTCATTCCTGTGATGATCATTATTGTGGGCCGTCCGATCCGTGTCTTGGGGTTTGAACTTTATTGTGGTTCTGGGTGAGATCTTCGCCATCGCAGCATGAGCCGTTTTGGATTGCGGCCTAAGGTTGTGACAGATGGAATCCTTCGATTGGCGGAAGCTGGGCGACGACTTCTCGTTTCACCCCCTACGAAGTCAGACATTGTCGACGAAGTTGGTAAAGTTTTAAACTCATACTGCTGCTGTGCAATTCCAAGCTGATGGTTGGTGCGTCGAGTGCAGCCTGCAGTCTGGCTCGTGGAGGCAAGGAACGTTTGAAGAAGGTCAACGACAATAGTATTTTGCGCGTACTGATCTTATTTCAGTATGAGATGTTGAGGATGTAAACGCAAGAGATGGAAAAGAAGGCGTGGTGATGCGGATGGGCGTGCCTGGCTGTTTGTCGCGGTGCAAAGAAGTAACGACATTCTGCGCCTGCACACTACACCAAGATGGCAACCACGGTACGCCGGCCGAGTCGTAGATTGAAGTTTTCCTGGCCAAACTAACACCATTCCCAACACCATTCCCGACACCAGTCCCAACACAATGCCATTCATTATGAACACACAACACAATACAAAATTCCGCTGCATCGGTGCCGGCTGCTGCGGCAGCGTATGGACTCCTGAAATCGCAACAACATGGGTCATCAAATGCGAAGATGGCGGCGACCGTGGACGGTCGGTTGCAAACGATCAGGTTGTGCACCACAGAGTTCTCACAGCCGACGGCGACGACTACTTCGAAGCCGACCACCGACTCATGGTGCGCATACCCTAATCGCTCGAGCTCCTAGACGCAGACGACGAGTGGTGGGACATCAATCGACCAACTTCCCAGCCGGCCGGACAACTTGCAAGAGTTACCTGCAAGAGCGCATACCCGTCGTACCACTCGAGATTCGCGAGCTCCTAATCACACGTTACTGTCCGCAAGCTCTCCAGGACACCGCAAGAGCAAGCCGCGAGAACGAAGACTGCCTCATCCGCGTATACGCTGGCAAGCGAAGGCAATATGGCGGCTGACCTCCAGCAATTTTCAACTTGCGCAACTATGGCCTGCACGTCAACCAGATGCACGAACTCGGCCTCGATACCGATAGGATTGCACAAGTACTTGCACGTACGTTGGCCCACTGTTACTGGCGCGCACACGTCGACGCAAATGACGTTGAATTCGTCCTTGCGCCTGCAACCGCGCCAACTCGGGCAGTAACATGTTCTTTCAGCATCTCTGGACTGGAATCTCAGCTTGTGATTTGGATGCTTGACTTCGACTGCGTCCGCGTCATGAGTCAAGATCGCGAGGGCATCCAGCAAGCCGTGAAAGCATTCTACCAAAACGATGCGTACTTTCCTCGTCCACATTTCTTCGGTCATACGAAGGAGGACGTTGCTTTGTGGAAGCTGTTCTGCACTCATTTTGTGGATCAAACTATGGACATTCTGGGCGTGGAAGGCCGATGGTTGGCAGATGAGTGGGTGAGGCAGATGGAAGAGGAAGGTAAGCGTCGGGCTGCAAAAGATGAGGAGTGTGCGTGTCGATAGATGAGCACTGGAGTTCGGATATGTTCATTCTCCATCGCACGTCTCGTGCACGAACTGAGGGAAAGTAGAGGAAAAACACCCGTCATTTGCAAATACTACACTTCGAAAAGTACACATCAATCTAAGAGCACTTCTAAACCAGAACCCCAGTACGCATCCCGTACCTCACACCCTCCAACTCTCTACATCCTTCTCCACACTCCAACCTTCTACATCCTCCACACTCCCACCCTCCACACCCTTCCCCAAGCTCGCATAAACCGCCGGCGCAATCCCATGCGCAAAATACCTCTCGCCACCAACGCCTCGCTTCGTCCTTACCGCCCTCACCCCTCCGACCCGCTCGCCAGCGTCAGTAAATCCAATATCTTTCTCACGCTTGCCATCCTTAGCACCATGATGTTTGTGCTCCTTCTCTTTCCAACCTTTCCCACCTCCTTGACCAATTCTCGAAAAAACATACGCCGCATTTTCCAACGCGGTGTGCTGCCCACCAGGTTGCGGGGCGGCAGGATAATCACGGCCCTTCAATCCCCCAACCGGTTCGCCAGTCGAAATGAAATCCATATCCTCTTGACGCTCGTCATCATGGTACATATCTCCCTTCTCTTCACGATCTTCCACACGCCCTTTCCCACCCATCATATACAAATTTGGCGCATTTTGCAAGGCGGTGTGCTGTTTGTCAGGTCGCGACGCGCCGAAATTCTCACGCTTGAAATGGCCCTGGCCCCATTCATGGCCAAATTCGCCTTCCACGGGGCCGGAGGGCGCTTGTTTGGCTGCGTTGGGGTCGTCGTATACATCTGGGGCGAGTTCGTGTGAGGAATGCGAGTTTGGGAGGACTGTGACTTGTATTTTTACTTTGGTGGGTTCGTCTGGGGAGGAGAGGGGCTGGGAGTTGTTTGGGAGGTGTGTAGTTTGGTTGGGGGGGTTGATTGGGGTCGTGCTATTAGACAGGAGGGTAGAGTTCGCAGAAGTGGAGGAGTTGCATGGTGCGGTCTGGTTTGTTGTGGTGACGACTTCTTTCTGCTCGAGGTCGCGCTTGTACACGCTGTTCGCTCCCACCCAATTGAGCATTTCATCAAGATCCTGTTGTGATCCGTCAACCACATCTAGACCTTCTTCGCGACGATGGACATCGTAAACGTTGTATGAGCTCAGTACCTCCAACTGGCTTGGCCTGCTCTGGCCGGAGCAGCCCACTCTGACTTCGGCACATGCTTCCGTCTCTTTCTTGGTGATTTTGAAAGCATGTGCGCATTTGACAAGCGCATCGAAGTCGCATCCAGTATCTTTGCTTTTCCGTGCGTTGAGGTTGGTTTCGCGGCGATACACGTCAGGGACTTCATACCCGTCAAGAGCTTCCACTTTCTCCTTGATTTGAGCTGTATCATTGTCCACTTTGGTGCTTGGTCTGCGAGATCCGGCTCCACTCGAATTTTCATGCTCTTCATTTTTCTTGTTCCTGTCAGCTCGATCATGCGACTTCTTCTCGCGCCTAACGACTTTAGACTCTACCATATCTGCAAGGTACTGGGTGACGTCTGGGACAACCTCATGGTCACTGACCATATGTTCATTACCTCCGCTGTCAGATTCACTCAGCTCTTCTGGTTTCAAAGACCGCATACAAGATGCTCTCTTCTCACTGCCGGAACGTGCATAGACCGCCTCGCTCGGCAAGTGAGCCTCATGGCAAGGTTTCCACAGAGGTAGCTCAATCACACGCACCGGAGAGGCTGCTGGACTTGGAACTTCCTGTCGCTTCTGGACAGGAATAGCCTGCACATCACGCCGCTGGAACTTGTCACGAACCGACTGGGAGTAGTGCGCATCGCCAACGTTGGCTCCAGTCTCTTCTGGTGGTGATGGAAAAGGTCCAGAGCCACTGACGTCGAGTTGTTCGGCCGTTGCTTCAGACACGTCCTCACCTCGTCGGTAGACAGCCGGCGCTGGTAACAAAATAACGGTATCGGCGGGCATGATTTCAGGAACACCCGAAGCCACGATAGAGGAAGCAAGAGAGAACGCGACGCCTGATGTACTAGAGGAGGTGACCGAGGAAGGAATGACAGATGTAGCTGGAGGAATGGCTGAGGATGCACTATGCGGTGTGTCGGGAGGAGGAACGGAAGATCTGACGGGAAGTTCACTGGGAGGTGCTCCAGCAGGGTAGCGAGGGACGTCCTCACTCCCTCCTTGGCTTTGCTTGCGATGATCATTCAGTTGGCCCGCATCGTCTCCCCACTTTCCTTCTCCATTTCCCCAGCCGGGTCGTCCATAGCGTGCTTCGCGACGATAGATGCGTGGAGCCGGACGCATGATTTCCACAATTTTGCCACTGCGAGGTGATGCAGACAAGGACAGCTTGTAGAGTATTTCTGCTTCTGACCTCGGAACGTTGTTGGGAAGTCGTACCGGATTGTGTGTGTTGGCCTGAGGCGACCCGAGTTGTTCCAGGCTTCGACGATGCACCTGGCTGGCTCGCTCGTGAGTATACGCGAAAAGGCTGTTTGCTACGAACGGCGCATTTGGGCCAGTAGGTCCAGCACTATGAGCACCTCCTACAGGTGGTTGTCCTTGCGGCTCAATGGCACCGACAATTGCAGCAACACCGTCAAACACGGAAGATGTGGCACTGTCCGAAGTAGGCTGGGGTGTAGATATCGGCTTTGGGGGTGCAACGCCATTTGGATCGCTCAGGATTGCATTGGACGTCGCGTGGCCGTCGCCGTTTGTTGGCTGATACTCCCGGCGCCATAGTTCGTGCGCTGTTTGATGAGTATGCGCGAGTAGTCGTGTTCTGTCCTCCAGAGGTTCAAAGTTTAGACCAGGCAACGGTTCATTTGCGTGCTGCGTTGACGAGGTCCCTTCTTTATCTTTACGATGTGCATGTTGGAATTCATGAGGACCCTGACTCGTGTCTTTGGGGTTGTTTCCATTTTGTTTGTAATCATTGCCAACAGGATCGTGGGTTTCTTTGCCATCGGCATTAACCTTGTTCGCAGGGGGCAGAGAGCTACCAGAATTGCCAGATGATCTCTTCTTGGAAGTCGATTCGGGGTGCGTGGGCCAGCTTTCTTTACATGTCAAAATCTCTGACGAGGAGATCCTGGTGTTACCGCAAAAAGAGCTGGCGCACTTCACAAGATCCACAGGAGGAACGATGGGTGCTGCCAGGTAAGGTGTTGGTAACATAGCCAACAACCCTATGCGTACGAGGGTTCCGCATACCACCATTGCGGCTATTGGACTTAGAGGTAGGCGATCAAGACGATTTTATAAGAATCGAGGAGAAGCGAACAAACAAAGGCAGGAAACAGCGACAGGAAAGTTGATGACCAAAATGAAAGACTACAAAGATTGATGATAGATGTTGTGCGTTCAAGAATTGTTTGCGATGTTGTTGTGAGGAAGATCTCCTTTTATTGCGTTGCGCCTTTAGCCCGCCACAGCATGCCCGTCACCGTAATAAAAGCTTCCAAAGGGAGTCCGATCAACTGAAACAGCGGACATTGCTCTATGCTTAGCTATTAGCATACATCTCGAGATTGGTATTCCGCAAGTCGTGATACTGACGCTACCAACATCCCTGAAAAGTTTAACATGGACGGTTGCGCCCAGTTGGAAAAGGGGCTGAACATGCGGCAATGTACGCAAACGCCGGTGCGATATACAGAACTTCGTATGTACCTAGTTATTCTGGGATCGGGAACTCGGTAACGCTCACATGATTGGGTGTTGAAGCTTTTGGCCCCTTTCGGAGTTTTTGTGGGCGATGACAAACTCCGACATCCAACAACACTAAGCTTGACAATGAAGGTTTATTGATTTTGATCAAAGCATAGCACTACGCGTGCATGAGCTGTATACATGCATTTGCCACTGCGGAAATCACCAACATGGCGCTTCGAGAAGGCACCTAGCCAAGTGGAGAGTATCGGCATACTCAAAGTAGTCTAGGCTGCCGCAATGCGACCATGTAAGTAACTCCAGTGATGACTTTTCATCTCATGTTTCAGTTCGTCTCGTGTGGCTTCATGGAGGTGGAGAAGGTTGTCGTACGACTCTTCCAGCTTCGATGCTAGTGGCGAACCATGCGCTTATCGGGGATACTGCTACGGGTATAGGAGTGCCTAGTACACTGGGACACTCGACGATATCCGCCATATCATGATGTTCATCTGCATGCCAAATGAATCAGGCCCGATTGTTTGTTGCTGAGCCGGCCACTGCCACCGACCCAAGCCGTGCCGCAGGTTGACCAACATTGGCCATGTCAAATTCCACCGTTCCAAGAAAGCCAGCGCCGCTGTCCTTTGCGGCCTCGCAATGGTTTGAAGGTCCCGACGGACAATGGTCGAGCTTTGTAGGTATATGCTAATGCGCATGAACTATGACAGACACCTGCTGACTCAGCTCGAGGTGGTGCGCGCCGGTACACCTGAGCAGTCTTTTCGTGTATTACCATCCACAGTTACGAGCGAAACATTTCTTCCTTTGAACTCGGCGTGCAAAGAGGGTTCCCCGGTACGCAGCAGGCATTTAGAATGTGATCATGTGATCTGAGCTGACTGCCCGCAGACAGGGTGTCCTTTTTCGCGCGGCGTCGAAACGTATAATGGCAAACCCGGTGATGGCTTCCAACCCAAAAACTCGGGGACGTGGCACGAGATTGGAATCTACAGGGTCGCGGCGCGAGAAGAGCTTCGCTACGATGCTAGCGGATTATATGGCCTTGAATCCCTTGGCCTGATGATCGCAAACTCCGGAGGACCGACTTTGCAGAGCCAAGTAGTCGCCGGGGTAGTCAATCCGAAGTTCTGGGTCGGCAGGCTGGGCATGGACGTGAAGCCGAGCAACTTTTCAGAGTTCGATAACCCACAGCGAAGCTTGATCAAAACTTTGAAGGAGGAGAATCACATACCTAGTTTGAGTTATGGCTATACGGCTGGCGCGTATTACAGTAAGTCTGCAGCTGCAAGATAGTCCATTCCATCTCATCATCAGTCAGAAAGACCGCAGGCATTTGGTAGCCTAATCTACGGAGGTTACGACAAAACTCGACTTGTCATGAACAACATCAGTTTCCCTTTCGACACGAATGACAGTCGAAAGCCCAGCCTCGACATTCGGTCGATTGTGAGCCAAGATTCTACGAACAGGACGGTAAACCTGCTGCCTGAGGGAACTGTATATTCGTTGATCGACTTCGCGGAGGCGCAGATGTGGCTTCCTGTCTCGGCGTGTGATGCGTTCGCCAAAGCATTTAACCTGACATACGACAGTAGTACGGACCTATACTTAGTCGATCCAGGAACCCGTTCTAGATTACTTCAGCAAAATCCTTCAATAACGTTCGGCCTGGGACCAACGGCGAACCCTGCTGAGCGTCTCAATATTGTATTGCCGTATAGCGCCTTTGACCAGCAGGCAACATACCCGATCTATCCGAATGCCACTAGGTACTTTCCGATAAGGCGAGCGGACAACGACACCATGTATACCATTGGCCGCACCTTTTTCCAGGAAGCGTATGTCATTATCGATTACGACAGGGGAAACTTCTCCGTGCATCAAGCTCTATTCCCCGCAACGACCGAGAAGCAAGATATCGTGGCCATATTGAGTCCAGAACCAAATGATGCAGTGATGCGTATAGCCAACCATGGACCGTCCTGGTTGACCAAGGGCGCTATCGTGGGTATATCGATTGGTGGTGGGACGATATTAGTATTCCTTGCCCTGCTCAGTTTATGGCTCCTTCGACGGCATATTGTGGCGAAGCGCGAGGCAGCAGCAGCTTCACGAAAAATAAAGTGGCACATCGAAATCGCTGACCAGCCTACGATCGAGACGGGTGGATCTGCGTTCTACGAGAAAGATGGCCGTCAGGTTGTAGAAATGGAGGGCCATCCTCTTCCTGAGCTTCAGACTGCATATGGACAGTCCATGAACAGGGATTCGGGAACGAATCTGAGTGTTATAATCGAATACTACGAGATGGCAGACTCGAACAGCCTTTACGCAGAAGAAGAGCATTACGTGGTCCCACTGAAAAATCGACCGCCACCGGGATGGATATAGAGATTGAACAAACCATTCTATCGAACTCGACTCACGTCTAGAGTCCGGTCTGCGACGCCTCGTGACCGACGCATTGATGTCGAATGTCGAATGCCGAAGCCGCAGTGAATGCAGCCTTTTAGTCTCCGGGTACCTAGGCAACCCATAGGCGCGCATCACCTGACCGCAAGCTCGGGGCCGTGCGCTTGGTGAATACGTGTTTAGCTTGAACTTTCGAAACGTCATCGAGCTACAACAGCTCGCTAGCTCTACCGGTCGCGCACCAGAGGCTTTATATACCTAATCGTCGCCTAGATCTGTTGCACCTCAACCTTTCGCGAGAATGACGCAATCTGGGGAATTGAAAGTTCGAGGTACAGCACCCGGTCCTTACGGGCCTGGGAACCCTCCGCCACCACCACCGGGCCCACCTCCTCGCAATACAGACCGCAAGCGAAGTCGCGATAGCGCTGTGGATCTTCCAGCACCGCCGCCGCAGTCACCTTCGTCAGCTAAGAAGTACGAAAAATCTTTCAGGAAGCTGAACAGCAGACAGAAGAAATTCCGAAAGCAAGCAATGGACAACGCGAGATTCAATGAAAGCCGAGATCGTGGCCGAAGTCGGTCACCTGTACGCGGTGAAGGCCGGGGCAGCCAAGTACGAAACCGCGAAGAGCCTTTTTTGAATGGGAATGGAACTGGAGGCTACCAGGGCAGAACCTCTTTGAGTGGTTCGCAGGACCGTCGGCAGCCGCTCAAGCAGGCGCGCCAGTTCACACCCGATCAAATCCTCGACGAAACTTACGGAAGACTCTCGCCGGGTATGGATGGTCGCGACAGCTATCGTCAGACTTCAGTCGATACGCACCGCAGACCTGTCGCGCGAAACGAGTGGCCAGAGGATCAATCGTGGTCCCCGCGTCAGACTGTTGATGCACCAGGCTATGCGTCGCAAGAACACACTGGTTGGCAGGCGCAAGTTACGCCATCGCCTAATCAACCTACATTGGGTCACGGAGAAGGTGAGGAAATGAGTGACGTGCCTGTGAACTTCGGAGACTGACTGCACAAAAGGGACAGGCGGACATATGCAGAAGCATGGCATTGCGTCTCTTCCTCCTCGTCCCCCAAGCCAGGCTTTCAACATAGAGGACGAAGTCGACTGGGGCGATGACGATCCGGCCGGTATGCCCGAACCTATTCGATCGTCTACTTTGCCAACGTACAGCGATGCGTATGCGGCTTACAGTGATCGCATCCCCCAACACAAGGGTCAAACCCAGGAACAAGCGTTCTCCCCGGTTCATGACGAGCAGCCTCGGCAGCAGCAATCTTGGAGGGGCTCAGACCATCAGCCTATTTGGAAAGAAGAAACCCATCAGGACACTTGGAATGGAGGAGATCATAAGAAACCCTGGAAGGGCCAAAACCAACAACCTCAGCATCAGAACGGTCCGCCACTCTGGGGTCCAGATCCCAATCAGCGTCCCCCAAAGACACGCTCTGGGAAGCCTCGCCAGCGGGATTTCAATGGTCCAGATTATGTCGACATGACCCCTTTCAAGAAGCCTGTTGATCGTGCTCAGTCGTTTGAATCGCTGTTGCAACCCGACCCTGCTCTCGTACAAGGCCCGCAAGTCCCAGAGACTGTGTACGATCTACGCAAGTACGATGGACACATCACCGCTCTACACAAAGGCCTTCCCCCAAAGCAGCGGTTCATCAACGGCAACGGTAAAGTCGCACCGTATGTGTACGGAACTGTCCAAGGCTTGGATTTAGGGCTGTGCTTCTCTACCTTCTGCACCGGTTTCAAGTGCGAGATGGGCGTCAAGTGTGCCTGGCGCCATCATCCGCTAACCAAGTCTGAGCGCGAATGGATCCTGGCTAAGGGAGGCTCTCGCGGCAAGCGATTCTTGGAGAACCTAGTACATTACTGGGCCGTTCCCGAGGTGCCGGTACCAGGAGCGAGCATGCACGACAGGTGATCTGGTGAAATAGGGCGCCACACTGCGCGGTGGAGAGAGTGACTAGCTGTCGCGGCCCGTGCGATGTTTGGCGGGTTGATATCTGGCGGGTGCGCTGGATACTGTTCTTTGGTAGCGTACTGGAGTAAGGTTGGATTTACAAGGTGCTGCCTTTTGTGTGCAACCACCCTCTGATGTCGTCTTCTCCCTGCAAGCCGATCATAATCATTTTTCCGAACGCATCTACATCTTCAGGGCTGGCCGACGTCATTACCTCAGTAAAGTCGAGTCCTTCAATAAGAAAGTGCTTCTCATCATTCCACGCAATAGCATATTCGAATGCGCTCTTTGCGTTCCAGAGATGTGCAGACAAGGTGAATCGATTTCCGAAGGCAAGGTGAGTGCTACAAGGTGCCGTCTCGCCGCGCAAGAGATAGCATAATGTTATAAATAGGTACAACGAAAGGATCGTCCGCCGGAAGGACTCCCGAAACATGTAGGCAGCCCAGGCTGAAGAAGCAGCTGTGCTGGGATAGAATGGGAGCGAACCAGTTGGATCGATCTGTTGCGCAGAAAGAGGGAGAAGTGCAGTCCCAATCTCTTCCATCAAAGGAAGTAGAAGTTCTGCTTGGCTGTATAGCCTGACATCGCCACCAAAGACGAGCATGATTTGGTACAGCATGACAGCATGGGCTCGAGCAAGAAGCTCGTTAGGTTGTTGTGGGATTGGATCGGCAAGGATATCTCGGACGCGTTCCCGAATAAATCTTGCAACGAACTCATCGTTAGTACCGTTTCGGGCGTTGTAGAGCGCGCACGCAGCGTACGCATCCTGTAAATGTCGTGGCATGTGATTCTCGTAGAGCATAGAATGTTGCCAGGGCGTCCCATTTTGCTCGACCATTGACCTCGGTGCTAGCTTAAGCTGCTCGATGCTCCAATTAATTCGCGTCCTGGCAGAAGGCGCAATTTGTGCTGTAGAACAGGGTTGGCCCATGTAGTTTAAGGATCCTCCAACTACCATCCGGTATTCTCCATCTGTCGAGTCGCACATCATGTTGGATGAAGCATCCAAAGAAGTGATGCCAGCCGATGAATCGAAATCTGTAAAGTCGGTATTGCGAGGATACGGAAGAGGAGGAAAGTCGAAATCCAAAGCGAACGTGTCGTCTCCATTTTCGAGACCCAAAGACATATCGGCAACGTCAAAGTCTTCAGGAGTATCGATCATGCTTTCCTCGGATGTGGGGAGCTGGCCGGAGGGCTGTGGGGGATATGTGCATGCTAGCCGCTGTTTCCTGCATCGCGCGCAGCTAGGTTGGCCCAGGCTGCATTTCCGTTTTCCCTTCGCACATTCTGAGCAAGCCTTCTGCCTTCCTTGGGAGTTGACTGTCCTCATCCTATCTGGCGGCATGATATGTGGGTTTGCTGGTCGTGAGATGGTCGTGAGGTCGTGAAGTTTGACGTTGGAAGGAACAGGGGAAATGCCGCTGTTTCGTGCACTGACCATTTCTGCACTGCCTCGTAAGCGGCGACGTCTTCCCAACTACATCTTACACTTTAATGCCCCTTTGCATCCCACATTCTAGCGCCTCCCATCAAAACTTTCATAAAATACCTGCAATCTCTATGCGCTCTCGTAGGTTGTGTCAGCGCGACAGCCCATACCTTTGGGCGAGGTGCGGAAATTCCCTGTAGATGTGGCATAGTTCATCATCTGAATCTGCAATTGGCTTGCTTTTGAGAAGCATTAGAACAGATTTTAACAGCAGCTATAGCGCGTAGTTTAAGCTTTCTCGCATCGAAGTCAACCGTTCGCGAACGTTGGTCCGACTACGAGATATGTGGACGTGCTCCCCTCCCACACCTAGCGACCAATCCAGATCACCAAACTAACGGCTCTTAGCTGGAATACCCATTCCCCCCGTCGTGCGTAGCCCACGCTGATCTGATCTCCCAGCTCGAACTGCCTTGCCTCTTTGTCTTGCATCTGATACTATATCTCACGATATCCCCGATTTTGCCTCCAGCGCCGCCACCGTTTTACGCCGCTCGCAATGACAAAGAGTAAACCAAGTGCAAGGGTGTAGCCAGCCTGCCTTGCAAAACCCAAATCCTTCGATGCGATGCCCGGGCTGTATGGAACGAGGGCAAGTTGATTCCTTCCGCGTTTCGCCCATCTCCTCTTCAGCATAGCAAAAGCTCCTATTCCTGTAGTAGTTATTGCAAGCAATATTCCGAAGATGAACACGCCATATCCGCCCATCATCGCGCTTTGAGCAATGGCAAATGCCGAGCCCGCAACAACGTTACCTATTCCGGCGTGGATGATCGCTGCTGAACTGCCTGAAGTGTTGTCAGTGAGAGAAAGCTGTAGAGATAAACATAGTCGCACGTACCTGCGGCGATGCCAACGGAAGTGAAGCCCATGGCTGAAAGGATGACTGGCGTGATCACAAGGCTTACAAGTAGAACGACGATGGCTGCTGTCTCCCAGGGATGCATCTCAATCCATCTGCCTGCTGCCTTTGCAATGCCGACAAAGCCAAGTTTCTTGCAAGTCGCAACCGCGTCTGCACAGGCATCACGGGCCTGACCTAGGATGAGATTCGCCTTGTCGATCACTACTTTGTACACGGCGTTGAACGGATTGCTGGCACCTGCGGCTCCGCTGTTGACCTCTGTGACGGGGGTGTTTGGGAGACGAGTACTTGCTCGTGGTGTGCTATTATCCGGTAAGCTCGTGTGATCTGATTCGGTGCTGCTTGTTCGTGTATACGTTTCATCTGGGGTCTCGTTGTCTTTAGTTTCCTCCGCTCGTCTAAGATGGAATTGTTCGTCTTCTACGCCTAGCAGAGGTTCCGCCTCTTCTTCCGGTGGGCTGTGAGTTGTGGACTCCTCACTGGTCTTGCGCCTAGCAACGCGTGCAGCACACCATCGGTTGATGGTCAACGCGGCTATGCCACATGCTTTCAGAAATTTATTGTTCATGACGGGTAATCTAGGTGGTGTTGCTGAGAGTGGCCGACGATGCTATTTGGAGTTGAAGAGTGAGAATCAAAATGTGTCGGTGAAGGACGTGCGGTACTCACAGTGAAACCAGCACTCACGGGAAGTGTCTTAAACCTTCGATCACGCCAAATCCTTGGACCAGATGTATCTCATCCGCACGCAAAGACTTCGTCGTGAATCTCACACGCAAGGTATGAGACTACTGGATGATGATCTTACCTCCAAAAATTACCCCCAACATACGACTCATCAAGTTCTTGACTGTCTCAGTGCTGTGTCGATGTTGTGAAAGAATCGCACCGTCTATTGCTCTTAGTGATCGTCGTCTCATGTAACATCAAGCTTGTGAGCATTAGTGAATCAGTGAGTGAATGATAACAGCTTCGGGAGCTCAAATGACGCAATGGCCGCGGCTATGCGTGAACTGCACGCACAACACTACTACTTTTCGAATTGCGCTAGGACGCCCGCAAAACATCCACACCCATTCCACCTCGAGGCTCTCAACCACTTCCACGGCATCAACCAGGAGACCAACATAGGACCTACCACCAGTGCATTAGACAGCCAAGATGTTCCATTTGACTAAAGCGATACACGGATTGAAGGATGTTCCTGGTGGAGGAATGAAAAAATGGCACGCTCGTTCGCAGCCCAACCCGAGACTCGAAAGTCAAGATCCTTCAGTGCCATCAGCGGTAGTCGCACAACCTCCGGTACGTCTCGCGTAGATATCTTGGTAGCCACGGTGGCGGCACGGGGATTCACAAGCACGAGATACATCGGGCTCTTATTCTAACGACCACTCGTTTGCAGGATCCAGCCGTAGACCAAGAAGATGACTCAGTACCACAACAGCGGCCGCGTAAGAAGCGCAAGCTCCCCCATCGCAAAAGCCGACCTCATTTACCAGGCGCCGACCCTCTAGTACCTGTCCCTGTGAGTGAACACGCCCAATTTATACAGTCAATCCGTAGTCTTAACTAACTCCGCGGAGGCCGCCGCAGTGACCACAGGATCGAAACGTCCTATCGTGGAAGGATTGTCGTCGCCGGGTGTCGCTTCTGGCTCTCTTCGCTCCCTTCCATCACCTGCTCGCACACAAGGCGTATTGCCGACGATCACGCAACTAAGCAACTCGAACGTGCGTGTACAGATGCCAGATGGTCTGATTCAGCGCATCAAGCCCGTGGCGGGGCTGAAGGTTGCCATCGAGCGATACCTTCCACCGCCTGGAGACTACTACGATCAATACACTCTGAGCACGAACTTTGAAGGCAACTTCTTCAACATGTATTTTGACAGCGGTAGCACTGGAGCCACTACCAAGTGCGCTTGCTGTCCGGGGAAAACACCACGGTATCCCTCGCAAGAAGCGCACCAAGACCTGCTTAGTTTGCAAGACTTCGTCGCATCTAGGAGCGGAATGTCAGAAGATGTACGTGACTCTTCGATGGCTGAGGGACCACCAGAGCAAGCCGCACGCGGCACTGGAATGCAGATTCATCCGACGGCTGGTGAGCAAGCATACCTGGTTGTTGCTGGGGTTCTGAAGGACCGGAAAGACTTGGAGGGAACAATCGTGGTGAATATGGAGCATCCACGCGTGAGAGATTTTTTACTCGGGGAAGAGACCACCGCATGTGCTCGTCGGCAAGAGGGTCGACCTGGCAATGACTACACTGAGCCTTGCTGCCAGCGCGCAGGAGGACCCCAACGAGATCGGGGCCACCCAGAAGCGGAGCGCAACCAAGAAGAGGAATTCTGACCAGGACAGCACTACGCCAGAAGTAAAGGATGTTGCCAGACGATGGAAAGCCATCAAGCAGACAGAAGCCGCTGAATGAAAGAAGATTGATGAGAAGAGAGAAGAAATAAGCACAATGAAGAAATATGCCAGATTAGTAAAACTTCAGAGAATTGTAAGAGAGCAGGAGGATATTGAAGCGGAAACTACAAGGAGTCACAAGGCTCTCCGCAAGCTTCACCGTCAAACAAAAGCTAATGGGCAGCGCTGGAAGGTGCTACTGGACGAAATCGAGGAATTTGACGAAGAGGGGGAGTATGACACTACCGACGAGGAAGACTAGTGGATATAAGAGCTGGTCGGAAGCATCAAATAGGAGCATGTAATTAGGACCCTAGCAGTCATACTGTAGTTTGTTTCATCCTTTGCTCTCTGACATGTGCTTCTAGGAAGACTTAGAGCGCTAGTTTAGAAAAATATAATGCAACGTCCAAAACGTGATAGCTGTAAAGAAACCGAACGTGAGAAGACGAGCGTGACTAGACACCACGCGATTCTTCAACGTCAAATGCTAGAGTGAGTCTAGTCAGGCACTGATAGCGAATAGAACAAAAAGGGGAGTGGGGGAGGCAGACGTGTAGACAATGACGCCTGAAAGACTTGGCTTTGGCTAGTGACATAGTGTTCGAACAGGGAGCGATAAGGACAAAAATACACACGTGCTGTGAATGTTCTTTGGATGGTTACCCACCCAAGTACTAAACCGGCGGAATACTACCGATGCAAGCTGATGGGCTATTATCGGAGGGTCTATAGTGATCTTGATGTATGTTAAAGATTTGAAGAATAGTAAATGATATTGTAACAGTGGAAAGTCAGGGGGGAGGACTGCGCTGCATTGGCTATCTGAGGTGGGATGAGCTGCATATATACATGACCAACCATGAGCTATCCCAACTGTTACTAGAGTGGTTCTGGGCAAGGCCCAAACCGTTACAGATATGTATGCAAGTAGAGTGGATTTTACTGACGTATCATACACTGACTTGCGCCCCAGCTTCGAATTGACAAGTCCCGATCCTGCTTGTATTTCCGCCGCATGACACAATATTTCGAAAATGTTGTTGCGATATCGTCAAAGGAAACCAATGGCAAAGCGGGTACTCCTAATCTGCAAGCTCAAGTCAAAGTCGGGTTTTGAAATGTTCCATAACAACCACGCAGCGTACAGTGGATAGTACGCTATCCTTTCTCGTACCGTTAATCTGGGTGGTGACCTTCGACTGTGTATCCAGATTTTATGATGCAGCGTTCAATGCTTGAAAGGGTCCGAAGCCAAGTGGAACTGATTCTTTGTACGTTGGACTTTGTTGTCTTTGCTGACAAGAGTTTGTGCCTGGAATCATCCATCATCAGTGTATGGTCAGGTGCGATCTGCGATATTGTTGCCTTTGTTGTGTCGTTGTGTTCCCTACCTTCCTGCTCTTCCAACGCCAAGACCGACCACGTGCGCACGCGCAGACGGACGACCCCGGTAACACGACCCCGGTAACACACGGTGACACCTGTGCAACATCGTACGTCTACCCAACACTTCACATCGCCGTCAACGCAAGACAACGACATGGCGAATCCATATCTCATACAGGCGCTCTACGGGCCAAAGCCTGATGTTCCAGAGCCGAACGACGTCAAATCTTCGCCAGCACCACAAGGATTGTCGCTTGTGGAGAGACTGTACGGTCCTCCTCGAGCTGTAAAATTCGAGCCGGTCGATCACATACACTCGACAAGACGGCAGATGGAACATGTCGATGGTTAGTCGGCCCAGGAGAGGCGCGAATATCTTCGGCTCATACTGACGCATTCTAGTCGAAACGGAGGACCCAGAGACAGTTACCGAGCGGTGGGCACCGACCGGCCCCAATGTGTTGCCTTTGGGTGTTAAATCATCTGAGAATGGCGCGGTCATAGTTACACCTGCTCCATCGAAGCAGCCTCCCGCCGCCTCCGAAAAGGCCACTCCATGGGCTGCTCTCAAACTTCCGCCTGAGCGTTACCTTCCTCCACCGGGGCCCTTTTACGACCAGTTCGGCCTGGCGCACGTTCTTGAGATAGACTTCTCGCAAGACAAGTGTTGGACGTGTTGGAGTTTGCAGTCGACTTGCTCGAAACGGGGAACATGTACGAAGACGTGCAAAGTGTGCGACACAAGTGAACATCCCGGCGAGGTAAGTGCGAAATCTGAATCTATTATCCATCAGCTTTTACGGTGGAATCGCACATCAGTTTCGCGCTGTCACTGTCTTCAAGAATCCATCGCTGACTCAGACGTTCAGACATGCCCGATGCTGTACTGTACAATCAGCTGGTTCAATGACCGCAAAGTTAAGCTCAACGTTCTGAGAACCCAGTTCCGACAATTCCGACCGTCTCAAAGCGAGCTCACGACTCTACAACGGATGCACCTCGTCCTCGAAACGACAGATCACAGCGCGCCGATCACGCCCAACCTGGCGAACCCATTCGTCCAAAAGTTTTACCTAAACAAGTCGGCGTCCCGGATGTTGGATATGAGGCCATGCAACTCAAATTCGGAACCCACACCAATAATTGGGCGTGGCATGCTGATGCGGCGCGAACAGCAGTCATCAACACCGGTCGTGATAAGTCTTGATCCGCGATTACAAGGAACTCTAGCGCACAGAGCCACATTCAGCATCTCAAACCCAACACCTCTATCGGATAAGTCGGTTCCGTACAATGGGGTAGGAAGTGTGTTGGCTGGCGATCAGCACACGACTTCTGGCTTGGAGGGTAGATTGCAGGAATTAGAGGACGAGGTTATGAAGCTAAGGGCGGATAACATCTTGAAAGATCGTGAGATCAGGCAGCTCAAAGCTGAGAACGAGCAGCTGCGCGGCATTGGTTATGACACAGGTATGAAGCGGCAGCGCATTTGATGTAAGAGTATCGAGGACTCGGGAAGCAGAAGCGATCTTGTGGTGGTACGTGATAAGATGGAGAGACGAGGTAAGTATAGAGGTTGACGCGTTCCCCGCTCCTAGACTCGGGCCGATTGGCCTTTCCATCTCATATCTGTCAAGCCACCACGAGCTTTCAATGACATAGACTTTTCGCAGAAGTGTTCGGCACCTCTGAATCACAACCATCGTTCGATCTAGTTACGCTCTAGGCAGCAATGGACCCACATCTCCGAAGATATTTGAACGTTAACAGTGGCGCTGAAGGCGCACACGGAGCAGAGTTTCGCGAGCTCAAGACAACCCTTCTCCGGGATCGCAGCAATGACAAACGCCGGAAATTGTATGCGCAAGTCTCTAATGAGCCAGAGCGCGTTGCAGAATTGGTCGAGTGGGAAACACTGTTCTCGACCACGACATGCTTCCCATCCATCGCAGAGCTATGCATACTTGCAGATATCTTGGTCACTCAGTCATTCGACGACTGGGAGTTTGTAAACAGAGTAGTTCATCGACGCGAAGATGCGATTCGTAAAAGGTGGATGGAAAAGACCGTTGAGCAAAGGAGGCAGCTCCTGCTGCGGGTAGAACCGGACATGGCCTAAGAGTATCGCCCCGTGTCAGATATGAGGTAGTTTGTGGGTGGAAGGCAACGGAGTTGGGGATCATCACGTTACATAGACCCCCTAGTCCTAATAGGGACTAGAACAGGGTAGCCTTCCGTCTTAACCTTCAAGAGACTGCACCACGGACAGAACAATACACACGTTGAACCCCAACACTTATCATTTTCATCAGAACCCTGTTATCTGACACCCCGACAGCAAATTAATTGAAGCCAATACTGAAGCCATTTAGAAAGAGAACCCTTGTGTTATTCTCTAGATCTTTAACTCTCTAGCTTGCATGGTTCCGTACATTAATCGAGAGGACCTGGGCCGCACAGTTGTCAACAAGCAAGCCGCTTACAAGTACTTGCTTGTCACGGCTTGGTCAAACCAATCCGAGCCAAGCCAAGCTGCGGTGACCAGTTTTGCAAGCCGAGCCAAGCTTAAAAGTGAGGCTTGCTTGACAAGGCTTGGACAGCTTGGTACCTGGGTCGGGTACGGGTGCTTTTGGCCATGAGGCTGAGGTTTTGGTGGGGGATCGATCTCCCAACAGATTTCTGGTGTTGCAATTAGCTTAGTCAGCCCCCAAACAGCCTCAGCACCTTATTTCCGCGTCGTCCCATCTTTGCGGATGCTGTTTTGGCGCTGTTTTGGCTCTATCGACCTAATCGCGGCTGTTGTTTTGGTGCTTTGCCTTATTTGGATCATCGCCATGCCGCCGCTCAGCACTAAACGCGCTCAAAATCATGTATCTAGGCCTGCCAAACGTCGCAAAACTACCGCGAAAGGCAGTGGGTCGCAGCCTATCGTTGTTAACGCGTCCCAGAGCCAGAACAGCCCCCTAGGGCCCGAAAACGAGGCTACGTTCGAGTCACAACTGCGAGAAACCCAGCCCGAAGCCACAATCACCGCGCCTACCGAGGACGGCAGTGAGGCCGCGACTGCAACGACACTTCTGGACAATATTGACGCTGCCAACAGTAGCCTTTGGGACAACTCAACAGATGCCTTTGAAGGGATTGATTGGGTGCGTCTGCCGCGCTATATGAAGCCCTTGGCAACCCAGACGCGAGCCAAAAGCTGGATTTTTCGGCACGGCTGGCGCGTTGCGTCTATCACCTCTAGCAGCAAAAAACTCTTTTTTGTGTGCCGTTACTGCCACCAGCACAAGTTTATTGAGGCTGGCCGGGGCGGCGCGTACGACGTCTCAAAGTCCACCTCGACAGCCATGCGCCACCTTGAGGAGGATCGCGCTGGCCACCGCTATTGCGCGCCTGGCAAGGAGGTAAAAGATGCTATTCTCCGCGGCTTATGGCTCCGCCAGGCGCTGAAATCTGGCTACACTATGCCCCAAAAGGTAGTCAACAGCGCCAGCAGTTTTGACGTACAGGCGTTTAGGCTGGCAGCAGTGAGCTGGCTCGTTGAGAACAACCAACCGCTGCGCGAGTTTGAAACGCCAGCGTTCAAGGCGTTGATCGCAGCAGCTAACCCAGAGGCAGCAGTATCGCTCTGGTCGTCTCACGTCAGCGTATCGCGGTACGTGATAAGGCTGTACAACGCTATCTGGCCAGCCGTTGTCACTGCCCTGTCGCAATCGCTTAGCAAGATCCATATAAGCTTTGATGGGTGGACAACAAAAGGCGGCAAGAGAGGCTTTTTAGGCCTTGTTGCCCACTTTGTTGCTCATACTGGCGATCTAATAGACCTCCCGATTGCTCTGCCGCAGCTCGTGGGCGCCCATTCTGGCAATAACATTGCCCAGATTGTCCTCTCGGTGCTCAAAGATTTTGGTTTATCAGCCTCTCAAGTCGGCTACTTTGTGCTTGACAACGCCACCAACAACGACGCCGCAATAGCTGCAATTGGCAGAGAACTAGGGTTTGATCCAGCCTATCGTCGCCTCCGTTGCGCGCCTCATACTCTCAATCTAATTGGCCAGACACTACTTTGGGGCACAAACCCAAAGGCGTACGACAACGATAGTAGCAATCTGCAGGTACGTTAGCGCACTCTCACCCAAATTTGGCGTACGCGTCGCTAAAAGCTCCCTCTGGCCTTACTAACCGCGTTAATATAGGAGGAGGAGGACTATCTATTGCAGTGGCGCCGCGACGGGCCTCTTGGTATCCTCATCTTAGTGATCAACTATATCAAAACGCCACAACAGCACAAGCTTTTCGAGAAATTCCAGCGCCTCGCAAACCGAGAGCTGCCCACAAACAAGCAGAAAATACTAGCACCTGTAAAGCCAGTCGATACCCGCTAGAACTCATATTGCTCTGCTTTTGAGCGCGCTGTACGGCTTCAGCCAGCTATAAATGCCTACGTTGGACACTATATACGACTTACTCGGGACGAGGATACGTATGCTATAAGCCGGGGCAACAAGCTGCCAGTTGCAGCGCCATGGATGAGATCAACTAGGCTATCAGCTGCTGATTAGGGCGTGGTTACAGAGTACCTAGACGTGCTAACGCCGCTAAAGTTAGCAACAAAACGCCTGGAAGGCCGCAGCAAAGGCGGCCAATACGGCGCAATCTATGAGGTTATACTAGTGTTTGAGTTCTTGTTGGGGTACTACGAGCAGCGCGTAACGTTATATAACGACGTTGTCTATGAGCATGATGAGGCTCCAGAGGACCACCTTGCGATCAATCTGCGCGCTGCTTGGGCTAAAGCCAGCGACTACTACAACAAACTTGACGCTTCACCTGCTTATTACGCTGCTACGATCCTTCACCCGTACTACAAGACCTATTGCGAGTTAGCGTGGGTAGATCGCCCAGACTGGCTCAAAGACAACAACCGCGCGTTTGACGCTCTCTGGGCTCAATATAAGACCAAGCCAACTACCGCGCGGCCAATCAGAGTAGCTACAAACAATATAGACGACGCTATCGATGGCCTTATAGAGCCAAATACTACGGGCTTAAGCGCCAGCCTTGGCGATCTGGATAAGTACCAGCGATGGAAACAGTGCGAGCCAAGGGCAGAGAAGGGTTCAAACGACGCCAACAACCCTATAGGTTACTGGCTAGGGCTGCGCAATCGATACCCTCAGCTCGCCAAACTTGCGCTTGACGTCATCTCAATACCTGCCTCTAGCTGCGACTGCGAGCGCATGTTTAGTGAGCTTGGCGATCTGCTGCAACCGCGACGACGAGGTATATCGTCTGAGCTTTTGGCAGCAATACAGTGCGTACGTCGGTGGCAAAAGGCTGGTTTTGGGCCCAAAACCAGCTCGTTTTTGGCCAGACCTGATGCAGAAATAGATGCGTTATACCGTCTATGCGAGTGGGTTCAAGATGACATATAAATTAGTATAAGGGGACGATCTATCGTATATAAAACAACCAAGCCGTCCAAGCCAAGCCAAGCTGAAGGTTGAAAACCTCAAGTACTTGCAAGCCAAGCTACCCCAAACTGTCCCTTCACTCAAGCTAAGCCAAGCTGGTGCGGTTAGCTTGGCTCGGCTTGCTTGTGGACAACTGTGCTGGGCCGACCAAGACCGTTGCTACTTTTCTTGAATACTCGTAGTCATTATCTACCAGGAGCTTTCGCTCATGCTGAGCTATTACACAGTCCCTATGGCGGCTGGGCGGATGGTGATGGCTTCAAAAAACTGCAACAGTACACAATGGATTCCCTCAGTGGGGACGACCGAGAGAACTACGGCAAGATCAGAACATGGTTTGACAACTGCTAAGCAGAGGATCTGGTCTACAAGGGTCGAGCTTTTCATCCATTTGTCGGCATCAAAATCCTGCTCATACAAACTACGACGTGGAAGTTTCTGCGGGGATGTTGTGTGGAAATACTGCATGATATGCCTGACGCCCTCCTGGTTGAAGACCAGATGGATACCAAATCGGATCCCGGACAGCTTGAGTGGGACAACGCTACAGTGTGGTCTACTGCGAATGCGAGCATTCAATCTCCGTACTCTGTGCCAGCTAAGTTCGATTTTGGACGCTTGCATTCCCTCGTTTCTGCGCAGATCACCGACCTAGAAGATCACATCTGGACGTTGCGTGAAGATCCAGGTTATTTCACGGAAACCTTCGATGCCTTCCACGAGCACCGACTAGAAATGATTCGAGGGGCAAACGGCGAACGAGACCCAGCACTGAAGCGACCTGCATCGTACCTTCATAGCTTCATTATCCGGGATATTGTCTTTGAAGCATATTTCGAACTGTTCTTATGTGTAACCGTGCATGGAGAGGGGAGGACTGCGCTGCATTGACTATCTGAGGTGGGCGGGGCTCCATATATAGACCGCCGTACATGAGCTATCCCAACTTGTACTAGAGTGGTTCTGGGCAAGGCCCAAACCGTTACATTATGGCATGTGTGCGAACGCCAGCTACATGCACTGGAGAAGTTACTGGCCAACTGCAAAGATGCAGTTTCACCAGAGAAGGACCTACCGGAAGAGCTACTACAGGCCATGGAAAAGCTCTGGAGGCTTTTACACTCCACCATTGGGAGAATTCTTTTCTGAGCTTGATGAGTTGGAGTCTCTACTTGAAAGTGATCCCGAAGCCAAGGGTCTGATATCCCCACTCAATGCGAAACAGATTTCCTCGATGTCAGTGGCATCGGTGTGTATCCATCAGCTGGACCTATACCAACCGTGATCTACGATAATCGAAGTGGACATGGAGCCCCGACTGTACGACCCATCTTGGAGCGTCAATCAAGCCTATCAAAGCCTTACAACTTGCTTCCATGGGGGTCGCAGAGATGGTTTCCTGAATGAGAGATGGTCGACTCAAGCATTACTCAGACTTGCAGATCCGACAGATGGTAAATTTGAGTATCCAGTGAATGGGAGTATAAATCGCACCAACATTCCGATGATGCGAGGGGCTGAAGAAGATCTAGACAACCTCTGGAAAGAGTTGGATGCATTTTGTCGGTCGAAGACAGGGAGGATTTTGCCTGAACTCTTGGATCGTGACATCACTCGCGGACGTACTATTCAACGCACACCGCCTTGGGTCGATCCTCCGAAAGTCAAAAAAGGGCCCAAAGCACCACCACTTGCTACATATGTGTATACCTACCAAGCATTCTCTTTGTTGGACCACGATAAGTCGACTGAGGTCACAGGCACGTTCGATAGACTATCAATCGCCGAGAAGTCGAAAACAAAAACACGCGGAACTTCTGGCGCATTGCAGGTAGATGATCAGGGTGCAGTAGGTCAAGAGACAGAGGCTGAAAGTGCCGCCTGCCACTTTACAGTTGATAAGCGGTCCCATAAAGTGTTCAAAACGCTCGTTTTTTCGCCACTTGCGGGCGATACACCTGGCGAACTCCCCTGGGCGGGCTTTTTTCACGCGATGGTCACAGTGGGCTTTACCAGAGAAGTTGCACGGATCTGCATGGCGATTCGTACCCCGGAATCCCACTTTCGACAGACCTATACAGTTCCACGAACCGCACCCCAGCAGTAGGTTACCGTTTACATGGGCTAAGCGCATTGGACGGCGTCTTTTCAGGTCTTATGATTGGACTGGTGAGATGTTTGTCCTAGCATAATGATTCAGACCTACCTAGGTAGAAATTGTGTCAGCACGGCACCTTAGTTCAGACAGTACATGTGAACTGTATCCTCACGTGACCCTTAGTCACCTGAGTACTCATCCTGGTTGTGTATATAATCGCTTTCCGTAGCTCTCTTAATACAACAACCTTCTCCCTCTTTTCTGCCCTGTCTCTCACATCCGACAAATTGTCTCGACACACGGAGTTGCCCAAACACATCCTCAGTAATCTCGAACAACGAAGTCCGAATTTGGGCAAAGAACAATTCAGCATCTACTTCAACCAAGAAATACACCGTAACAAAGGTGTATGGCCAGGTTGTCGTGACCGGTGTTGCCTTCCGCGTGAAGTTCGGTAGCGAAACCCTCGAGCTTTCCCGGTTTAAGCAAAGGGCGCACGCCGTCTCAAAATGCATAGCAGCAGTTGGTCGAGTGCAAAAACGATCGCCATAGGGCCCTTGGTTGGGATTACCGTTCCGCTATCTCAAGTGGGAGTCACGGGAAGGTGCAGCCTAAAGAGCGCAATGTGTTCTTCAATCATGGCGATCGCATTCATTTCCTATCCTCCTACAAACGAGAAGCGCAGAAACCTGCCTACCTTTTCGGATATGCTTCCCTCAATTCCACCGTTTTTGCCATGCTGCAGGCTTTGCCGCCTGAGCATCGCAGACCAGTGCTAGAACGTACTAGCGATATAGAGCTACGCCAGCTCATTTTCGAAGGCATTTTACGGCTCCCAAGAGAAAAAATGCAGCATTGGCTTCACTCGTTGCCTCATACCCTCCGAATGGCCCCACAGGTGTGCAACCCTCCGCTTCAGCAAATCCACAGGCTGTCCCAATCCGCCAGGGACCTGTGCAAACAAATCATTCCTCTTCAAAACGACCAATAGACTCAACGCAAGATAATCGAAGCCCGTAATATATTGCAAAAGAGATCCATGGACTGCCACAAGCGGATGTCTCAAGGCCGGCCAAGCAAGCGAAGCTTTGCCACGCTCCCAATTCTCAATCACAACAGACATTACGAGAAGCCCGGATGGTTTTGTACCTACAATGGCTACAAGAGCAACTACGTTCGTTACCTCCTGCCCTTTGGCGCCAATTAGTCGAGCGTATCTTCCCCGACGGACGGCCTGCATTACTTGATGTACCGACAGATCATCCATCCCAATCCCGTGTCCAGGGACCAGGTGCTGCACCACAACTAGTACAGCAGCTATCCTCTGAGGTTGCAAATAATGGAAGAGATAGCTGCGACACTCCAGTCGGCTCGGTCCAGTCCATCGTTGGTCCTGGCGCCGACATAGACAGGAACAACCCGTTCAGGTCCAAGGGAAATGACCTGGCGGCAGACAGGAGAAATTTTGCTGGAGATGAGTCCTCACACGATATCGACAAGAGCCCCAGCTCAAATCTTGCACCTCGAACGCGTACAAACGGCACCGCATTGCTCAACAACATCAAATCATCTAAGAAAGGGAAGGAACCTGTTCTAGACATCCGCGTACAGAACGAGAAGGATTCTGTCAGATGTGGGAGACAGCAAAGAAGAGGAAGAAGGTTGTTGTATTGAGAGAGCTACGCAGAGCGATTATATACACAACATGATGAGTAAGCCAGTGACTAAGAGTCACGTGAGGATGCAATTCACGTGTACCATATGAACTGAGGTGCCAGGCTGACAGATTTATGGGAGACGGACGCTAGCAAAGAAGTACAAGTTGTTGCCACTCCCAACGACCCTGCAGCTGGTTCATCATCCCCACTGAGTAGTGTTCAATCCCATTTATCAGAAGGTCAAGATCAGCTGAAAGCCATCGACGAAACGCCTTGCGAGGAAGCAGCGGAAGACCTTGACCTGATTGATCCGGACGCCGCGGACAACCAGGAAATGCCCATGGAAAAGGAGTCGCGGAAGCCTTCTGAGACTAAGGTACCCGCCCCGCCGCGCGCCCTCCCCTTCCGAACCTGATGCTATCGACTGGGCGTTCTTCGTTCTCACAGGAAACAAGGCTAACGGTCACTTCGAGTCGCTTGCTTCACTTCCACCCACCGTCCGCGCCGAACTCATGTTTCGCTTTATTGAAACATACCGCACTGCAGGACACCCTACTCGCCACGAGGTGTACGCGAATTTCACTAGCTTGCGTAAGCGGTCGTTTGTCAAGCATATGGGCTGGTGTCTACAAGCATACATGTTCAGACACAAAGCTTATTGGACTGGCGACGGTATGAGTTATGCAATATCTGGAGGCAACATAATGCGGGCTTGTGACCACTGTGTGAAGATGGAGAGGCTGTGTGTAAGGATCGTGAGTGTGGGGGATGAGTTTAGATTGGGGTTCCTGCCGTTGCCAGAAAAGCTAAGAGATGGAGCAGAGTGGGATGAGGTGGGGTTTTGGGTCCGCAGGAAATGAGAAGGCCGACAACAGCCCGCCTGTTTACGGTTGCCATGTGTCGGGTGTGAGAGACAGGGCAGAAAAGAGGGAGAAGGTTGTTGTATTGAGAGAGCTATGGAGAGCGATTATATACACAACCAGATGAGTAATCATGTGACTAAGGGTCACATGAGGATGCAGTTCACATGTACTGTGTGAACTAAGGTGCCGTGCTGACACCATGTAGCGTGTCCCAAAAGAGTTTAGCGTCATGCACATCGCACCGTCCTCCGATCAATACACCTGCATTGTATAGTTCATCAACTGCTCGCCTAGATGCACGATAACCAGTTATAAATGGCACCCTCTTTGGAGGCTGAGCTCGAAAGCCTTCGGGCTGTCAGGCTTCCTCGTACCCGCGAACTGATCCTCAGAGGTTACGACGACGGGACGTTGCGCAATCTTCTTCATCATCTGACAAACGGTCGGTCGCGCGACGAGATACAGCAACTCCTTCTTTGTAGCCTCGATGAGCCACTCAATCCAAATGCGCCAGCTGCGACAGACTCTGAAAGCATCGAGGCTGTTTTCGACGATACCCGCAGTACCCAGTTCTCGGAACACCGTAAGATGGTCCTCACAAGCTTCAGCGACCAGGAAATCTGTACTCTTTGTACGTACGCCATCTCTCGTCTACCAACTCAAACTTTGAGAACCTCTCTTCTCTTTTTAGTTGCAGGGGCTAGAATGCCGGTATCAGAGACATCGACAACAGCTCCTCCGAATAAACACTTTCATTCGCAAGACACCGAGAACCACCAATCTCTTGAGACGAAGCGTATCATAGCGTCCCTCGAGTACGACGAAGACGAACCCGAAGCATTCTGCGACCAAACCGTCATTGCCAGAGGCGCAAAGCCACCGGCTGGTAAGTGTACTCCGAAAAGATGCACCGTATCGTTACCATCCAGGACAAATACCAAAAAAATAATTTCGGTACCTCAGAGCACTCCGGACAAGGCGTGCGACTCCCGAAAAAAGAGGCGAGCCATCAGTCTGAGAGCGACAAGGACAACACTCGAGTGGCCGTCAGCTCGGCGAACGAGGAGCATTGGGCCTTTCGATGATCAGGAGGTTCATCACCATCCCTACTACAGAGTAGAACCTACGGAATCTCGCCTTAGGCGAACAGCGTGTCCGATTAAATGGGTGTTCCTTGTACCCGACACAGAACGCGAGAAGCATCACGGTCCAGCGTTCATGTAACCGGCGATCCGTGACCGGATACAACACACCTTTTCTGCCTCTTATCAAGAGAACAATGACTTGGATGAAGAGGATGATTACGGATTCTTTGTGAGGCCTCAGCTGGAAAGTGACGAGGGAGACGAGGTGCCACGTTTAGACGTGTTTGCAATGCCCGCCCCCAATCCCACCTTCATTGTCGATACATCTTCTACAATCGAAGGTCATGCATGCGATTCGTGCGTCGCGAATCAACATCTTTGTGTCAGATTGTTGAAGCATCGAGGAACGTACCAGCTTTGCTTCTTTCCATTGCCAGAGAATTTGAAAGAAGGTATTGCTTGGAACAAGTTTGCATTCTGGATTCATTCCGAATGATTAGGCGTGTCGTTGAGAAACATCGTGCGTGAATTATTGGAAGAGGATTTTCGAAGCAGTACATAAGAGACGTAGTTGTTCTCAAAATAAGAAAGAATTCATGTCAATGATCTCGAGTGAAAGCGCATGGCATGTGCTAACAGTACCCACTTCCTTACAAGCTGTGATTCTCCATGCCATATCTACACCTGTAGCACCTCAACCTTCCAATACCAAGCCTGGTAACCATGGAAACATCATTAAAGCAAGCTACGCTCGGCGCTACTAATGATGCAGATCTCGACGCCCTCCTGCGCCCTCTCGAGCTCGCGCTGGACGATTCGGATCGCATAATCTTTCAGCAACGACCCCCCATAACGTACAAATGGGCACCAGACTACACTCGGAAGTTTTTCATATTCCTACGGAAGGGTTTCTGCAAGGAGAGCGACAACTGCGAACACAGCCATGATTGGGAAGCGAAACAGCGAAGATTCTGCAGGGCACTTGCCGCGGGCAATTGTATATATACCGGCCGAGAATGCCCTTATAGCCACGACACGAACAAGAGAAAGCTTTTCTGCAAGTTTCTGGAGAAGTGCAAGTGTGATCTCGGCAAGGACTGCGCGTCTAGCCACGATGCAAAGGCCTCTCGTCAAGGACATCGGCACATTTCGGGCAAGAATAACGGCATTGGGAAGATGACGCATAGCTCTACTGCAGTGGCCGTAAAGCAGTTGTTGTCAGTGCCTTCGTTTGCCGCCTATGTTCAGAAAGTGCGTGAGGCTCGCATGGACCAAACGCGCAAGGGCGACTCCGCTTCTCCAACCATACCTGCAACTTCTGTTGCTTCAAGCACGCGGCGCGTTGCACCCCGGCTCATGGTCCCGTCCGGCCCTCGAAATTCCGCAACACCCAATCCCATATTACAAAAGAGGATTGCGTATGCGCATGCGAAGATTAGCCAGGGTGTCGGGCTTACTGACAACGACCGGATAGCACTGGAAGCGCAGGATGCACTGTACAAGGCGCAGGCGAAGCGTGAAAGCGAAAGAGCAGATCGGGGATAGGTAGATGGGTACTATGTGGCGGAGGGACACGATAGAGCAGAAAAGGGTGGTACATGAGGCTAATGGAGAAGTGGGAAGGGGGGAACCTCGCGATCGAACGCAGCAACTAGAACCCGTTGTAGAACACGGTTTGATCGAGGGTGCCGCGTTTGCGCCAATGCAGGCATCTAGAACCGCGGCGAGAAAGTTGGATTGGCCCGCATTGGGTGATACAGTCTCTCCACGGTGACCTAGAGTTCCTCGTAGGAGTAGCTGAATTCACAACGATATTCTACATGCCCTATTCATATGTTAGTTCACGCGACTTCTCACACTTCTTTCGCTCCTGTAAATAGACATCAACCTCCCGACCTTCTGTTTCACTGCTACTGGCATTTGCATACCTGGTCTGCAGAGTTCTAAGTCGCTCTTTCCCCACTCGCAACCCGTGCCGCCACAAGCACATCAAACATGACTGATCACGATATTGACGCCCTCTACGGTCCGCTAGAGACCGCACTTGATAAACACGACTGCTTTCTGTCCGATGAGCGACGCGAAAATCAAGTCGCAAGCAAGCGCATGGTTGGAGGCGCCGGGATGCGCGGAGAGCGCTGGCTCAAGAACTACAAGATAAAGACGCAGCAGCCCTGCACGTTCTTCATGGCGGGTAACTGTGCGTACCACGAGAAGTGTGCTTTCAGCCATGATCCGGAGCTTCTGCGATATGGCAACGCGCATGCTGCGCCAGGCCATGCGAGTCGCACCGTACCAAACAACCCATCTCCTCCGTCTAGGAGGGGCACCAAGCTCTGCAGATTCTTCCTGCTAGGCCAGTATCGCGCCGGCGCAAACTACACGTTCGTTCACCCGCCGGCGACACAAGCCCATATACGCTACGAGCTTCCTGCTCGGCCAGTCCCGTTGGCGCAAGCTGTACCGGAGGTTTCGCGTCGTGTGCCTGCAATGCTGGGGAAGCGCAAGCGATTGCCTGACGGAAATTGGGTGGATCGCAATGTAGAACCTCGTCTGGAGTATTGATCGGAAGCACACCGGTACCCGAAGAAGGGTGTTGGGCAAGGAGAGAATCATAATGGGGAGAATGTGACGATTGGCACACAAGGAAACGAGCATTGGGAAGGACAATTTGCGTGATAGGATTCTGGCTAAGAGACTGAATCCTGCTGGTCATGATCTCGTTGGCGTTGGTACGATACTAAAAAATGATATCCATCTTGGAAAGAAGACATATGATGTGATGTGGACATGTGAGCTGAGTGTAGGTGGACAAGAAGTTGCGTCGGGGAAGTCGGCTGGGGTTACCGGTAGTTTGGATGAAAAATACTCGTCATTTGGGACGTCGCGAATTCTTCGTCACACCAGCTTTACGCCTCTGTCATCAAAGGTGTCAACGGAGGAGCAGACTGGAGAGATGATGGAAATCTGGGATAAGATCGAAGGTGATCAGGGCGAGATTGCGCAGTCTCTCGAACCTGCACATGTCAGTAACCGCACTGGCGGCACCTTCAACTAGTTTGGTGCTGTTTCTGGTGGAGAAGGCTCTTGAATACAAGCCGCGCTGCCGATGACATGAGACTTGTAAACGACGCATGGGACATATTGGGTGCTGCTGAGACCTCGAAATCGTGTATAGAATTACCAATACATGTCATTTGCAATCCTTGCCAGAGGCCGCTTATTGGTGCGCTGCTTTAAATTACAGCATACTCTAGCTCTCTTCTGCGACTCTTGAAGTTTGAACAGATGCACAGCTCAATACCGCACCACGCATCACGCGTCACACGCGTCACGTGATGATAATGTCTTTCACTTGACACTCTCTAAGAAGGCTTTCGGCTTACTCTTCTGTTGGTGAGCCCAATTCGCTTTCACCGTGAGTACCGTCTTCCAAAATCTGTGGTGATCAGGGAGGTGAAAGGGGATTGGCGGTCAGACGCGCCTTCCTTATCGTACCTTCCTCGTGGGAGATTTAAAGAGCTCTCACCCTAGAAAATATTTTCTCTCTCCAACACCACTTTCCCCACCAAAAGCCACTCTCGTACTTCCTTCGCTCCAACCCTCCACCAAAAAGACAATGACGGGTCTGAAGGAGCCAGACAAAGCCGATAAACACGATTCTCTTCCTGCTGGTTCATCGCTCGCCTTGTAAGTAAGCCGCTTTCTAAGTTTGACCATTGTTAATCTATTGTAGCTGGACAAAGCCAATTCTCAATCATCCTCCTATCCACGAAGCTCAGGACGCGCAAGACTTGTAAGTAGCATTTCAACGTAGTCACAGTATGAAGAGCACTGACCTCCCTCGTGTAGCCAGCAGCCCAACAGTGCTGGTCCGATAACAGGCCGCTCTTATAACTCGTTCCGGCATAGGTTGGTCAAAACCAAGACGTATCAAAATATCCCAGACGCTCCGCCCACCGCGCAAGACCTCACTGAGGCGGCCAAATTCGTCACCGTCATCTTCGGACACTTCTCAGATTCTGCTGGAAAGATCAACGCAGGCAAATATGGGTTGAAGCCCTCGAAGGATTTCGGTCTATGCTACAACACCTTCTGGAAAAGGCGGGGCTGCGCTTATGGTGAAGCCTGCCCTTAGAGTCACAAGGAACTGAATGAGGATGAGGAAGCTTGTCGGATGTGGGAGACAGGGCAAAGTGAGAAGAAGGTTGTTGTATTGAGAGAGCTACATAGAGCGATTATATACACAACAAGATGAGTGAGCCAGTGACTAAGAGTCACGTGGAGATGCAGTCCACAGTGTACCATGTGAACTAAGGTGCCAGGCTGACAAAGCTTATATACGCGTACTCGGCTTTGAAGAGGTACCGAAAAGGTTCGAGGCCTGTAGGGCTACTCCGCCTACAAAGCGGTCCGCCTGGAACTTCTGCGTGGAGTTCAAGAGCTTGTAATGGATGGAGTTTCGATGCAGGAGTAGTGCGAAGGAAACACCTTGAAACGAGAATATGGAGTGGGATCGGCTGTCGACGAAGCCAGTATCACATGTACTATACGTTTAGAATGACAAAGCCAATATGGCACTCGGATTTACATCCATGGATGTCTTTTGAACATCTCTGATATTAGTGCACTTGCAAATTCTCATATCTCTCGTACTTCACGTCATGGAGTTCTTGTAACGGTGCGTGGAGAGGGGGAGTACTGCGCTGAATTGACTATCTGAGGTGGGCTGAGCTACATATATAGATGACCATACATGAGCTATCCCAACTTGTACTAGAGTGGATTTGGGCAAGACCCAAACCGTTACAGTTCTACATAAGCAAGGAAGCGATCGTTTTCCATGCCTGTAGCATCAGGCCTTGTCATTACACTGTTCGACTATCAACTTCGATGTTCCGTACCTCTACTCCTTGCGCGGATATCCTCCTGCGCAGCTCAACACGTCGTACAGCTCGAGTCTTAAAGACTAGCTCTTCCATCATGCCGGGTATGTATCACTGAAAGGCACCATACTCCTCCGCACTTCCAAGCAGCCCACCCCGCATATCCAAGAAACTCGGTCCTGGTGCGATGTTCAAGGTTGTAGCAAGCATATCGACCAGAAGCTCGAGTTCCGTAATGTTGCTAGGCATGTTGTGGGCTTCGAGGCTAGTGCGCAAGATTGGCGGACTTGCTGGATGAGCATTTTGCGGAGGCGGAGGTGGTGTTGCAGTCGACTCAATCTCGTTGGTTGCTTGCTCGGCATCGTTTATGACCGGAGGCTGCTCAGCAGTTCGATGTGTCGGAAGAGCGAAGCGTACAGTTTTGCGCGAAGGCGGGATCTCTTCAGGCTCGTTGGTCGTTGCGACTGTTGACCACAGCCGGGGCTTTTGCCGCGCAGAAACTTCGAGCGGTGTAGGAAGTGTGTTTACTGGAGGAAGGTTGAATCGTGGAAGTTCTTCTGGAGGCCCTGTAGTCAAAGACAACTCGTTAGTCGCGGACGACGGAAAGCTTTCAGCCTCTTTGTCTTGTCGATTGTCGTTGGTTGCGCAGTCTACCGGCTTGTCGCACCGTGGTGTGTTCGAGGTCGTCGGCGATGGAAGGGTGAAGCGCACAGCTTTTCGCGATGGAGGGTTCGATTCTGGCTCAACGGCTGGTGTCATTGATGACAGTTCCTCATGTTCCGGCAGTGAATGTATGCGTGGCAACCCCGACGGTGCTACTACTAAACAATCCCTAGGCGGCACCAACTTTACGGGACGTGCTGAGCGTTTTATGGAAGTGGCATCTTGTGAGGGCACACCAACTTGGATCTCCTCACTTTCCTCGTTCCTGGTGAACTCCGCGGGCTCGTCGCATTCCGCGATGATGAGACCATCAAGATGAAAGCGCTTATGTACACACTCTACCTTTGGAAAAAGCATGACATCGCCAGCGTAGCTCGTATCAGGATCAACGCCAGCCGTCCAGCCTCCCTTCAAAACACCCGTATTCTCAGTCAAGATGTCCACATGCATAGTGTACGAGGTGTCCTGCAATACGGCCTCGAGTTCAGAGTGTTTGCATGCGCCGGTGTTCGTAGCATAACCGTCCGAGTAAGGATACTCGATCGGCGGAACGTGGAGAGCAACAATCTTTTCTTCTTGCCGGCGGTGTCTTCGTAAAGGCTGTCCATCAGCGTTTGGCAGGCTTAGCAACGAAATTGGCTCGGAACGGCTCTTTTCTGAGCTCTGTTGCTCCCCGTCCTGAAGAGTCGCGAAATCGAATTTGCCAGCAACAACGGCACTCTTCTTCTGACTGACGGCGGAAAGTAGGGCTTTTGCTCTTGGAGTGGGGGTGAATCTATGCTTCTTGAGCTCGGCGGGAGGACGCAAATCTGATCCTTGTGTGTGTCTCGCCCACGTCGGCGAAGTGTCTGCATGATGGACCGCGTAATCGTAGCTCTGTCGCGCACGCTGATACGCTTCCGCTGGGTTGAAAAGAGCAAGAGTACTGCTGCCTTGCCGTGTCTCCTTCGGCAGTACCCCTGTGCCATGGGAATATCCGCCGTTGATCGCAGTTGCCTGGGCTATTATTGTGTCAAGACGACGAAAAATGGGCAGGATCCGCCGCCTCGCAAGTACTTCGGGGGTAGCGCGTTGCGGGACACTGACTTCAGGTTCGCCTTCCCGGAAAGGCGCACCTCGGTCGACGAGGGTGTATGTGAGTTGGACATCTTCTTCTCGTTCGCGCCCGATGTCTTGACTGGGGATGGTGGTAGCAACATCATGCGGCGCACGTGCGGCATTGTTGCTGTTTTTCTTCTCTCGCTTGCGCTGTTTGTTTGAGGCCTTCTTGTTATTATTTTTGCGTTTGCCCATTTCGAGTAGGTTCACCGACACGAAGATGTGGCGTCAAGTGAGCGGGGTTGACAAGCGCGGTATAGTTGATGTAATGCCGAGCAGTTGTGGTACCCAGATTGTACTCGCGATTGTGATATACATAGAGGTGCCAGAATCGTTTCGGGTGTTCGGTGAGGAGAAGGTTGCGGGCCTTTCTGCAACAGAGGCAAACGAAGCCCCTCAGCCATCTGAGACCAATTGAGGTGAAAGTCGTAACACTCATTCAGACACTTCCGTAGACACGAAAATACGGTCTCCGAGTTCTTTCGGACGCATTGTCGAAGCGAAAAGTTCAATTGTTAGAATTGGCATGACGCTCGCACAAACATAAATAAGCTGGGATAGTCGCTGGTGTGTACGGCAATCACTGATGAACGTAGGCATATTGTCCTCGTGCGAGACAGGAGTGCACACTGTAAAATCTAGTCGTCGAAGGAATGAGGGGAGGGTTTCCAGATCTGGATTATGGGAAGACAACGCCAGTACTTGAACGAAGCCGGGACCAGTTACCACCTGTGATCACACTCAAGAAAGCTTCCGTTGCAACGATACCATTATTGTTGCCATTCTCACTGACCCCTCTTTCATAACAAAATGACGTAGAGCTGCTTTAACACAATCTCCGCCGGTTGACACGCGTCTAGTGCGATGTTGACTTACACAGCCACGATAAAAACGTGTGCAACGCTGTTCGAGCACTGGCTTCCAAGGTTTGTGATGTATGACTTCGTAAATCGTGCGATACCTAGGATTCTGAGAACAAACGCTTGGCTATGGAATTGGAATTGGCTTCATGTTTATTGTGTAGTTGCAGACAAATACGGAACGGACACGCTGGCTTGAGAAAACATTGTCGGAGTTTTGGAGCGAAGGAGCGCAAGTAGTGCAGCGGAAAAGAAAATGGCAAGTAATCCCAATGCGCTGAGGAGTATGGTACGTAGGTAGCGCTCGAAACCTTCTGGGCACCCATAGTGCTGATGTGAGCGTGCAGAGGAACATGATGCTGAAAAAATGCACAATTTGGAGACGGCCGTTCTTCGGAACAGTCGATCGATTTGCGCGCTAGTCTAGCCACTAGCGCACTTTGGGCCGGAGTTAATGCAGCCTGCTGACAGCCAGTCAAAGCTTCGACCACAATCGTCACCATTCGCAAGCATTGCAGCCACGCCACTCGATGCCCTGCAGCTTTAGTCCACGGGCCTGGGGATACTCTGGACTTCCATGTCAGCTATATGCATATATGTTCCTCCCGCTCGGAGGCTTGACTCCCGCCATTCAAATCCTCTACCAATATGGCAACGAGCTCGGAGGAAGCAAAACTGGCGCCAATTGAGCTAGGATGGTCATCACAAAGGCTCAAACTGCGCGATGAAACTGAAGACTGGACGGGTATAACCAACCAAGTGGAAAGACGGAAGCTGCAGAACCGCTTGAACCAGCGCGCTCGCAGTCAGTATGACCATGATATATCTTACAAGCATCGTGGCTGATATGGTGGTCAGGGACACGTGCTCGGGATAAAGACGCCACTTCCACAGACTCAAAGTCGCCTCGGGAAGGCGCAAGTAACGAGGATGGCTCTAACGCATCGAGTTCACCAAACGACGTCCCTATTAGTCCTACCGCACCGACTAAGCCGACTTGCCTAGCAACAACTCCTCGTGTGCAGGAGATCATGCAGCGCTTTGCAGATCATGCTTACGCGAGCTACATACAAGGTACACCCGCGCTGTCACATTTGACGCTTCTTGTGAGGTACAATGTGTCGAGTGCTCTCTTAAGAAACGCCGAAATTTTAGGGGTCACAGAAGAATATAGTGATTGGGAAGGCATTTCTCCCTTCTTCAAACAAGCATCTGCCTCCAATTTCACGGATTCACAAAGTTCACTCGATTGGCCAGCAAATTTACGTCCAACCCCAGTACAGTGTGCCATCGAGCATCACCCATGGCTTGACGTCTTTCCATGGCCCCAAGTACGGGACAATATGGTTCAAGCTTTCGAGTATCTGGGTGTCGATGGCGAGGACGAGCTGTGCCACGATGTTAGCCAATACGACGACCATGACACTAATCCGCTACTCGTCGTATGGGGCGATGCATGGGATCCATCTAATTGGGAAATCACTGCAGATTTTCTAAGGAAATGGGGCTGGCTGCTCAGTGGGTGTGAGCAATCGCTGGACGCAACAAATTACTGGCGGGCGAAGAGAGGCGAGAGACCGATTTCTCGAAAGCAGCTCTATGAAGCCATCCGATCGAGCATGCCCGCTCAATTTCGACATGTAGCGGCCTTATGATTGGATGTCAGCCGCCTGCATGTGCAGCTCTTGGTCCCTGCATACATGACGCAATACGATTCGCTTCATAGGACTACCTGACTTCGATAAATTGTGGTCCTTCCTCCACAACTTTCTACCGTCACTCAAACCGTACACAACCGCATACGCTATCTTCAAGATCAGAAATGGACCCCTTCGCACCTCCACCAAAACCTAAGGCGGCGTTAGGATGGCATCGCGTTCTTTCACCCACCGCAAACGTCAAAGTCTCTCCTATCGCTCTTGGGGGTATCAGCATTGGGAATTCATGGAGCAAGTTGTTTGGCAAAAGCGAGGATGCATTCTCCCTGCTAGACGCATACTACGAGCTCGGTGGAAACTTCATCGATACAGCGAACACGTACAATAGCGAGGAGTCAGAGAAGCTCATCGGAGAATGGATGGAGAAGCGAGGAACCCGCGATCAAATGGTCATTGCCACAAAGTATGGGGCTGGATATAGGGCGTACAATCGCGAGCAAGAACCACTGCAGAGCAACTTCACTGGTCCATCCGCCAAAAGCATGCACATCTCGGTAAGAGATAGCCTTCGAAAGTTGCGCACGGATTACATCGATATTCTCTACGTTCACTGGTAGGCATCTTTTGTGCAATATCACACTGCTGTGACTAACGTTGGTAGGTGGGATGTTGCTTGCTCGGTTGAAGAAGTTATGCGACATCTCCACGTACTCGTCATGGCAAAGCAGGTCTTGTACATCGGTGTTTCAGATACTCCAGCCTGGGTCGTGGTCAAAGCGAACGAGTGTGAGTAGTCCAGGTTCCATTTTACTGTCATCTCGTTAATAGCATCGCAGTCGCTCGTCGGCATGGCCTCACATCTTTCTCTCTATACCAAGGCCGGTGGAACGCCGCGTTTCGGGACATGGAATCCGAGATCATCCCAATGTGCGAAGATCAAGGCATGGCTATCGTCTCATGGGCCTCGCTCGGTGGAGGCCAGCTAATAGCCGCCGACCAGCGGAAGAAGATGGAGGAAGATCCGGACGCCGGCAAAGGCTTCTACAGCGCATCGGAAAACGACATCAAAGTGTGTGACGTCTTAGAGAAGCTTGCGAGGAAGAAAGACACTACCCTTCAAGCTTTGGTGAGAGTCCCGTCTATTTCATGCCTGCAACACTGACAAACTATTCAGGCTCTTGCATACCTCTTCCATCAATCCACCCACGTGTTCCCCATCGTAGGCGTGCAAACAGTCGAGCACGTTAAGCTGCTTCCAGCTGCTTTGGGCATCAAGCTTTCGCCAGAGGAGATTGACGAGATACACGGCGCCGCCCCCTTCAACCCGCTGTTTCCGAATACTTTCTTGTTTGGGGAGAAGTACAACACGCGATTGACTGTTGCAGACCAGGGGAGCTATCAAATGGCAACGTGGATCGACGCGCCGCCGAAGCAACCGGTGAGTGACAGTACTGCATGCGATCACGAACATTGCTAATTGTGGATAGCCGTATCAACCACATTCGTAGATCGATGCCGAATGAAATGATGGCCAAGTCAACATGTAGCTTAATCGTCATAAGAAGTCGTGTTCGTTGTGCATTACTGTGCATCCCAGAAAAAATATGACCCAGCCAGTTATCCTACCCGAAAAGCAAAATGGCCACAATTTCCTTACGAGACTTCCATGTATTCTTATCATCTTGCGTCAAACGAACCTCCTCGTTCATTGCCCTCTCCAAAGACAAGAGCACAGCTGATTTATCTCATGCTCTCATCTGCCGCATTAACTTCAGCATCTCCTTCATCGCTTGAGGATCAAGCCCCTCTTCGTCACTGTCAAAATCGTCGAAATCATCGTTGTCCATCTCAAAGTCATACAGGTCTCGGCCTAGGGCATCGCTCATCGCAGCTTGTTGACCGAGCTTGTGAAGCATACGCCCATTTGCTTTCGGGTCGCTGGAAATGAGGGATTCATCCTCATAATCTTCCCAATCAAAGTTATTGCCGGCTCCTTGCGCATCCTTCGCTTTGCTTCCAATCGTAGCGTTCTCCTTGCTGGAGTCACTAGGTACGAGCGACAGCAGAACACGACCCATATCTCAAATAAGCTCGGCTTTACCTCCCCATTCATAAACCATCTCGAGCGCGGGCCTCGCCTTTGAGAAAGTCGAGAAAGTTACTGTGAGCGTTACTTTAGTACACGCCGCGAAATTCGAGATAGCGGAGATGCCGAACGAATTCCTTGTCAATGAGCCAGTTCAGGAACGATGTCAATATCGTCTTTCTGGAAGTGTGGCCCTTTTCAACCGTGATAGTTACCGCTTGAATGACGGCGCAGTTCCTGAGGACAGCGGGGAAGGCTTTCTTCCAGAGGTTTCGTGTGCCGTGGAGCTTCACCACAGCAAGGTTGGGGTAGGCCTTGGCTAGTTTTTCCACGCCAGCATCAGTGATGCTAATAGCTTCCGTGCGAGACGCATCGCCAACAGCGATGGCCTATAGGCTGGGCTTGAAGGTAGGTCCTGCCATTGTCATGATTTCGACAGTCGTACTACACCTTATCAGCAACGTGCAGCATGTGCTGTCGAGAGGGTTCTTACTCGTTGAAGTCGACACCTGGCGGAAATACCAAATTATCGGATTGAGCCACCAGCAGAGAGGAGCTTGCTGCCCAACGTATCAGATGCACCGATGTTTAGAGTTTCATCGTCTGAGAATACAGGGTGTTGGTACTCGATCGGCTTCCCTTGTCGCAAATCTGCACGCCGCTGGAACGCGCCTAAAGAGGCATCATGAGTTGGTTGCGCAAGAACACGGGCGTCAAAATCCTTCTTTATTTCACCTCGTGGATTGTCATCGAGTTCATCGTCGTCGTTACTTCGGACCCCGGGTCTGCGAACTGGTTCTGCTGTCTGGCCTTGCGTCGCTGTCGATCTTTGGTTCGATATCTCTTCTTCGAAGATGCCTCGGCGGTTGAAGCCATGGTGACTTTGCGAAAGGTGGCCAAATATGTTCAAGTGGGGAGAAATAAGAGTGTGCGTTACAGCCGTGTCCGTCTGGCCATTTAAAGCTCCTGTGCCATCGACGTAAGACTCGCAGACTCGGGAGCGTTAACCCTATGTGTTTTAAACCTGGCCGACATCCCCCTTACCGAAGCATCGGCATTAATCTACTAGTCCGTTCCTTGGGCTATTGCATCTGCATGGCGGCCTTATGGAACGATGATCTTAGAAGTTTTCAGCGCAAAAAACAAACTTTTTGCCGAGCCGATGTCACATCGCTAAGTATTCCATAGCCACTGGACATCGCCCAGCCTTGAATAGGATTGCCTTGGTACAGCCTCGTGCGGCGCCTTCTCAGCCTTGCAATACCCCGCTCTCCAGGCAACATACACCTTCGCGTCCGAGAGCCATGCTCCAAACATCTTCTCTTGTGACCCAAGCTCAAGGGGCTCGGTAAACCACAAACCGCGAACATTGTTCTCTACATAAGGGATGTCGTAAACCGAAATTACGATGACAGCTTGTCAGCTCCAGAGCCTCACGCCTCTCAACAAACCTTCGCCTACACCTCTCTCAACCTCTCGCAGCGCTCCATCCGCCTCATCCGAGTTCTCCCAGATCTCTCACAGAATGGCCATGTCCAATGCGATCTCCGGCATGCATTTGTTGAGGATGAATATACATGCCTGTCGTACGTCTGGGGACAGCCTTACCATAACTAGATCGAGATCGACGGCCAACTTCACTCGATTCGCGATAATCTTCTCTCGTTTCTTCAAGTTGCTCGCCGCAAACTTGGATTCGTGTGGTTTTGGATAGATGCTTTGTGTATCGATCAAATCAATGTTGCCCAGAGAACCCGTCAGGTCCAGCAGATGGGTCTGATATTCTCCAGCGCCACAGAAGTTATCGCATGGTTAGGCACAGATAGATTTATCTCGGCGTTCCTCCGTGCCGTCACTCGGAGTGCAGTACTCGAAGTACTTGCCGTGGCATTCCTGGCTTCTGCATACTGGACCCGAGCGTAGATAATTCAGGAACTAATCCTTGCCCGTCGCCTTAAGTTTATGGCAGGTGACACAGAGATCCCATCCGAGAAGGTCCCATCCTACATCAATATTGTGCAATCAACCGAGCGAGAAGGCGGACCCGTCCCGATCTGGCCTGCTTGCTTTCTGAGTGGACGGAAAGATGCAAAGTATAAGCAAGTCTCCGATGCAAGCTTGCCTTTGTTGTTAGCAATGCTCAAAGGAAAAATCTGCGCTGTTCCGGAAGATCGTGTTTTCTCTCTCTTAGGAATTTGCGGTGAAGGGGCTGATCTCCCAGTAGATTATGGTCTGACATCCGACGAACTGGCGCTCGAAGTCATAGTAAGTTGCAGGCGATCATTTTGCCTCTGTTCCGTTAGCGCAGTTTGTGCAACCCTGCGTATCAGCACAGTGGTGCCTCATCCCTCTGAAGATCCCACAAGCGAGGTTTGGCATCGACGCTCCGTACAATATACTCTACCCGTCTCTCGCGAGTCGCAGGGTGAGACCGAGTCATATTGACTGTCTGATTGCCGTCTCTTCGAAGATGAGGTGATATGCCACTTCTTTGAGGAATACAATTCGGGGTTTCAACGTCCTGCTCTTTATTTTCGACCGTCTAGCAAGCTATCTAGCTATGGTAACTCTTTCATCATCGAGATGGAGTGTTTGTGTTAAGACGCGGCCAATCACTTCTTGATATATGAAGCGGACGGAGAGCTCGCATGGCTCTACTTGGAAGATTCGTTATACGAGTCCCCCGAACGGCCATTTATCGTGAAACGAGAGAAGTACTATACCAGGCCGGGAAACTCCGACTACCAATTCTCCGGTGATGGGGAAACGTGCACGTCCCAGATGACACTTGACATGCTACTCTACTTAAGTGAGAGCGCTGTCCGGACTTCGCAATCTTACCTGCCTTGCTGTACGCGGGTAACTGGTGTCGATGAATCTCGGAAGTACGATAACCCGCTTACTCCTACGCTCCAACTACTCTGAAGTCTCCAAGGTTGCAGGGCTGGCCATGAATCTAGTCGTGTTGTGGCACGAGGTACTGTGTTAAAATACGAGGCCCGTGTGCAGTGATGATCGCGATCCATAATTTTGGTGGATCATGGAGGGTGCACCTAATAAAGTGCCAATTGCACCACTGCGAAAAGATGTAATGAATCTTCAACGCAAAACCTCTCACACTGCGTCTCCGTGCTTAGCTCTCGTAATGCGCACACTCTCTACTTTGGATGCATATGCCAATAGATAAAAGCATGATAGAGAAACGTGAAGGACTGTGTTCCCGTCGTCGTGTATACTTTCCAACGAAAGCCCCTCCTCAACTTTTACGTTGCTTTGATGCGACGTCCAGTACACGTGCCAATGAAAGTCGTTTTGAATATCAAGAGTCTTGGCGACGAAGATGTACGATGGGATGAGATTCGGATCGTGGCCACAATATAAACGATAGAACCACAGCGTATCCATGCTATGATTGCTCCTGATCGACTGTGGACTTATGATCCAATGACGGTAGGTATCTTGGAACGTTTCCTTGAGGAGAGGCGACAAGCAGAGTCGGAAAAAAGGTCGGTCGGATGCCTGCTTGATGCAGCTATACGAGATACCTTGAGACTTGAATATGGTCTTGTGTTGCGGTGTGATAATGCAATATATTGAAGTGTATTGTTCTGACCTCTCAGAAGGCTGGCAGCAGGGTCTGTTTACATGACGTATCTATAATACAGCTGAGGTAAGAGGTACTCGATAAGGTGAGCAAGCAGCACCAGACCACCGCACGCAGCACACGTGATACACGTTCCTCATGAACCGTCACATCTTGGCTTTTGCTGCGTCACAGATGCATATACGCTCAATGTGCGCACATATGGTCTGAGCAAGCCTGAATGGTAGTATACCGTAGTCGACATTGAATTTCTTCCCGACTTGAGAGACGGATAGGAGTGAATGGACCCTGTCGCATGGATCAAAACATTGCTTCTCGTGGAATCGTAAAAGGTTGTAGACTAATGTATGGTGACTCTGGTGTTGTTGCAAGTTTCGGTATGGTCCGACGAACAGCTTGATCAAGGCTTCGCTCGTTGTATCGTTGGAAGCTGTCATGTACGTCCTAATACTATTTAGGATGATGGTGTGACAAATCGCTTCATCGTCCGCTAGATAATAGAGGCCTTTCGCAAGGGTCGTCTCCTGTGTCATCCATGCTCTACTGTAATATTCATGTGTACAGATTGTGTCCGCTGGGGCTAATAATGAGTGGTGGAGTGGATTTTCTTCGGCGTTTGGAAGGAGATGTTTCAGTTCCAGCAACTGATCGCGAAGCTTTTTGTCTTTTCCAAACTAGGCGATAACGCATTGAGCATTTGCGTATATGGTACCCATCTGCTGAACTTAATGATCCTTTTCGGGTATGTTCTCTTGATCAATACACAAGGCGTCCACCCAAAGAGATTGAGTTGCAGATTCAAAATCGAACCTCGATCTCTCGTTCTTTTCGATACCCACGTTTCGATCTCTTGCATGATGACTACTCGCAACATCGAGGAACTCCCAGAGGTTTCGAAGCACGGCAGAGTAATGGCCATTGAGGAGAATGTACCTCAGCTCCTCTGGGCGAGCTGGCCCCCAGACGTAAGATAGACATGTATACTTGGCGCTGGTCGTGTCGTGTCGTATGATGCATTTGATCAAACGATTGGGATCGTCTGATTGTGATGGTAAGACCTCGATCAAACGAAGCATGTTCTTCTGTAGGTCCATTGGACTATGCTGAAAGAAACCTCGCGCTGGTCTTCCAGGGGTGAGGTTGGACATCGAATTGTGATCAGCCATGAGTAGCAACTCTAGCCCTCAAGAACAAAGTGTACTCCAGGCTGACTTAGGTACGGCGGAACAGCTTCTCTAAGTAGGTAGATCATTGTGGTGGCTGCATGCACATATCAACATACTGTGGCGGAGTGCATGCAGCTCGAGGTCCCGCCTCTGAGCATCTGCAATGTATCTTTCATATATTTTCAGACCTTTTGTGAATCCGTACTACAATCGATATATGAGCAGAGGGGGGGGGGGGGGGGAGACTGTAAGCCTGGGTGTTCCATTCTTGAAGTTGGGTGTTTCACAGATTTAGTTGTATGAGCTAAGCCATTGGGGGAAAGTGTAGCCGAGGCGCGGAAACGACCCGCTCGCCATCACATTATACTTTGTTTCTAGTGTTATCAAGCCCAAGCATGGCTCAAATTGGGACACCAGAAGACGGTCAAGTGCCAGCGCGTCAACGCTCAACATCTCCAGCCCGTAAGTCGCGCCACGATCGTAAACACCATCACCGCGCGCGCCGCTCGCGTTCCCCACGGCGCGATGAAGACCGACATCGACATAAGCGTCACCGCTCGCGCTCTTCCGCGGCGAAGCCGGTAGTACTACCTTACAAAGCAAAGCAACTCTCCAAGCGCCAGTATGAAGAGTACAAACCGTTGTTCCAGTCATACCTCGACATTCAGAAGCAAATACAGCTAGACGATCTGGACGAGAGAGAAGCCAGGGGGCGATGGAAGAGCTTTATTAGTCGATGGTGTGCACTACTCCCTCAATGAGAAAGGATCTGAATCTATGCTAACGATGTAGGAATCGTGGAGACCTAGCACGTAGTTGGTACGATCCTTCAATGCTGAAGACCGCCCAAGAAACCGCACAGTCGTACCAGGCGTCATCGCCAAAGCCCACGAAGCGCGCATCACCAGAATACAAGCACAAAGAAGACCCTGAAGAGCAAAGTGACGATGACTTCGGCCCTGCGCCGCCTACAAGCGTAGCACAACCAAGGAGCCATGGACCGACAGCTCCCAAGCTTGACGACCTGGCATATCGCAACGAGCTACGGGACGATGATCGCGCGCGCGACCGCTCAGACTACGTCGACGACATACGCCACGAGCGCAAGACGGACCGCCAAGCGCAAAAAGAGCGCCTCGATGAACTTGTACCACGCGCAGATCCAGGCTCACGCGAACGACAGCTCGAGAAGAAGCGCGAAGTCACAGGCACCTTGCAGTCATTCCGTGATGCGAAAGAGAGCGGCGATGTCGAGGTTGCCGAGTCAGATCTCATGGGCGACGACGGCATCGATGGGTACAAGAAGAAAAAGAAAGAGGAGGAGCGGAAGAAGAGCGAGCGGGAGATTAGGAGGGATGAGATCACTAGGGCGAGGGCGGCGGAGAGAGATGAGAGGCTTGCGGAGAGGAGGGAGAAGGAAGGCAAGACTATGGAATTCTTGAAGCAGATTGCGATGGAGAGGTTTGGATAAGTCTGGTGATGGACGTAGGGTTTATTAGGATATATAAGGCCCGTTGTCCTCCATAATGATCAACCTGACATATTAATAACGCCCGAAAATGCTCCATGAACGCCTTGCTCTTCACCAAACGACTCTCATTACGTCCTATGCGCAACACATCCGCCCATCCCTTCACTCATCGTCCAATATCGAGCTCGCAAGCGGTCCGAAGAAGGGCACTTCGTATCTATCGAGTGTCGCCGCTGGATAACAATTAGCAGCTCCCACCGCACATACTGATGAATTCATTAACTCACCATCCAGATAAGCCCTATAAGTCAACCACGCAATCCCCACCAGATCTCCCAGAAACAGCACCCAGCTAATGAAGCTGCTCCAGCTGAAAATGATATGAATCACAAACACAAACGCAAAAAGCAAACTGCTCTGCCACGCATGAAAGCGTACATAATCGCTCTGATGCTCCATGACCAGCAGAAACACTCCGCCCGCCGGCGGCAGCAGCAGATATGCCAGACAAGCTTCGTAGTCGAGGCGCCAGCCCAGAGAGGTGGTGAACATGTCGACGTCTTGGCGAGAGCGGCCGAAACCCGTGGAGGAGGTTTGGGGGGCAGTCCACGCTACGCGCTCGGCGTCGGGGGAGTCATTGTCGCCGGCGCCGAAGTAGTCGTGCTGTTCGTATGTACGGGTAGGTGGGGAGATGACGTTGCGCGTGCGGTCGAGAGATGCGCGAGGGGAGGTGATGCGTGGCGAGAGGGCGCGTTCGGTCTCGGGGATGTCTTGGTAGGGGGCGAAGTTTGCGGCCATGTTGGCTCGGTCGTGGTGGCGGTGATGAGTTTGCTGTCCTGCGATGGCAGCAGCGGCGGTGACGGAGGCGGTAGCCGTGATGCTTCTAGGGCGTCCTTGCAAAGGTTCGCCCGTTTGATTACTCCGCCCTCTGAGAACGATACTGATAAGAGGGTTGATTAGTAGAGGGCCAAAGTTGACGCCCACTTCAGTCTTTCCAGCGCCTGCAACCTATAATGCCACTGGGGGGACAAAGACGGCGAGTGGACAGAGGAAGCGTTTCTGTTTAAATAACGGACGCTAAGCGACGTTCATTCGAGCAGGATCCGGAATTAGGTAAGCGTGTATGTAGGAATGTATCATAGGGTGGAGTGGTGGTGTTGCGAGGTTGTGACTGCGGCGTAGTTCTAGGTAGCATTGTTAATGTGAAGAGTCGTTTCGTAGGGCTGAGGCTCGGGGAAGGTGCAACCGAGGTGACGCACGCAAGGGCAGGTGTGACTTTGCACGTGAAGGGGCTCTCGGACACCTCCGCTGCAGGAACATGCAGGAACACGGAAGCTTGCTGTGGGACGTGTCTTACGAAACATCATCTTATCAGTTTAAAGCATCAGTCACTGTTTACCATATAAAGCCACGCGACACGTTCCTGCAGTCGACAGAAGACTTCGAATGCCGCGGCACACTTCAACGCCACGAGCTCGGCGGGCTTCGTACTTCACTGCTCCCCACGATGTGTCAGTCCACCTCACCCCACAGCTTTCACTGCGTGGAGAGGCAGCCACACTGGGAACACGCATATAAGTGAAGCTTCGCTGGTTCATCACATCGCCTATCCTGCATCTGCACACACCGGCACATACTTCACGACCCGTTATTTCCCGAGTTTCTGGCTAGAAAGAGCATTGCACCCAAACTTCATCTTCAGGCCCAGCGCACTCAACTCCCGACCCTCAAAAAGACCAAAGATCCAAGCCATGTGTATCGCTATATTGACCAGCGCACATCCAGACTACCCGTTCATATTGATGAACAACCGAGATGTAGTTCATCCACTCTCATGCCGCCAAATCCAGCAACTAACACCATTCTAGGAATATCTTCACCGTCCAACAGCAGAAGCAACCTGGTGGCCAGAGCCTGACAGCCAAGTACTTGGAGGCTACGACCTTCACCGGCCGGTTCACGGCACCTGGCTTGGCGTGACTCGACAAGGACGAATCGCGGTATTGACCAATTACCGTGAAGAAGGGGAAGCTATCATCCAAGGCGCACGAAGTCGAGGCTTGATCCCAAATGCGTGGCTCAAATCAGACCCTGCAGCAAAAGAATCGACCGACGAGTTTGCCCGGCGCATGATCGAGGAAGATGGCGTGAAAGGCGTTGGCGGATTCTCATTATCATATGGACTCGTGCAAGATGTCGTCAAAGAAGCGCAAGGAAATGCGAAGGGCATGGCCATCATCAGCAACCGCACGCCAGATGTCCAAGGCGTGATTCGATTGCTCAGTCAAAGAGGAGAGACACATGCCCTCAGCAATGCAGCGTACGGCGACCGCTCGTGGCCCAAGGTGGTGAACGGCGAGGCTTGGACCAAGAAAGCCATTGAAGAATCTGTCGCCGCGAACGAGAACCGCGATCAGCTCGTACAGCGCCTCCTTGGCATTCTGACTACAGACACCATGCCCCGCCAGAAAGAAAACGAGGAGTGGGACATGTATCTCAATCAGCTACGTCACAGCATCTTCGTACCCGCCATCGGGCGCGACCATTTGGACGAGCACAAGATGCCTCCCCATGAGATTGGGGATGTCGTCAAGCATAAAGCTGTAGATGCGACCAGTGGGTGCTACGGTACGCAGAAGAATATCGTGATGTTAGTGGACAAGGCTGGAAAGGCCTACTATTTGGAGAGGACGCTTTATGACGGTAATGCGAAGCCTATCGAGGAGGGAAAGGGCGACCGGACGTTTGAGTACCAGATTGAAGGATGGTAGGTCCATCGCAACAGGAGGGAAGGTGCAAGTTGCACAGCACGTTTCCCGCTCTTCAGTTGCTTTTCTATACACTCAAGTTCCTCTTATGTTCTCATGTTACATCTCAACCCAATCCAGACGTTTCTCAGGGTCCTTCCGCATTAGTCACACTTGCCATCACTCATGTCTCATTCTAGCACATTACGTCTTTAGACATTTACTTTGCGAAATTTCGACCTGTGTCATCATCAACTCCACTAGCGCCTCACGACGCATTCACTCGTTCTTCTAGAATGAGCCCGCAGCATGCATGCGGGTCGACATTGCGGGTTTGACACGTGCGAAATCTTTCCTTTAACACACACCTGTACCCACACGCCGCAACTCCGACAAACACACATCACTATCGCCATTCTTTACGACTCCCAGTCGCATAGACTCTTGAAGACGGATCTCGACGTCTACATCACATCAACAATGTGCATCGCATACTTCAACGAACACCGAGCCTGCGACCACCGGCACTTCATCGGCGTTTGCAATTGCACTCTCAACTGTCCCACAGACCGTCGCCACCTGTTCTGTCTAGAAGACAGCAGCAGCTGCGCAGATTGCGTACTTCTGAGCGGCGAAGAACTAGACCCAGACATCGTGCCCGTGGTCTACCAGCCCTGCACAATGGACAAGTACGGCAACAAGATAGACCCGCACGCCCCGGAGCCTGTTGTCGAACAGCACGCCTCAACCCCATCACACGTCGACGAAGAAGTACAAATGCCACACCATCACAGCGCGGCAAGCCTCTCCGACCCCGACAGCGAGACATCAGAATGGCGCTACGAATCCCCCGCACAGGATTACTACACCTCCACCCCACAGTCCATCAACACGCCCCTCCAAACATACGCCGATCCATACACTTTCACTCCCCCTTCACACCCATACTACGCCCTTCCCTCCTTCAACAACCCAAACCCGCACCTCCAACTCACGCCCCGCACAGCATACCATAAAACGCTTGTGCGCGGACAACTGCAGCACCTGCCTGTTCGTCCGCACATCGTTGCGCAGCCGCCACAGTCGCCTGTGCCTGCGCCTGGGTATCGGCCAATTAGGCCTGTGAGGAAGCCGACGAGGGGTCTTCCGAGGCGTGGACATGTGAGGGACTTGTCGGGCGTGCAGAGGCAGGGTGGGCCGCCGGATGTAGGGAAGGAGGAGGAGTTTCCAAAATTGCCTGGTAGGAAGGAAGGGGAAGGACGTTGAGGGAGGTATGATGCGGGATGTTTGATCAGTGTATCTCTCGGGATAAAGGAATGAGAAGATATTCACACAATGTATGTCTTGCTTGCGGTGATGTGATGTTGTGAGCGCCAGCTCTTGACACGGGCAGTGCACGGAATCGAGCTGTATTATGCCTGAGCGGAGCTGATGTGTACCAGAAATCGTACCCCTTGTGCCCCCAAGCTAGTTGCTCAGCTATACGCGATCAGATACGCGATAAGCAACCGACTTACCCCAAATGCTAGTCGTGTCATGAAGCTCTTGTTCCTGACCTGCTAGCCTTCTTGTCCTTGGGATCGTGATCCAAGATCCTCCTCCGCCGATGGTTCTGCGCCATCTTCCATCGCACATACAGCAGCATCGCATCCTTCAAGCCTACAAATAAGCATCCGCCAACTAAACTTCGTCCCCAGCGTGTCTGCAAGAAGCCGGTGGGTCGTCCCTTCACCCCTAACCTACCGCCAGTAGCGATCCAGCCGCCCAGCCACGATGTGAGGGGTGCGCCTGCAGGCGGCGTTACCCACGATTTCGGTAGCGAGTACCTTAACATCTCGCCCATCGCGGCGGCTATGCTTGGGAAGATGAGAGCGCCGAGGATGGTGTCGGCGAGCGATGTGGGAGAGAACCAGGCGACGTTGCCTTCTTCTCGAGCACGCTGGCGACGAGGCTGGGCCGGCTGACGCGGGATGTTCGGCGCAGGCGCAGCGTCCTGGGGTTCGGCATCAATAAGTGCTGGCATGTCGCCGTCCTCGTCGTCCATGGGCGGACCGTACATTTGTGCCGCCGGCGCAATCGGTACAGGAGGGTTCTCTGCAGCACCATTGTCGTCCTCTTCGCCGCCGTCGTTCCAGCCTGCAAAGATGTTGAGGTCGATTTCGATGTCAACTACCTCGTCATCGTTGCCGTGGTCATGGTCGTGGCCGTGGTCGTGGTCATGTCCATGGTGCATGTGCTCGTCTTCTAGCACTTCGGCATCCTCAGTTCCGGCACGAGGCTGAATCTCCTTCAACCACTTCTTTTCGCGTGGTAAGCAAACGCGGTCGTAGAAGGCATTGTAGAAGCCTCGTAGGTAAGGTAGTGCGGCGAATGAAAAGGCTGCGCTGGGTGGCCACTGCAGCTGCAGCATCTCGTCGCCCGGCTGGCCTGAGCTGACGAAGAAGATGAGGGGTAGGAAGGGCAGGAACGAGTCGCCGAAGCTTGTCCTGCTTGTTATGAGTACCGTGGGAATCAGCGGAAGTCCGAGGTCCAGCCGCCAATGTTGTTGCAGGTGGGTGAATAGGCGCAATACAGGCGAGGCTATGCGCATGTCTGGTGCTTCGTATAGCGGTGCCAGTATCTGCAGCGCATCCTCTGTGCCGAAAATCTGATATATCGTGTGTGTTCCTGCCAGCGTGAGGGTCGAGTACAGCGCCGTGCCTGTAAGGAGAGCAAAGCCCGGCAGCAGCAGCGTGCCTGTCAGCTTCTCCCCTAACCGCACCGCATCCACCATGTAGCTCCTCGGCCGTGCAATTTTGATCTCGGCCTTGCACTGCGGACACAGCACTTTGGCTGCGCGCGTACCTGCCCGCCGCCGGGAGCTCGGCGCCTCCATGTCGGCTATCCAGTCCAGCAAGCACTTCTCGTGTGCTACCAGCGAGCACGTGCACGGTGACCGCCACTCGGATGATGTCTCGTCATCTTCAGTCTCGTCGTTGAAGCAAATCCAGCACTTTCGAGGCTCGTCTTCTTCCTCCGAGCTTTCAGACTGTTGCGATGCTTCGCTCTGCTCTTCTGCAACCGGCGCGGCTGCCTGCTTCGGCGGCGAATTGAGCAGGAGCGTCTGTGAGTCCACTGATTGGGCCGAGAAGCTGTTCGAGCGCGCTGCCTGCTCGCGCTGTGAGGAAGACTCTTCAGCGGGCGGCGAAGACCTGCGCTGCAACGCGGGGTGCTGGGGAGGGAGAGACGCCATGTCGGGTGGTGGAGGATGTGGAGGTGGTGAGTGGCTGGGCTGAGCTGTGGGGTGACAGGTGCGGTATCGCAGGCGGAAGAGCGGCGTTGTATTCCTAAGTTATGAGAGGTTCATGAGTGTTGGTCATGTCGCGTGCAGTCAAGTGGTAACGAGTCGTTGTTATTCGGCACGCAGCCTGTCAATAGATTGCCGAACCGAATGCGCTATGAGGAAGACGTCACTTCCCGAGTCATTCGGTGCCAAGACTTCTCCTACACGCGTGCTACCTGGGTAGCAACGTCAATTTTGGCCCAGGTCTACTTTTCCTACTTACGCACATTTCAGACTAGAACGTAGACTGCAGACTGTATTGTTCGCAACGCACTTTCATACCCGTCTCTCTATCTACTGCCGAACCTCGGTCCTTCGCTCTCGCTGCCGCTGCTTGACCTACTCCGAGCATGCAGGCTATCCTGCATCCTAGGCGGCGGCGGCTCTAGTACTACACGACAAGACTCCTCCTGCACTCCAAAAGTATGCAGCACATCCTCAGCGCCTAGGAAACATAGTCGCTGCCTTGTGGTGCATGCATGAGGGCTTATGCACGCCTATGTCATGCAGTAAATGTGTTGAAAGACTGTGCCTGTGTTCCACAAGGTCAAATCTTCCTTTACTCTCTTCGCTCCTTCCCAAACATGGCCGACTCTACACGGCCCTTTGCTGTCTTTTCGAGCGTTGGTCATCACTTGCAAGCCTTGTCTGAGTCTACCTTCTTCCCTGCTCCGCCACCAGCAAATTTATCAGCCTTGCGAGCTCCAACGCCTACCAGATACCGTCGGAGAGCTGTCCTGGGAAATACGGGCGCACTTGTTAGGATTCAACAAAGCTTTGGACATCGTTCTGGAACCAGACGTCGCACAAGGCTTTTTCAAACACCCTCCTCTGGATCCTAAGAATGGATCGATACGGGCAATTCAAATATGCTCAATGAAATACTCGTACAGACTTCTTCGATGCAAAATTCTACCTGCGACCGTGAGTTATAGATACTTCTGTCTTTCTTACGTGTGGGGCGACGCAAAGAAAGCGCCGATCTCCAAGTGGACTATCGTATATCCGAATCCGAATTGGCTGGACGGGTATTATTTTGTTGTAGAGATTCATTATGTCTTTGCTCAATCAGTATAGTTACAAAGGCGCTTCGATTGCCCACAGGAACATGGGCTCAAGTTGATCACGTCGAGCGTGCTGCGCCCGTATACCGCGCCCAATTTGTATTACCTATCATCTGGGACGATGATACAGATACACCGCTGATAGATTGTGCAAGATCAGATTGCCTAGGGCGTCGGTGGATGAAGCCTTCCAAGTGCAGAGGCTGGTCACCTAGTAACACAATACGCTGCAATAAAGTCCTTGGCCAAAGTCATAACCATTACCATCGAACTTGATCGTTTGTGTACCGTGCATCACGGGTTCATTGTCATACATATCGACCCCACGCGCCCGGCTTCTGGTACCAGTATTCGAACGCCTGCATACGGACGAATGGAAACCACTAAGATGCGAGAGCACATTCGCGGTCCGCGCCATGGTCGGAGCAACTTCTTGCAAAGTCAGCGTTTCGCTCGACTTCTGCTCCCATCTCAGCGTGCTTGCACAGCAACCATCGTGTAAAGCAGATGACACCTTCACAGCAGATGAAGAATGCTGTGATCATGTCTGGGGACCTACAGGCGGCCCCCGATCGCTCCGAGCATGCCTTATCGGGGCTACTTGCGGATTGTTAGCTAGCAAATCTACGCCAGTCGGTCGGGAAAGCGCGATTGAAACCGAGGTCTTCAAGGCATGTCAAACGTTGAGCACTTCGTTAGTACTAGGAGCTCACTCTCTTGCAGCATATCCGGCTTTATAACATCACCCTGATCAACTCATCAAAGATTTCACGTCTTGCGACGCGTGGATTAGCTTCGATACAATGGCTCGAACAGCAGCGCTCTTGGACAAGCGAAGCCGCAAAGTCTTGCACAGCTCGACATGTCCATCCCACTAGTCGAACCACCCCTAAGAAACTGAAGCCAGCACGCTTTCGAGTGACGTATGCACACCGTACAATGCCGTCGTTCCTAGACTCGAAACTTCCTGAGATGGTGGCGGACCATATCAAACTCTTAAGTCTGCCGCATCAACGCGCTTTCACACCCAACACTTAAGGGCCGGCGTGGCGGGTATTGTTAGAACAGTCTTTGCACAACGAACGCACCTATGGTGTTTACCTAGCGACCCATGATCTTAGTTGAAATGCCGAACTCCAAATTATTGCACGGTAGCATACCTCCACTCAGGAGTACAGGAATAGGCGGTGCTCATCTTCACTCTAGCTCTCTATTCTAGGTCTAATTTTTGTTTCGTCTGCCAAAGGATTGGTGCACGGGCCACGATGTGACGCAGGGGTGGATGGGGAAGGCGCAGCCTTGTCCAGATCAACAACTACTCCTCATCCTCTTCCCCTACACCACGCGCACTCCAAACGTAGAATTCTTTACAAATACCCCTGGAAGAACTTTACCATCTGCATTGCATGCTTCAGCTCGTTCGAAATTGAGCATTTTTTGACAGCTGATTACTCTCAACCTTGTGGGACTCGCATTGCACCTAAACCTGCACACGGCGCTTTTTCGACATCGACTACTGATGGAAAAGGCCTCGAGGCAAATTATCTTCGCGAAACTCGCTAGCAGCAGTTGTTTCCCAACGTGCAAAGCATCCACTGCGACTGATTAGACAGCATACCGAGAATATGTCTTACCACAATCACCTACAGATAAAATCTCTGCCGGACCAGTTTGAGCACACCGCTTTGGACTTCAGGGCTCGGTCGATAAGGCTTGTGCAACTCCATCGAGAAAGATCTGGGCATGAGCTTCTAGAGTGTACAATTCGGGCGGCCTCAACCGATAGCCATTATGTGTGTCTCTCATATGTGTGGGGTGAGCCAGGACAGGGTCGGGCGATCTTGCTGAACGGTCACCGTTACTGGGTTCGTCAAAATCTTTGGAATTTTCTGCACGCAGCGAGACAAAACACCGAAGTCCGGCGCCGATGGATCTGGATTGACGCCCTCTGTATTGACCAAAACAACGTCGCTGAGCGTCAACATCAGGTACAACAAATGGGTCTTATCTACTCCAATGCAGCAGAAGTGTACACTTGGTTGGGAAATGACGACCTCATTTCAAGATTTTTGGCAATGGGTAAAGGCTACGATTCCGTGCGGTACAATCGGTCCAGCGAGCCGGTCTTGAGCATTGCCGGGGAAAACGTACTAGCACTCTGCAGCTCGCCATATTGGCGTCGGGCGTGGACCACGCAGGAATTTGCTCTTGCGCGGCAGGTAACTCTTATGGCTTGTGGAGAGACCCTAGCTATACATGAGCTTCCCACTCCTCTTGAAGGCCATCAAATACGGAGGACCGATGTATACTCAAGCTTCCTGGGCGCCGTCAGAGCTTTGAGACGTCAGAAGAAGGAGCATCAAACAAACAAGTGGGCAATCACACATCAACTGCGTTCTTTCTTGAATAAGTTTGGGAAGAGAGAATGGTTCATGACCCACGACTTCACCACACCTGCCAAAGGCCACCTTTTCCACAAGACCGATACGTACGCAGATTTCCTAGACATGGTCACAATTATGAGACCTTCAACCGGAGCGCATCGTTCTGACGGCGGACGAATTATGAACCCTGCAGTAGGAGATGGGTTACTTTACCTCTTGAACAAATTTCGAAGAAAGGAATGCCACACCACCCGCGACCGCGTCTTCTCGCTACTGGCCATGTGCAGAGGCGGCACCACTCTCAATGTCGATTACACCATTTCCGACGTAGGGCTAGCCCACAACATACTGTACTGCGAGAGACAGTCATTTTGCCTCTGTGCCATTCGAATTGTCGTGGCTGCTCTCGAGATTCCGCCAGATTCTTGGTGCCGTGATGACGTAGAATTGGAACCGTACCACGTCCAGATCACTTTGCCAATCGTTGAAGACCAACACGCAAATGTACCATTACTTGAATGCGGAGTAAAGGGCTGCTTAGGTACCAGTGCGGTACGTTGTGCCAAATGTCAGACCCGAGTTCCCGTCAACACTATCCGATGCAAAACGTCATACGACGGGTATGACAAGGGCTGGATGACAATCACCTTGGAACTACGTCGTATTTGCTCGGCATTCAACGGCTCACTCGTCATCCACATAGAGTCCGACACTGTCGGGTTCACATACCAGTACTTTGCCACTTCAGACACGGCTTCATCGAGAAAATGGACACCACAGCACTGCGATAGCGACCTGGATCTGCAGCCTTCAAGTAATGCGGGCTCGTACGTATTCAGCCTCACCCTGGAGTTTTGGGTCCAGCTCGTGGCACAGATGCAGCACACGTCTGCGCGGCGGGGTGAGCAAGCCGAGGGTGCGAATTGCTGCCATCGCGTTACGGCGCAGCGACAGGCGCAGATATATGCCATGGCGAGCCACCATGATCGGTTGCCTTTTCAATTGGTAAAGCGACGGCAGATGTGGAAAGATGTGTGATGCATGACTGGAAGGATGAGCTGTGTTTTCATCACGACGAGGATCACCATGAAAAATGCCACCCAAGAACCGACATCCAGAACTTGCATTTGCCAAGGTTATACTCGCAAATATGCGTACTAGAGCCCAAACCGGCGTGCCAGGACGAGCTGAACAAGTCTTGAACCACGATGCAGCGCCTGAATGATAGTCACGTCTGTGCTTTCGTAGAAGAGGTGGAAATAGCGCGAAATATGCGAAACACAACAACCATCATCCACCACGCGACTGCAGGCATCTGCTGCAATGCTTCCGCCATTTCTTCGCGAGATACCTCGTTGATGGGTGCGGGAATTTCGACGCTTTTCTTGCTCGGTGGAAGATACGCCAGCACAGGTTGGGGGCTGCCTATGTTCATCACTGCAGCATGTGCGTGTTGAAATCTGGCTGAGATGTCGGTCTGATCTGGCCGTGGCAAGGTGGTTACTTCTTTCGTTGCAGGCTCTGGGGCATCACCGCTCGGTCCCTGCTGCTGTTGCTGTTGATGCTCCTGGGACGGGCCTTTATCGGCGAAGAAGTTCTCAGATGAAATACGTGGGTTGATTTCGATGGCTTTTGCTTCGCATGCTGCCCTGTTCATCTCGTCTTCCAGTTATTTAGCATGATCGAGGATTTGCGCCCCGTGCAACTTGTTGACGTTGAGCTTGAACAGCAGCAACATGGACTTCTCCCGTTTGGCCTTTGTGAACATTCCAATCGTCTTTTCTTTGCATTTCTGGTGCAGGTGGCGTAGCTTCCCTTCGATTTCGACTCGCAGAAGGAATGGTTGGTAGTGGTGGGAGAAAGCAAAAGCAGTCTGTATCTTGGCAGGATGCTCCGCGGTGTATGCGAGAGTGTTCTAAAACATTTTCCAAGTCAGAATGGTATATTTTGACGACGACGAAGCGTTCGCTGTCCTAGGCGTGCCGTTGAAGTTCCACCATGCTGTACGAGGTTGCGAGACGCTACTTCCGTATTCCCCAATCCTGGCGCTAGCCCCCGCCATGTCCATTTGCGGTCCGATATTATAGCTCTTTGTCATCTCTGCAGTAGTCCTAGGGCCGACTAAGCATTTTGGGCCGTAAAACTCCTCCAGTAATTCTACTGACCCGCCACTCGAGGTTCTTCGCTCCTGTTGGCGTGTGACTGTCGTAGGCGCATCTTCCAGTATAACGGATACAACAGCTTCTCTCAAAGACCTGTCTAGTGGTTGATTGATGGACAGGTTCATGTAAAGAATTCCTCCTGGATGGCTCGCATTTCGTAGCACGCCCAGTTTGGATTTGAAAACAAGAAGCGGCAATCTACCAATACTCCGAGTTGCCAACGCTGATGTCCGTGGCGAGAGCATTGTATTCTTTCAAGTCTTGCCGGCCGAAGTTCCGACTGCATGTATTGAGGTTTCTCTGCAATTCAACAGGCACAACCGTGGGTACGCTCGTTGCAGCGGGAGAAAACATTTGCTTATCTGGCACACTGGATCTCAATGAAGGGGAAAAGATTTCATTTGTTCGACATCAGGCTTTGAACTGCTTCTATTTATATGCAAGCGTCCAGTCCAGTACGCAAAGTCGATACCACTGCAGTATGTATCAGCCAATCAAGACTAGTCGCGGTACGCACAGCTTGTGTCGGTTTCGGCTTTGATTTTGTACACCGAGTTCATCCTACTTATAGGCTGTAGTACCCGGTCTCGACTCACCGGTCCCACTGTACACAAATACTTGACACGCATCTCACCCGCATACTCTCCCACATCGATTTGGGGCCCAAATTTCCGGATCAAGCTCGGATTTTACTATTCCAACGTCTTCAATGAGTTCCTGCCACAGTCACGTTAAAGGCCGGATGAATTCATCCTACCTAGTTTACCGACAACCGAACAGGCGTCACACGAATCTCTAATCTCTCAACAGAACCAGTTGTGCTCAGTCGCACACAAAAGCGAAGTACGGAAGACGCTGTACAATCTACCAATTCTAGATGAAATCTATTATGAGAAAGAGCCACAATTGTGTGCGGCCCTTCTCTGCACACTCACTCTTGCTACTACATCGCTTTCTCTTCGGGCCATGCTGTCCCAAACCAGATTTGAATCTCGACCCTTTTTTTCTCCTCACTTTAGTATCCTAGGGAAAGAAAGATACGTGTCAACATATAGCTAGTTTAACAACAAAATGGTGGCCAGAGAGCCTTCACGTAGCGTCGACAGCACACCCGCTCGGGAAAGCCAACGAACTCGGAGCAAAACGGTACATCTACAAGATTCTTGACAATCAAGCCTGGCACGAGGAAGCTCAAAAATCACCGAGAAGCCGCCCAATAGCCGTTATTCTCTTTCCGAAGACGGCGAAAGGCTTCCGCTGACGCTCTACGACGGTCAACCACCTTCCGACAGGAGCGAAAAGACGGGGACAGAAATTCACAGCCAAAATTCGGACGATGGAACCCACAAAGAGGAAATGGTACCTAAAACAACTCTTGCCACTTCAGAGCAGTCGATTAACCTTCTTAGACTAACTCACATGCTTTTGAATGCAGCATATCACAAGAAACGGATGTAACTCTGCACACCGAGCTCGAGACAAAAGACGACATCTCCGCTGACCTAGAGGAACTTTCTCGCTTCTGTCGACTCCGCAATTTCGTTGCTGCAATACACCACTGTAACACCAGCCTCAACAACCATGGACTGAACCCATTCCTCCACGTGCATTGGGCACAACTGCTGCATGACTCTGGAGACTATAATACCCTCAAGTCGCCAGAAAGATCGCCCCAAAGGGTCCCTAAACGCTATGCAGCATTGGACGCTGATCAAGAGAGCGGCCATAATACATACCGCGGACGCTACGTCTACCGTTTGTTATCAAATGCGGAGCCAGGTGTATTGGCAAGAGTATTTGGACAGTCGAAGTAACGCGCATCGACATAGGTACGTCAGGTTGCGCAAAGTGTTCCCAAGAGCGGGGCTCTAACCGTCATTCCAGATCCACTCCTTTAGTATCTTGCTGCGTAATCTAGTGTAACGGTTGGGCCTTGCCCAGAATCACTCTAGTACGAGTTGGGATAGCTCATGGTTTGTCATGTATATATGCAGCTCATCCCACCTCAGATAGCCAATGCAGCGCAGTCCTCCCCTCCTCACACCGTCACATCTAGCGTATCTGTCCAGATTTGAGGGCGGCTTGGAGGAAAGTCTGATCCGGCTTGCCTATGCTTCGATTCCGAACTGGGATGTGTTTTTCGAATCGTTTGTGTGGGACTCGACAGATCTCATATCCAGTCAGATCCGAGTATGTGCTTTTTAGTTTTGCTCTTCGAACAAAGCGATTCCTCGGGCATACTCGACATGATTATGCGATGTTGGGCCACAGACTACCACGATACGTCGACGTCGCTTGCGCTCCTGCATATCGCGGAAACGATTCTGCTCGTTGCGCCCGCGCCAAGAGAAGAGTTTCAGCGGTTGATAGACAAGGCTACTACTATCGTCTCCTCGCTCTAGCAGCATGATTCTAGTCTCGTAGCGTCTCGACAGTATCTTCGATGGATCTTGATCAAGATATCCAATGAGATCAACGGAAAGGACGCATCCGCACCGTCAAATGCCCTAGATCCACCTGTCGGTAGCCCCGGCGTGTTTCTCGTTCCCACTCACGCATTATTTTCTACCCCTTTACATCCCGTGCCAGTCCGAGACGCCCACCCTACTCGACACCTCGCCACGGACAGACCTGATACCCTTCCTCCGCACAGCGCTAGACGGTTCCAGGAGCCTGGGTGATTACGAGACCGAAGCAATGTGTCTCCAAGCACTGATACGCGTCAGCTCAGACCCGCTACCTGTATTCAACGAACTAGCACAGCTGCAAAAGGACATCCAAGAAGACATGCAAGGATTTTTACAAACGCAACTGTCGGATGTGAGAGACCGGGCAAAAAGGAGGGAGAAGGTTGTTCTATTAAGAGAGCTACGGAGAGCGATTACATGCACAACCCAAATGAGTAAACAGGTGACTAAGAGTCACGTGAGGATGCAGTTCACATGTACCTTGTGAACTGGGGTGCCATGCTGACAGCAACTTTCCAGATATATTTTCTGCCGCAACCAGGTATCCCGTACTGCGCTCCGCGAAGCCATAAACGACCTACACTGTGGCGAGAGCTTCCCTAATCTGCTAATGTGGGCGCGTGGAATGGTGCTCAGGGCATTGTCCGTGTCTAGAGCTGAGGCCTCGATGCACCTCGATTTGGCATCCAACTTCGCTATGCAGCTCGACATGCCCACTAAATACAAGGTGTTATGACACTGGTCCAGAATCTCCAGCAGGATAGACTGGGCGCTTGCACGGCAGATCAGAGTGGTCGGCAAGGTCTGGAGTACACGAAACGTATTAAGAGAGAGGTCGTTGAGCCGAGGAGCTATCAGCAGAGAGTTGAGCGGGAAGACACCGAGATCTAAAAGGAGCTTAGGATACGATATGATTCACATATCTCAGCTTACTATTACAGCAAGATTGCAGTCAAGCAATTTTCACCTTCTCCCGCCCTTTCTGTTATCCTTACCCTCTGATTATATAACGTCTAAAGCTGCTGCTGCTTACGCTCGGCCGGTGATTGTTCTTTGAGAGCGTAGGAGATGAAGAATACTTTAATAGGCGTTCTATAGTTAAGAGGAGTGCTAGTGTCGGATGTGGGAGACAGGGCAAAAGTGAGAAAAAGGTTGTTGTATTGAGAGAGCTATATAGAGCGATTATATACACAACATGATGAGTAAGCCGGTGACTAAGAGTCACGTAGAGATGCAGTCCACAGTGTACCAGGTGAACTAAGGTGCCAGGCTGACAGCTAGGTTCTGAGTCGAAGGTGTACTATAGTTATGAACCTTAACATCTAATAGATGAGTTAGCGTTGCTGATGCACTAAGGTAACTAACTTCTATTCTACTCAAGTTGAACTACGTTCAAATGCGTGGTATAAGTGAATCTTAGCCGTCCTCTTCTGCACCGCTATTCTAACCTTGAGATAAATACCCGATACTCATGCTTAGTTATCCTTACCCATTCCACCTAGGAAATGTTCTACCACAACATACCGCGAAGATGTTGCCAGTAAAACATCCTGCTTGCGCGTTCTTCCCACCGCCACCATTCATTCCTATTATGTCAACGTTGAGGAGAAAGCAACGCTACCTACAACCAGAAATGCAACGAGATGGAAATGAGGTTGATAGATGAGACTGCTGTGAAGACTGGAGCTGCGAGACAATGAGAGACTGATTGAATAGCATGACAAAGATGAGCTTTGAGCAAATAAAGAATTAAACTACACTCATCCTCACACTGGAAAGAATGATAAGATATCCTTCATGCACCAACAAACTCTAGTCTCTCCCGTTCAAGAACTATGTTGTCAGGGCACACCATCGGTGGTCAGCGATCGCATCGCATCCTAGATCGCTTTGATATCACAGTCAAGCGCGGCACACCGCGTTTGCCCTCGTGGCATCGGCGTCGTGTTGTTCCGAATGCAAACGGAAGGTACGCGTCAGATCACAACACAGCTTTCGATTGACACGATACTCCCCCCAACAGCCTAAACAACCACCTCTCGAGGGACACAATGAGTGCGTCAGATCCCGCGAACGACGGGACTTTTGAGATGCTCGACCACCTGCCTGATACGGTCCGACAGCGTTACGTCGAGAAACTTGCAAAGGAAGAGCTTGTAGCGATAGTTGTTGCTATTTAGCGCGAGCGCGACGAGACGAGTGGCGACTCGAATGGTGAGCAGCTATTCTAACAAGCAGCATAGTGACAACTACTGACCGTCTCGCAGGGTTTGGCAATACCAGCGCGTCGACCTTTACTGATCGAGAATCATGTGGAGAGAAGCACAACCTGGCGACATCGACGACGCAGCCACGCAAGCGCAAGAAGAAGACCAACGCCGACAAAGACGTCATGCAACACGTCCCAGCGGCGGTAGAGAAACGCCGCTCCGATGACGACGTCGACAAAGACGCCGAGCACTAGGGACGCGGATATCGCTTACAAAAGGGGCAGATAGGTAAATCAATCGAGAAGCCATCCGGAAACCTGTCTGCCGCATCAGACCAGCATCCTAGAAACCTACCCATCATGCTCTGGGTCCTTAAGGAGAACGGCACATCCCAGTACATCAGCATCGAGCAGCTCCCATCAAAGTCAATTACGAGCTGACAAGCCGCTTCGAAGTCTTCCGCTCCGCCACCAAAACCAAGATCAAGGCATACCGCCAACTCACCATGAATTGTGGCACATATATGAACAGGAAAGCCTGTGTGTGCAACCAGCTCTCCAAGCTCTTGCAGATGACGAGAGACGGTAAACCAGCGCGAGCTCAGACATTCGACGAGGGGGGCGAGTTCAGCACCAGCGCGGACGATGCGTGCATTCGCAATAAGCTGCCGTGCACGCATATCATTGACCAGGACGAAGGGTATGCGCTGTGCTTTGTGCCGCTGCCAAACGTCTTAGAGGATGGACTTTGCTGGAAGGACTTAGAGTTTTGGGTTGTGGAGTAATCAGTGATATCGTTGGGTGCGGTCCGTGGAGGGTCGGGAGTGGGGAGGGCGAGAAAGTGGTGAATTCTTCTGGACCACGACGGAGGTCAACGGGCAAAAGAGACAGAAAGTCTTGTGAGAGTTTGCCACAAACAAAGACGTCCCAGAAGGTGCGCGCTAGTGATAGTCGCTTGTGGGTTTGAGGATCGCCAAGGGTCGAAAGAAAAGCCATGGTTTTACATATCGCTCAGACACGATGTGATAGAACGTAAAATTGGAGACAAGGGAAGTGAGTCCCAGAGAAAATGCCTGAGAAGAATGATTGACCTGAATTCGGTCCCCCGAGGCCAGTGAAATGTTTGTAGCAAGCAACAGCCCCCATCTTATATCTGACTCATCATCCCTCATCTTACACCCACATCAGCACTCAGCACTCAGCCGCACCCTCCAACCTCAACCATGTCAAACATTCACACCACATACAACGGTCTTAACGACCAAACCCCAGATAGTCATGCTTCAACTAGCAGCCAGCCTCCCCGCACCGAAGATGCACCACGCCAACTTCTCAAACACCTCCTTCTCCTAACATCTACCAAGAGCGAAACCAATCGCAGAGACATCATCAACAACCTCAACGACGCCCAGCTCGACAACCTTGTCGGCAGTCTATGGGAACAAGGCATAAGCCGCAAAGTACGTGAACGCGTGCGTCTCGATCTCGACTACTTCCGCCCGCGGCTCGACGCCGATGATCGGGAATGGCTACTCGGTAGCTTTACCAAATTGAACGAGGCCGTAGGCCAACTGTGGCAGCGCAAAAATGATGATTTGAAAGGGGGTTGGTGGACACGGGTGAATGTGTTGGAGATGTTGTTGGATGATTATGTTTTGCAGGATCGGCGGGATCGACGAGCTTGTAAGTCTAGTTCGGCTATTAGTATGTGTGCTTGAGCTAACGTGAAGTAGTTGTTCAACGTGCAGCGGCTGAGAAGGGTGTTACGCGGCCTGCTGCGAAGCAGATTATGAGTCGATGTGCAGGGTTGAGTGAGCGGGAGGTGGAGGAGATGAAAGTGTTGCGCTTGAGGCCGAGGCCTCCTCCGCCATCACGGCGAAGGGGCGGGTTTGACGAGATGGAGATGTAGGAGCCTCGGAGTAGGGAAATGATGGATAGAGTGTCTAGCCAGAGAAACGGAATTGCACGATGTGAGGAATGCATAGGAGATGAGGACTCACGCTGTAGATGATTGGGGTTGTTCGTACATATATACAGAACATTCTACGCCTGTTGGAAAGGCAGAACCATGCGGTCGTGAGTATTTTCATGTCGAGAGAAGCATGTTCGGGTATGGGCTCGTCACACAGCAACCCACTCGCCGCTCCAGATGCCATCAGTGTTACACCCAGAACAGCTCGCATGGTCGCATCCGGTCGGTTTCGTGAAGTCGTACTCTTCCCAAGTAATAGCCTCTTCCTCGTCTTCGTCCGCCATGACAGTGTCTTCCGCCCGGTTGACCTCGTCCGGCTTTTTTGGCATTGCTTCCACTACTAGTGCCTTCTCTTCATTCGGTGCTAGTACGGCCACAGGAGTCTCCTCTATCTTCTCGCCCTCTTTCCCAACCGCAACACCAACCTTCTTAAACCTTCCTCCTCCTGCCGCAGCGCCTCCGCCAATCTTTGTGAAGCGACCACCACCCATCTTTCCGGCTTCCTCAACATTGATACTGCGCATATCCAGGCTTTGCTTCGGCCTTCCACTGTCCGGATCGTTGCTCGCTGTGAGCTTCTTCATGTCAGCCAGGCGCTGGCGATGGTTGTGGTCATAGGAGCGGAGATGGTTTTCATAGTCGACTTGGCGCGGATAGCCTTTATCGCAAATGGCGCAGTTGAAGAGGCGGACTGCCGCGGGGAGGGGGTTGTTGCGCGGAGGCATGGTGGATGTGTGTGGTGTAGAAGTCGTAGGTATTAAGTTATGGTGCGCCTCGTGAACAGGATAGGAACTATATGAGCTTGCCACTTTATTAGATGAATTCTAGCGAGTGACGTGATATGTCGACGGTACTTGCGACGCTTTTTGGTGAAGTCGCAAAGTCGTGATAGAAGCGTGGTGTTGCGGCTCGTGCCTCGGCTTGCTATGGCAGCACAGACCATCGAAACTCGCGAATCAACGTCATTTCAATCTTTCTTACTACCACCCTGTCCAAACTCCAAACCTCACAACCCCACACCATGGCGTCCCTCCAAGACCCCGAGGTCCCCCCAATAGAAGATGAGGAGACGGGTGTTATGGGCCTGACAGAAATCGACCCGTCGCCCGTGGAAGAGACACCAATCGAATATAAAGAAAAGAGCTACTTTCCAGACCAGCAGCAAGGAGAGAGTTGGGGACCGGGCGCAGACGGTATCAAGAGGTCGCAGACACTTGGGCTTAGGCTGGGAGATCATGGCGTTGTTTGGTGGTGTATGTCTGATTCCTATATTGAGCCTTCACCAGCATCCTCGCTTGAACACAGCTAGATAAAGGGCTCATATACTGATGTTGCGCATAGTGTCACGGATCCACCGCTACTCCTCCTACGCTTTCACCCTCTACACAGCCTTTCACATAACCAACACGTCCATCATTCCCCTCGCATCTCGCTCCCTCGCCGATGCGAATCGATCTCTCCTCCTCACACGGCCGTATTACCAGTCCTTCCTCGCCGAACCTCTTCTAGTCGGCCTGCCGCTGGTCGCACACATCTCCTCTGGAATTGCGCTACGGTTGTATCGGAGAAGGAAAGCGTTGCAGCGCTATGGCGCAGAGACGACGAGTGACAGACGGACAATACCGTGGCCTGCGTTGAGTGGCACAAGTGCGCTAGGGTATGCGCTTGTACCATTCGCCGCATTCCATGTCTGGACTACACGGCTACTCCCCCTATACGCACACGGAGACTCCTCCCTGATCACTCTCAACTACGTATCCCATGGCTTTGCCCTACACCCCGTCATCTCCTTCACGGGCTTCACAGCGCTCGTGAGTATCGCATCGTGGCATTTCGTCTGGGGCGCCGCAAAGTGGATGGGTCTAGCACCGTCGCAAGTCCCGTCGTCCGAACCCCAGAAGGCCCTCGCCAGGAAGCGAAGATGGTATAGCATCAATGCTGTATCGGCACTCATTGCAGGAGTGTGGTTGGCAGGCGGATTAGGGGTGGTAGGAAGAGGTGGAAAGGTCGTTGGATGGATCGGCAAGGAGTACGATGAGCTGTATCGGTATATTCCCTTTCTGGGAGCGTGATGGAGTTTGATCCATAGCGTAGTGCTTTGATAATATACCCCTGTTCGACTTTCAAGCAGTTGCAGGACCTCTTCTTATCCTTGAGGACAGGTCACTTTTCACACTGTAGGTACGGTTCCCGTGTCGCGACTGCCCAACATTAGGCGACCCCAACGTTTTGGGTCTAACGTTAAATTTCCTCTTGTCCTACAACCCCACCAAAGCCGATAACAGATATACAACGAATAAGCATCGGTTCTGCCAAAACCATGTGGCTAGCTTACAGGGAATCTATGATCCCGCATACGCCACCACTGCCTGGCCCAATCGCCGCGGGCACTCAGTCACTGACCTGAACAGTCAGCCTTGTGCCATGATAGCTCCTACCATGTCAGGACAACACAATTACGCCTCTCGTCTCTTTGTATACCTCCAAGTGCACAATGGCATCTTCACTTTGTGAACATTGCCGTCGCATTGATTTCACCGCGCTGCGAGGCCCTTCGCTGGCGGAGGTGAACGAGCTGTACGCTGGTAGAAACTCCGGACATATCTATGGCTCGAAAACCGACGATACGACATCTAAGATCAACCTGGGTACTCTTGAGAGGATGCAACATGATGCTCCGCGCTGCCGACTCTGTGCTTTGTTTTATGACATCGTTAATAGGCAAGGCGCGGTTGGTATATCAAAGCGACGCTTGGATGCAGTCGACATCTGCTTTGTGGCCACTGCCGGTGCCGTGAGCTCTTATTATGGGAGCGTCGGTACTATTAACCCGGCTCAAGTCTTAGGGTATGTCCTGCAGAGACTAACAATCACCGCCCACGAGACGATAGGCGAAACTGGATACGGAGACGCTGTAGCTTACTTGTCTCACGTTCTTCATGCTCGGTTCCCTGGTTCCATCGATGTCCCCGTGCATGGGAAAACATGTGATCCCAAAGACGTCCCGGCTGCGATGCTGTTCGGAGCAAGGCGTCGGCCTTTACAGCTAGATATTGACCTTCTTCGAAGCTGGATCGAGATCTGCAGCAACGAGCATGGTTCACGTTGCGCAGACACATTGGGCAGAGACACTGGAAGGTGAGTGTGATTCACCACAAACCCGCATATTGGGGCATGCGTGACTGATTGAATTCTTTTAGATACCCGGTGCGATTCATTGATACTCATCGAATGTCCATTGCAACCTTTATAGATTCGCCGCTTAGCGACATTCGTTACATTACATTGAGTTATGTTTGGGGTCCGCCGCAGTACCAGAAGACCAAACTCCTGACATCGAATGTTTTGCAGCTCGCAGCCGAAGGGTCCCTGACAAACATGGAGGTACCACAAACCATCGAGGACGCTATAGATCTGACCAAAATGCTCGGTTTCAAGTATCTGTGGGTAGATTCTCTGTGCATCATCCAAGATGATACAGAGGACCAGCAGATACAGATCAACAACATGCATGGCGTCTACAAAACCGCGTTCGTCACCATCGTTGCTGCTTCGGGAGTTCACTCGAATGCTGGTCTACCCGGGCTGCGACCAGGTACTCGACGATACGAGCAGCGTGAAACAGTGGTCATAGATCCCACTGGCCAAGATCCTGGCATGTCGTTGGTAACGAACGTGAAGAACAATCCAAAATCTTGGGGCTCTTCTTACGCTGTCGGACACGGAGATATTGAGATGAGTGTGTGGAATCAGCGTGCCTGGACAATGCAAGAGAAGGCCCTCAGTCGGCGAACAATCACCTTCTCAGATGAGCAAGTATCGTGGGACTGCCCATGTGCTTCATTCTCGGAGGAAGCGTTTTTCGAAATCCGAAACTTACGCTACCGCTCCATTATATCAACAACATACCAGGACCTCACTCTTTCCAGTCTAGCTTGGAAGACGTCCCCATGGGACCTTTACCGCAATTTGGTCGATCGCTACAGTCAACGCAATCTAAGCTATCCTGGCGACTACAATGATGCATTTGTAGCTGTTCTCGAGATGATTAGCGATACTACAGGCGAGCGGTTCCTTTGGGGACTCCCTTGCTCGAGATTCGACCTAGCGCTCTCCTGGGATACGATATACGGCGGCTATAGACGTGGTGCTCTTTCCAAACTCGCCATGACATCGCTGAACAAGAGCATCCAGTTTCCGAGTTGGTCGTGGCTGGGGTGGGTTGGCCACGCGCACTGCTCAGTTGGAGATGACCGTGCTGAGAGGTATGTTCCATAAAACCTTGTTTTATTAGCCTGACTGCGTACAAACACTTTACCTCGAAATCCTGTATTCATTTGCTTTGCGTCTCAACGCTAAACATCTTTAGTGAGTCATCCACCGTCATCTGCTACACCCATCGAAACAACCCTTTGACTTTTGTCCCCGTTCAAAATCTTGGTACAGCAGACGCAACAGATCACAATCAGAACCTGTCCGTACATTTCAGTGATCTGCAAAAGTACCTCCCAAACCTCACCATCGAGGCCCTAAGCCTCTCCCCCGACGAGTACCTGCTATTCTTCTGGACCAGAACTGCCCGCTTCCTAGTCCGGCCACCGGATTCGACAACCTTTGCAGATCATCAATCCGTCGGTGACAACGTTCATGAAGGAAGACCAGCGATCCATAACGCAGAAGGCAGGCGTGTAGGAACCGCTTGTCGGATGAAAGGTGAGCACTGGGCGGGAGACTTCAGGGAGCGTTGGTATGACTTTGTTGCTGTGGGTAGGCGAGCAGTCTATGAAATACCGGACTATCCTGCCACGGTGCTAGCGCTGCAGATTGAATGGGTTGGTGATGTTGCACGCAGAGACAATATTGCTGAGATTGGTGAAGAGGATTGGCTAGCGGCGGAGCCGAGGAGAGTTCTCGTCGCTCTTGAATAGTCGTGCGTTTGTGTTTTAGCATACGTTATAGGTTTTCTCCGACTAGAACTGGTGCTTTATATTCATCTGGATACCGTTTTATCCGTTTGCAGCGACACCGCTCGTGAACTAACGCTATCAGTGATGATTGAAGATAAATAGGATATGTGAGGCTGGGGTTGTGCGCAGCAGGTGCAACCTCTACGTCGCCACAACCAATCTTGCCCCGCAGCTCGCTGATCTCTTCGCAATAACGGTATTACGGTCACCAGCCATCCGTCCATCCTACAACTGTAGCCATTGACAAAGCCTTAGTTTCCTAAGCTGCTCAATTTACCAGAAATTCGCCGTTGCAAGCCCGACTTGAAGTACGATCTCGCTCAAGATGACGAACTCCGCCCCTCTCATCTTCTACGACATCTCCTCTCCAAAACAACCCCGCTCTTATGCACCAAATCCCTCCAAGGCCCGTCTTGCGCTCAGCTTTAAAGGCGTACCTTTTAAAACCACTTGGACCGACCTCCTCGACATACCCGACGTCCGCAAAGGCCTGAACTGCCCCGCAACCCGCAAACTCGACGATGGTTCCGACTACTACACGCTCCCCATGCTGCGCGACCCATCCTCGAATAAAATCATCGGAGACTCTTTCGACATCGCGAACTACCTCGAAGACACGTTCCCCGACTCCGGCGGCTGTCTATTTCCTCCAAACTCCACGCGGACGGGACTTGACTACGAGAGCCCGAACAAAGACCTCGTGTTCTACGCCCCGGTAACACTCAACGAAGGCGCGAAGCACGAGGCTTATGCACAGTTTAATGCGCACGTAGACACTACCTTCTCAGCACACATAGTCCTTGTAGCGCAAAACATACCCTTCAACCCGTCCACTGCCGACGCCGTGAAAGCCAACATGGCCAAACGTGCGCATCTGCCCTCGTGGGACAGTCTCAGCATCGAGGGCGAGGCGCGGGAGCAGGTCAGAAAGGCGTTCAAAGAGGCGCTTGCGTCGCTAGCAGAGTTGTTTACGAGGAATGAAGGCGGGCCGTATCTAGAGGGCGAGAGGGCGAATTACGCAGATTTGATTGTGGGTGGGTGGCTGAATATGATGTATTCGACGATGCCAGAAGAGGAGTGGAAGGACTTTGCGACGTGGCATGGAGGTGTGTTTGGGCGGTTGCATGAGGTGTTACAGGAGAAGTATTTCGTGTGTGAGTAGGAGGGAGGAAGATGCGAGGTTGGCTGTAGAGTTGCGGCTTTGCTCGGGAAAGTTAACAAGACTCGGGTTCTGATGCTTGATGCAAGAGATGCATGTTAAAAGGGATGATTACAAAGCTATGAGATGATTCGCATGTCGATATCGAAACGGTAAATGACGTGCGATTCCTCCCCATGTCGCGCTAGTGACGCGTCGCGTGAATGCTTCCGCAGCTTCCGCAGTCACGACACACGCTCGTAAAGCATCACTTCAATCGCGATGACAGAGCCTAGATTTTGTCGCTACGGACCCGATATACAAGCAGTACCCTGATGGTACTGCGAAGACATCTAGGACATAGTGTTGGCATCTTATCATCACACTTCGGACATCACGACGTTAGACGCGCTCCTACGACGAGACTTGAAAGTATGCTGTAGTCTAGGGACAAGTGTAATGGGCAAGGAGTTCAAACACGTTTGAGAAGAGGTGGGTCAGGGAAGGTAATTGAATGCATCGAAGAGAACAGGTAAGGCCCGTTATGCATAACTATCTGGAGAAAGAGCGCCGGATCCTACGATACCAAAAGCACAAGCAAAACCAAGAACACCAAAGCCATCAAGCTTGAGCGCCAGCACTTAAGCAAACCCAACAACACCGAGAAAACCCCCAACGCACCAAGAACACCAAAGCAACCAAGCCTGAGCGCCAGCGCTCAAGCAAACTGCCTCGTAATTTCTCGTTGCCGAGCATCTGAGCAGAAGTCGCCAGCGACTTTCCGCTCAAACCCTGCACTTAGGCTCGTAGTAGTAGTAGTTGTCGCTCATTGTCGTTCTCCTGGTCTGTCTCTCAGGGCCAGCCCAAGAGACAGGAGACAAGCACGACTGGTCAATCGCCTCGATGGCCCGCACAAGCGCATCCGACTCCTTGTTCATCTTGGCGGCCCAGTGCGTGGTGCCGACAGGAAGGCGAAGCACACGAAGCGCCAGACGAAGCTCACAATCCGCCAGGCGAGCGCGATGCCCTCTCGGTGCCGCCGCGCGAAGCCGTCGTGCCAGTCGGTGAAGCCGGAGCCCGGCGTCTGTTTGTCGTAGCTCGGGCGCGTAAAGAAGACATCGAACAACCGGCCAGCGGGGTTCTCGTAGAAGAACTCGTTGTAGGCTGCCGGCAGCCACAAGGTGACAAGGATGAAGCCGAGGTGGCACCAGAGGAAGGTGGCGGACAGCGAGAGGCGACGGTGGATGATGAGGCCCAGGAGAAGATGGTGCCGAAGGAGATGCGGAGCTCCGTGGAGCCCGTGGAGAAGAGGTAGATGAGCACTAGGCTCAGGATGACGCGGCTGTTGGCAGTTGGTGACAGCATTTTGGTGGTTGCTGTTGTGGTATGGTGTGCTTGTTGGATGATTTAGCTGCTAAGCTCAAGCTTGATGAGGAGGATATTGAGGATGAGATGTTTGAGGTTCTAAGAGCTGGGGATTGAACAGATTTATTATATGCTACTCGAAAGCGACAGCGAGGTGCAAGTCGCACAATAGCAACTATATCGACAATAGGTAAGCAGCGCGACACAACTCCTTCAATAACACAATAGCCGCTGAACAATAGGGTATATGGCTTGCGCGCTTTGCCTTGACAAGCTGTAAACACAATAACGACAATAGGAACGCGACAATAGCGCACAGACGGGTAGTTCCGCCCTTTACCTGGACTTCGCGAGAGGCCCACGTATGCGCCAGACCGACTCATCGCAAATACGAAAGGACGTCAAAAAGATATTGGAAGCCTCCAGGCTTCAAGCAAGTCTCCCCCTGCTCATGATTCTCCTGATCCTAGGCGGAGGCGGAGGCGCGGGGTTTTTCATCGAAAACTCATGTGCTGCCCAAGCGTCCGGTAGCATCGCCAAAGAGACAATTTGGTCTCTTTGGTTCACGACTGTATAATAGTTCTCCTTGACTGGTCGTCTTGGATGGGATGCAAGGCTGCAGCGCGGGCTAGTGCCATATCCCGAGTCGTTGAAGCTTGAAGCTTCGCTAGGGCTAAGACGCCGGCCCGTAGTCGAGCCCCGGAGTACCCGCATTGAGGTCTGTACGCTCCTGCTCGGGAGCCTTGGGTTGTCGTGATGACTTGTTCTTGTACGGCCTCGCTCGGGAGCTGGTTCAGTGTCCTTCGCAACGGCAGCGGCGGTAGCTTGTTGATCAACCTTTGCAGCGGCAGCGGTGCTAGCTTTGGATTTCTTGCGTCCGAAAGTGGGAAACAATGGGTGGTCGAAGCTTAGCGAGAGGCCTAGAAATCTCTTCCGAGGGACCTCGGCTTTTTGCGCTGGTTGCGCAGTTGCTTCATCTTTGGGCGGAGGAGGCTGTGCGAGTGTTAGCGATGAAGTCGAAGAAGTCGCTTTGGTGTCTCTCAAAATCCAACGATGGGAACATGACTTACCGGAGGTGTTGGAGCTCTTTCAACCTGGCTCTCGCCATACGGAGGCAACTTGTACCGTTTCCTTACATTCTCCAGGGCACTTGGATTCCCTGGTATCACTCCGGAACCTCGTTTTACCATCACGATCAACCTCGTCGCCGGCCTGCGGTATGGTCTGGCCCCCGTGGATAGACTCCGAGAATGCAGGGCTCCTGATGCGTCCCATGAAGCGGTGCAGTATCCTGATGATTCGGGCGGAGGGTACGCAATCTCCTGTCGCCCTGTGGACTGAGCGCGGCGCGCTACGTCTGCTCTTGGAGGCGCCGTTGTTGAGGATTCAGAGGATGTGGGCGGTTCTACACGGGGCTCTTCATAGTAGGACAAGTCCCACTCGTCATTGGAATAAACAGACGAAGCTCGGGTCTCTGCTAGAGGACATGTCTCCGGATCCGCACCCCGTAGAGACACGATTTTTTGGTCCTGGTTCAATGGCGGGCCTGGATTTGCGAGTGCATCGTCTCTTAAGCTTGACACCGTTTCTTGCACGGAGGACACGCATGCTGACGCGGTCAAGGAGATGCTGCGAATCCGTGAGAGTGAGAGTCGTGTTCGCACGCGTTGAGACAGTGAGGGACGCTGATCCTGAGACGAACAGGGGTCACGATCCCCTAATACCGATGCCTCGCGTGGTGTAAGATCTGGAGAGGCGTGTCCGTTGGACCACGATAGTGGTTGCGGTCGGGTTCTCTGGGTCGAGGCGGATCGATGCTCCCCTGAAGACGAAGCTGCCGCCATTTGGGGCGCATCTGGTACTGCTGAGTTCAAGATTGGCGTTTCTCGATCTTGGCTCAATAATTGTGTTGGACTCTCAGGCCCAGCAGTTCCTGATGCTGACAGTTTGCCTGACATGGTTTTGTGACAAGTCACGTGACTTGTGGTAAGTGAAGGGAGTCCCTCCGCTCTAACTCGTTGCAGGATGCAAAAAGCTGGAATGGCGTGCTCACGAACAGTGAAAAGGTGCCGAAAAGGGTCGAAGATGTGTCAAAGACTGTCAGACCCCTGGAACTCGTTACAGGAAAGAGCAGGCAAATGAAGTGACCAAATCGATGGGACAGTTCGAATCGGAAAGAATCAGGTGGAAGAAGTCGTTTGGTCTGTTGTAGGCGAGATAGGGGAACATATATTGGCGGTCGGAAGTTGGTGTGGGAGAATATCTGGAACGGGGGGTGGGGACGCTTGAACCGGCACCACTTCACGAAGTCTGCAACTGGTCATCTTGCTGGAAACCCACTTCTAATGGCTAAATGCACGCAAGCTATGACGCTTACACTTTTATTGTAGGGCTCACAGCTGCCTACTGCGGTGTAAGGTGAAAGTCGCAGTCGTTTTCTCAGACTGAACTAGGCCAGGAAATCACGACTGTCGAGCCGACCACAACAGGCCACATAATTCTTGTAACGTCACTAGAGGTAGACGTCTCGCTACTTCGCGCATGGCACGACTGAAGCCTTCGCGGACTAGCCAGGTCGACACGTCAATCTGTTGGTTTTGTCGAGGCATTAAACTCAGAAAGCAGGTCACACGGACAGTCATCTCCACAGTAAACATTGAAAGACTGGTACCCTACACGGGGAATATCTCCGATGTCCCTATGGGAGTCAGAGCAACTAAGCAATTCGCCACAATGACACCAGATATCCTGTGCTCCCAGGCAGCGAACTTGGTTACTGTTTCGAACTTGCTGAAAAGGGTCCCTTCGACCAGGCATTGCCGACCGCTCCACCACCCCGATCTCAGTTCACTCATTTAATATCGTCCGCGTCGATCCCGACCGTGGCTGCAATGTTCTGAAGCAGGCTCCCAATGTACTCTGTACTCGTTGTTGTATCGGTCTTCTGCGACAGTGTCTCGTCGAATCCAGTCTTGGGTGAGGCGCTCGGTTTCCTTTCGCGAGAGCTCGTAGCGCTCTTCCTCGATGCTCAGCACGTCTCTGAGCTGGTCAGCTGCCTTGGCGTTGCCCATCGCATTCACCATGTCCACTAACTTGTTCAAGCTCTGCTTCGCCTCCAGTACCTTGCGGCGAGCCTGCGCATAGGCTTTTTTGTCTCTATCCCTGATCTCGCAGGACTCGTAGGTAATGGTGCTCCGGACTTTCCAGCTGCTTGTGATGGCAGCCCTGCATTGCATGATGTTCGTTTTGATGATAGACGCAAGCAGGGATTTCTGGTCCGCCGTGATGTGACCGTGATTTTGGGCGCGTTCCTGCAGGGCCACGGTTAGCGTCAGAACACTATATAGCGTATCCAAACCCTCACCTCTTCCAACTTCTAACGTATTCCGGTGAGCGCATCGCTGCGATTGAAGCATTCGCTTTGCATGCCGGTGGAGATGAAGTCCAGGCCATCCTTCAGCTGTTTGATGAACTCTAGTTCAAGTGCGTTGCCCTGCTTGAGACCTTCCAGTAACGTGTCGATGGACACCTCACGCCACATTTCGGACATGCTGTAATCTTGGAGGCGTGATGGTGGTGGTTGGAAGAGGAGTTGTAGACGATATGAAAGGCTGTGCAGACAAAAGAAGATATATGCGCTCATACGCTGAATGAAGATGAGGTTCGAGCAGTCTCACTTTCACCACACACCTATTGCAGCATATCATCAGAAATGAGGACAAGAGTGCTCAGGCGTGCAGATTACGTACCTAACACCATTTTTGCGACAAGACACCGACTCTCCACAACTACACCACCCCCTTCACCGCCTCCCCAAATCAACATCCAACACCCTCACCAACCCATCCTCCTCCTCCCCCCCCATACCCACTCCCCACCTCCCCCCGCACACCCTCTCCACAACCCCCTCAAACAGCCCCTCCACCACGCCCCTCAACTCACCCCCCGTCTGCCTAAAATCCGGAAACGCATTCACCTCGAGCAACCAACACCCGAGCCCCCCATCTTCCTCGACACTAACCATGAAATCCAGCCCGAAAATCTCAAACGCATTCGGCAGCGCCTGGAAATGTACGCTCATGCCGCGCGCTGCAGCTTCGAACGTCTCTCCCGTAGTCGCGCAGATCTGTTTGAAAATTGTGGATTTCCAGTCGTGCGCAGCAGTAGGAGTAATAGTAGAGTTTAGTTGCGTCGGTATAACATCTGGTAAATCCCAAAACAAGCCCACGCTCCCCTCGCGCTCGGCACCATCCTGCAAGCACGTATTCGTCAAATGCGCCCTCATAGCTTCGGCGCGGTCGTCACGCAAGCCGGCGTCCCAGGGGGGGAGATACGGGCGCGCGGCGAAGAGCGCGAGCATGGGGCGGTGGACGTAGACTTGGAGGGCGCCGGTGGCGAGGACGTAGGTGCGGATGTGAAATTTGCGGAGCGGGGTGGGAGAGGTGGAAGGTGGGGAGAGCAGGAGGGGTGGGTGGATGTAGGGTTGGGCGATGAAGTGGCGGAGTTGGGATGTCATTATAGCGTCTGGTTTTGATGAGGTGGATGCGGCGTCGCTGCGTGCATCTTCGTCTTCGTCGTCATCAGAAGGCGGATCCCATTCTTCGAAGATTGCTGTTAATTCTTCCTCGCTCGAAAACAATCGTATACCCTGTCCGCGCTCACTCATGCCCGGTTTCAAGATCCACCATTCCCGCTCTTTCTCATCTTTCTCTTCGTTGCGTGCCCAGCTTTCTTTCAGATCCCAGGCTTCGACTAGCGCATCGTCCAGGAATTCGGCGTAGTCGACTTCGAACTCCACACTCGACTTGACATGCTTCTTCAGCAGTGATTCTGGGTACTTGGTGATCCAATTGGCGATGGTGGTGCTGAGGTAGTGTTTCCGGATCAATGCTTTTCGAATGACGTATGCATTGGCAATGCAGGTGGAAGGGTGTTCCATGAAGTGGTCGAAGTCGATGGACTCGTATTGGACCCATTGGAGAAGCCGAGATGATGGTGACGGAAGTTCACTGATGGTAGTGATGAGTTCGAATGTCGCGGGTGGGAGGCGCTTCTTGAGCGCGGATACAATTAAAGGTTGGACATATTGATCTTCGTAGTCGATGAGGGCGTAGATCTTTTCATCGATCTTGTCAGAAGCCATATTGCAGTCTTCAGAATTTGAAGGTAGTTGAACTCCCGTGCAGATGGTTGCACAGCAATTGGCCGCTGGTTGGCACAGATTAAAGGAAGTGGTTGCAAATATAGACGTGTATCTTTCGAATTTTGCGCAAACAGCTATAGCGACACCAATGTCTATGGCGATGGTATTGAGTACACAAGGAAAATCGTTATGCAAGTCTGCGGTGTCCGTGAAGTGCAAGGAATCAATGCTTAAAAAAGCCAGACTCGCTTGTCTCAGCCAATCAGCAAGCCGCATATCAAACGGCAGCCCTCGCCAGCCCCTCGCCTACCCAACGCCAAAAACTGGGATATCATTTAAGAATCAAACCACTTCAAGATCATCGTCGTCCTCATCCATAGCCGCGATGAGGCCAACATCCATTCCACCCAAACTCTCCCTGCCCGGCTCGCGAATGCCCTTGTCTGGCAATAACAGACGGGCTTTCTTCTTTGCTGGACTCAGCTCACGAGTCCCGCGCATGGCTGACGGAGTCTCTTTTTTTGGGGATGGAAGCATGCTTCGCTTGCTGGCACCGCCCCAGCCGATAGGTTCACTTGAGGCTGCCGACTTACCGGATGCTATCCGCTTACGCTTAGTAGAAGCAAGAGTGACGTCTTCAGCCTTCCGGTTGAGCAGGCTGCGGAAGTCGATGTCGGCGGACCTCTCTGGTCCAGTACTCGATGAGCTGCCAGGGAACATGTCGCCTCTGGCCGGTAAGTTTGGAGTGTCGGAACCTTTCAGCTTTAGGTAGTCGCCTCCTGTGCTGCCCTCTCCCATCTTGCCCAACTTCTTAGCGAGTTCCCGCTCCTTCTCCTTTTCGGCCAACTGCTTGCGGAACTTTTCTTCGCGGCTTGCACCACGCTCCCAGCTCTGTTCGTCGCGGTCGATGAGACGCGCTGATCCACCGGGCCGAGGTGCGATGAAGACTGTTTCGTGGGTCTCTCGGTCGTGATATCTGCCCTCTCTCTTGAGCTCGTCTCCCTTCAGACCTCCGCCTCTTCCAGCTCCAAACATCCCGAACTTGCCTCCGCCGCCCGAGCCCTTGCCCATGCCGACCATGGTGTTGACCTCCATGCGCCCTCGCTTGCTCTTTTCAACCTGGAGTTGAATGTGGAATTCGCAGTGTTCGGTCTTGCGACTGTCGATCCACTGCCCACAATCTTTCCCATCTTTACGCTGCGCATGGCAGAAATCTAGGTCCCTGGCGACACCAAGCTCGATGATGGTGTCGTCAGAGCTCGTTAGCTTTAGGCTAAACTTGCCCGAATCGCGAGCCCGAGGAGGCATGATGTCTGGGTTGAGAACCGCGATCAGCGTGCCGAGAGGCAGCTTCCAGAATTGCGAGAAACCGGTGTCGAAGAGAAATAGGTCTATCTCCCATTTGAGGTCCGTCAACTTGATCACCATGAACTTGCCTTGCTGATTCCGCTCTGCGTTGCCTTTTGACTGGTCTCGCACCGCATTCTTGGTGTTTTGGGGGTCTGACTTGTAGCAGATGACGCCGAGGACTACGTAGTCGTTTTCGAAATCTGGTGGATCGTAGTCTGGGCCCTTGACCATCTTCAGAAGCTGCGGTACTGTGATGATTGTCTTGCCCTCCAATGTACGCGTAACGACGTTGTGCTGCATGTCTCTCGACTTCAGGTGCAGGCCAGAGAACGACTCGAAACTTGCTGCCTCGCTGCTGTTGTCTCGTTGAGAGATTTCTGCATATTTGGAGGCTGTTTGGGTGATTCCAAAGCGACTCGATGACGGCTTGGAAGTAGAGGATGGTGGTCGAGAGTTCTCCGTTCGGGTGGCTGCAGTTGAGCTGGGACGTGGCGTCGGCGGATTTCGCAAGTCGGCAGTTGGCCGGCTCTGTACTTTGCTCGGGTTTCTGGCACTCGGAGGTGGCATATCCTGTGAGCTCTTGGTCCCAACACTGAGCGAGGAGCCTGAGCGTGATGCGGGCGTGCTCCGTAAGCCTTCTAAGTTGTGTAGTCCAAATCCACGGCTCCTTCTCTGCTCAATCTTGGTTTCATTCTCCTCGCGCTCCTTCTCTTTGTTTCTGCTCTCGGCGATGCGCTCACTGAACGACTTGATCTTTGGTGGCTCTGATCGTGTTGAGTTCGTCCGAGAGGAACCTCCCGTAACGCCAGCTCCGGGCCGCTTTAGGCTGACATCTTGCGCCCTCAGACCCTTGTCGATGCCCAGTAACACTCGCGCAGGACTCTTCGGCTCGACGGGCGCCCGTCGTTCTCGTATAGGCGAGTGGGGCACTTCAACATCTGCTGACGGTCGTGGTAGCTCTGTTCGGCGCATGGAAGCTGCGGTAGGTGGCCGCGACGAACCGCCATTGCTGTCGCTGTCCCCACCCTCAATGGCTTTCCGCGCCTTTTGCAGTGCCTTGAGCTTGAGCTTCGCCTCGATGGCCTGGAGCTTCAGCTGTAGCGTCTCCTCGTCCTCTTCCTCGTCATCATCATGTGGCGCACCGCGCGACATCGGACGGCGCTTGGTCGGGGAGGGTGAGACAGAGGTGCGCTCGCGGCGCTGCTCGTATTTGCGGCGTCCAGATGGTGAGCTTAGGAGCGCTTCGACAGGCGATTGCGGAGGCCAATTGGGCTGATTATTCTTCACTGCCTCATGTCAGCATCTTTCGCGGGCACATGCGCTGATCACGTACCCTTCGACTTGGGGCTCTCCCGCACGATCATCGTTGCGGAGAAGCAGACCGCCCAGCAATGCCCATAGTCGTGTCGATGCCGGATGAATCAACCACAGGTTTTGGGTTGATAATGCCGATCAGAAAGGAAAGCGCCGTGTCTTGTCCGTCTCCGCTGTTGACGTCGGGTGTTGTTGGTCGCACGGGCGAGGTTGCATCCATCAATTACTCCGAAACGGCAGTGACAGGGATCACGCGCTTGTGCCGCAGACGCGACGCGACCGTCTATCACTTTAGCACCGCGGACATGTTCAACATTGCAGACCCCCATACCCTCAACATACTATTCAACGTTTCAATTAGACATATACTACCCAATGGCACGCGTAACCCGCTCAAAACCAAAGCCAAAGGAAGCAACTCCCGAGCCGCCAGTGTCCACGGTCAAGCCGCTCCCCAGCAGCGCATCGAACCCACCAAAGCTGTTCGTGCTACCCAAGGATGCCTCCCCAGATGCCCGCATAGTCACGTTGGAGAACCCTGCAAATGGTGCGCCATCAAGATACTTTTTCTGCCCGCAGGAAGGCTTCTACGAGTTCACCAGGATCGTAGCACCCAAGAAGGAGTGCAGGAGTTGGCTCATCACCGGCGAGGAGAGCGAAGAGCAAGAGCAGGAAGAGAACAGGATAGGCGCTGGGTACATCACCAAGTCTGCAGACCTCTTCGTCGCAACACCCATCGATCTCCTCTTCCTGCTCCTCCCTGCACTCGCGCCCAAAACCGCAAAAGACACCAAGCAGCACTTCCTTGCGCTCGACGACTATCTCGACAAACTCTACGCATCCTCGCGACACTGGCGGCCGCTCACATCTCAACACTCGTCACTCAAAACCACAATCGAAAAGAAGTTGCGCGCAACATGCGACACCGTCGACGCAGGAGACGAGACCATGTACCGCCTCTCCAACGATAAGTTGCTCGCCATCCTCATCAAGAAGGCAGAGCGCATGGTCAAGCACGGCCTACCACCAAGCCTAGAAGAGAGGTTCATCAAGACAGCACTGGAAGTACCAGTCATGAACATCAAGCGCGAAGACAGCTCGCTATCCACAATATCCATCAGCGAAGAGTCCACAGAGAACGATTCCCAAGTGTCCACCACCACAACAGCAGAATCCCAAACCTCAATCTCTACAGCCATTACAACCCCGGATACCTCCACCGACTCGTCCCCCAAATCCGCCCTCTCCACTCCCCCACAAATCCCCCACCTCCTCCGCCTCCGCACATCCTTATCCTACCTCTCCACCTCCTACCTGCCCCCCTCCCTACACGCCCCCGTAACAACCCACGCGCACACATCCCCCACATTCACGCCCCTAGCCACACACCTCTCCGCGCTCGCATCCCTGCGCACCGAAGCCGCCGCGCTACGCAGCATATCAGACAACATGTCTCGGAAACGTGCGATCGAGGAGGACGATGATAGGGTGTTTGAGAGGGAGGAGAAGAAGCGCAAGAAAGAGGAGGAAGAGAAGAAGAAGAAGAGTGAGGGCAGGGCGGTCAAGCAGTTGAAGAAGGTGGATACGAGTGGGATGAAGAAGATGAGTTCTTTTTTTGTAAAGGTTGCGAAGAAGACGTGAATAAGACTGTGTCGGGCATGGTGGGAGTACAAGGCGTTATGGCATTTGAACTTGGATAACTGCTTGTAAGAAGCACGTCACGTTTGTACATCACAAATGGATCATAGATATACCAATACAATGGTTTAATTCCAGTAAACTTTCCAGAGTATCAATCATACTCACCAACATGACATGTTGTATATCATGAAATCGCCTCATCGTCTCCCGAGGCAATACTTCCCATCATCAAAGCCCATGCAGTACGTTACCATTACGCTCGCTATATCCTATCATGGGTATCGGAATCCTCCAAGCAAATACGCTATGCAACCCATGTTCGCATCCTTCAGCGGTCCTCAATACCAAATCGTAGAAACGCCGTGATGCTCCGATATCCAGACCAGGTGATGAAATCTACAGTGCGGAATGATACAAGCAACTCATACGTGAGCTAGTTGTATGAAAAATCCAACACTCAAGCAGAAGAGCGCGCTAGACGCGGGCGTTAGAGGCTTAGTCCAGAGACATGGAGGAAGAAGAATGCTCACTCCTCGCCCGCTTGTCGGCGTCACGCTCGAGCGTCTCGCCGCTGCGCTTCTTGGATCCGGGCGTGGAGCCGCCAGAGAAGTGGGCAGACTTGACGCGCGACCATGATTCGAAAGACACCTCTGTGAAATCGTCAGCGACTGCGCCGGTGGGCAGACCGGGGAGAAGGAGCATACCTCGCTTGGCGGGCTTGGGGACAGTGGGAGGGGGCGTGGTCTCGAGCGACGGAACGACAGCCTTGCCCGTCCTACGGCTGGGAGTCGCGGCGACCTCGGCCTCGATCTCGGTGTCGGCTTCTTCGTCGTCAGTGGCTTCACCGTTCTTGCGGTTGCGCTCCTTGATCTCCTCTTGGAACAGCAGACGCGGCTTGATGGAAGAACGGGTAAGCGGACGCCTAGCCTCGGGGCCAGCTTGATGTAGCAGCTTATCATCGATGGGAAGGTCGGAGTCGTCCTCTGGAGCGCTCTGATCACCTGACGGGCGGCTTTCCTCAAACTTGCGGAACACCTTGCGGCCGCGGAAGAAGAAGACCATGCCGTCGTCGCGATCGGTTGCCTCATTCATCTGCTCAGTGCGTGCATCGAGCCGCTTGGGCTTTTGGGGAGTAGGCTTGGCTCTGGCTTTGCCCTTGCCCTTCTTAACAACGAACGGGCTGTCTTCATCATCGTCCTTGACAGGAATACGCTCCTTGCAGTCGGTGAAGATTTGGATCTTGGAAGAAGACGACTCAGCAGCATCTTGGGCAAAGTCCTCCAGGCTGAAGACGTTCTTGGTCTTTCGCGCCTTCTTGGGCGTGGCCTCCTCAATGGTGGCATGGCGTGAGGGAAACAAGATACGCGCGGTTGCCTTCAACGATTGCTCGGTCTGAAGCGGGCGCTTGCGCGGCGTCTCTGACGGTGTTGGAAGCATACCCTGTGTGAAGTTAGTATAATCTGACGTGTAGTGGAGATTGTCATCGGACAAGCAGATGGCGTGCTGGCACATCGAACGAAGGGGCTTGACGTACCGGAAGCTGGCTTGCAAGAGAACGGCGGGCAGGAGTGGGTGCGGCGTGCTCGGGCTCTGAGTCGAGCGGAACTTGGGGGTTGACGCGTCGCATGGTGCGAGGTGAGCGATGTTGTTGAGGAGAGGAAATGGGCGAGGATGGGGGTGAGAGGGTGAAGTTGTTGATGCGAGCTGTGGCCCTTCGCTTCGAGGTAGCAGTGGGAGTGACGTCGCGCCTAGCGCGCGGGCTTATTGTTGCTATTGTCTCGCGGTGAGGGTGAAGATGAGTATCGCGTTGGGCGGCTACCCTGGTGGACCGGCGAGGTGAATACGGCTCGTAGTTATCACCGTGAAGTGGCGCAGGCGGTGTGTGCAATCGACGAGATGGCGATGGCGTGCGCTCCATAATGGCGATGCTTGCTACTGTCGTGGCCGGCGGTGGTTGTTGCTATGCAGATGCTTGAGACCAAAATCAAAACAAGACAGCACGGTGACGTCGAGGTCGCAAACTTCAATTGATCGAGTGGGTACGCGCGAAGCCGAAAATAATGTCGTGGGATAGGGAATAATGCCGATGGATAGTGAGCAGGTGGAGCACAACGGGACGGCGGATCGATATTGGAAGCGTCGAGGCAGACAAGGAAAGGGCGAGGTTGGCGATGGCTGGCAGGCGCTCGGACCCGTACACAGTCGCTCCTGCCCTGCATCGTGGCTCACCGCCGCCGAGCCGCCGCCCCGCACCAAACACGCCAAACACGCCAGGCACATGTCAACAAGATACGCGCTCACCAGGAATTGACACCTGCCGTCCCAATTCATTCCGAAACACACTTCACAATGGACCCACCAAACATGGGCGCGCTTGAGCTCTCCGACTCGGACAGCGACGCGCTATTCGACACGCCGGCTGCGCGGAAGACCAAGAAGAAACCCCAGCAAGCCAGCACAGATGCCGGGGAGGGTGCAGCCGGCGGGAAAGCGCGTGCGAAAGAGTCGCATTACACCACAGAAGAGGCGCGCGAGGTGGCACTACGGAGGGAATTGGAGAGCATAAAGAACGTCAACAAGGTCATAGAGGGCGTCGTGGAGAGCCTGCAGAAAGCAAAGGACAACATGGAGGTGTGTACGACATTATGATTGAATATGACTTTGCTAATACAGTCCAAGACCGTCTCCAAGACAGTACAAAACGCATCTACCCTCCTCCAGACATGGACCCGAATCCTATCGCAGACAGAGCACAACCAGCGGCTGATTCTGAACCCGCAATGGCAAGGCGCATCAGATGATCTTGTGGCAATCGAAGAGGAGGAGACCAACCGACAGCAGGCAGCAGAGCGACGCGTAGCGGAAGAGCAGGCGAGGAGAGAAGCAGCGGCGAGAAAGCTCGAAGAAGAGCGGCGGCGAGCAGAGGCACCACCTAGGGCAGGTACGAGAGGAAGGGGCAGGGGCACACGAGGACGGGGCACAACCACACCTACCCCTCCCGCTGGTGGATATGTTGCAGTTGGGGGACAAGCTGGACGAGGTCTCAACCGGAGCGGTTCAACAGGCGGCCGCGCAGGGAGCGGTATCGGACGAGGGCTGCGTGGTCGGGGTCGAGGTCTGAGCTAAGATAGTCGCCGACTGCCTAGGACCGTGAAAGAGACACCCGAATCAACTCTGTGGTGGATTGCAACAGCGATGATTTCCACACTCCATCAGGTGGCACATCGACGGCAATCGACTTTTGCTCAATGGACGTATCAAGCATGCGACATCACACCTTGCCCACCCGTTCATCACATCCAAGACCGTTTACCACAGCCGACAAGAGCAGTGGATTGTTGGGGGCCATTGATCGCGTGCACGATATGAATGTGTTGAGATGAAGGCAGGCCGAAGAACTAGCCGCTCCTATCAACATCTAAATCTTGCGTCATGCTCCGGGGGAGCGTTTTGTACCTTGCAGCTAGGTGCAGGTCACGGTCCGGAGAGCTGTCGGAAGCGCTCCTCGATGAGGGAAGGCTGGAGACCCCACATCGCTGCAACTTGCACCCCGCTATACATTTCTCTGGCATCTTGCGACCACTCCGAGGCTTGATAAATCTTCCGTCCCTTGGTCTCCTGATCTCTTTTCTAGTTCTGTCTTCCCTCAGTCATACACCTCAATTACTCCATCCAAATTTGCAACACCATGGAGGTCCCAACAGCTACATCGCTCAAAGACATCTACCCCGAGGAGGCATTGCCGGTCGAGACCAAAAGATGGGAGAGCTTGTTGGCAAAGTTCAAGGACCTGTACGGCAAGCAGGCTGAGTATGTTGCGCGTAGTCCAGGACGTGTCAACATCATTGGCGAGGTAAGAGCTCCGGCCATTTCAAGAACCCCTCAAACTAACAGAACATAGCACATCGACTACTCTCTATACGAGGTGCTGCCGATGGCCATCACTGCAGACTTCATCATGGCCGTAGCTGTGCGACCATCCGAAGAGAAACCACGCATACGGATAGCGAACTTGAACTCGCAGAAGTTCCCAACACGCGAATTCGACATCCCAGACGGCGAAATACCCATTGACGCTTCTGAGCACGAGTGGACAAACTACTTCAAATCAGGCCTCAAGGGCGTGTCAGAGCTGTTGCAGAAGAAGCGGGGCAAGTTCACTTCGGTGGGCATGGACATTGTGTGCGACGGCACCGTGCCAAGCGGTGGAGGTCTGTCGAGCTCGGCGTCTGTCGTGTGCACAAGCTCATTGGCGGTGCTGGCTGCGAATGGTGAGCAGAACGTCGACAAGAAGGAGCTATGCGAGCTAGCGATCGTCTCCGAGCGCGCTGTGGGTGTCAACTCAGGAGGGTACGTGCACTGAACGCTTTGCACCAACATGGCTGACAACCTGTAGCATGGACCAGGCAGCCTCTGTCTTCTCGCTCCGCGGCACCGCTCTATACGTATCGTTCAAGCCCAGCTTGAAATGCGAGAACATCGAGTTCCCCCACACCGACCCCGAACTTACTTTCGTTACGGCTCAGAGCTTTATCGCCGCCGACAAGCACGTCACTGCTCCTGTTTGCTACAATCTACGTGTCGTAGAATGCACACTCGCGGCCGTCTTCCTGGCAAAGGCTTTCGGTCTGAAAAAGGAGCTACCCACAGACTCTTCGCCACTAGGCGTCAGTCTGCGTGGCTTCCATGACACATATTTTGAGGAAAAGGAGAGCGTATCAGACAACACCAAGGTCTCCGTTTCAGAGTTCGAGACCCAGCTCACGAAGCTGATTCAACACACTGAGAACTACCTCCCGCAGGAAGAGGGCTACTCAAGAGGTGCTATTAGCGATTTGCTTGGCATCTCAGAGGATGAACTAAACAAGCGCTACATGTCAAAGTTCCCCGTTCGTGCCGACAAGTTCATGCTACGCCAGCGCGCCCTCCACGTCTTCACAGAAGCCCTACGTGTCATTAAATTCAGATCTCTCCTCTCATCGCCACCATCGAGCGGCAAAGAGTTGATCGAATCGCTCGGCGCGCTTATGAACACGACGCAGATTTCATGTCGCGAGATCTATGACTGCAGTTGCCCTGAGCTCGATGAGCTGTGTGACTTGGCGAGAGCAGCAGGTGCTGCAGGCTCCAGACTGACGGGCGCAGGTTGGGGAGGATGCAGTGTGCACCTGGTGCCGAAAGACAAGGTCGAAGCTGTTAAGAAGGCGTGGGAAGAGAAGTACTACAGGAAAAGGTTTCCGGACATCAACGAAGAGAAGCTGGCGCAAGCGGTCGTTGTCAGCAAGCCAGGTAGCGGCAGTGTGTTGTTCAAGGTCACGGGCGAGAAGCTCTCATAAGCCTCAGTGCAGTGGCGTGTGAGTGTGTGCGTGAGGAGGTTGGCTAGGTACGTCAAACCTTCTGACACCACGCGAACAGCGCATGTTAGTCACACCCACAAAAACATTCAAAGAGAGCGACAGCATCATCGCCTTTGGTGTTATGCTTCAAAGTCATCGATGCAGTCACATCTTTCTTACAGTCACGATTCTCCATATCATTCAAGTGCAACCACTTCACTGTTCCAAACACGCTGCACTGCAGCCATGACCGTGACCTCAAAAGCCCAGTCTCCTTCCTTTTGTCACCTTCTCCTTTACTATTGTCTTCCATCTAGGAACTACCGCTGCTGCTTTGCACACCCCATACCCAGGCATCCCACCACCAATCCAAATTAACCTCCCCCCCCCTAAACCCACCCTTCGCCACCAAACCATGGCCAAAACATGGTACCGCAAGAAACCCTCCCGCGCAAGCAAAGCCTACACAAAAAACTGGCGCCACCGCTCTCCCACCAAAACAGCCTTCGACCCCACGCTTTTCAGCGAAGACTCGATTCAAAGACAACTCGCATATCTGGTTCCACGCCTGCATGAGGGGTACGATGAGAGATATAGCGAGGACTTCGCGTTTGAAGACGCACATGCGAAGCCGGAGGAGTGCTGCTGGCATGCGTGTGGGTCGTTGGAGTGGATTTGGTGCTGTGGGCATACGTGTTGGATGACAGGGGGGGAAGAGCGAGCGGAGGGGGACGAAGGGGTTGTGGAGGATGTGCCGGATTCTGGGGAGGGGAAGAGTGTGGAGAGCAGGAGCTGTGAGGGTGTTGAGGATAGCCTGGGTGTGGTGACGGATGGAGATTTGGGAGAGGAAAAGGGCGCGAAGGTAGACGCGAGTGCTTTTCGGTGGTGGAGAGATGCGTGGCCGTGTGACTTTTGTGGGGTGGAGTGCTTTTGTGACGTCGCTGTTGCGGCTTGTTGAGTTGTGCGAGGGCATTTGGGAGGTGGCTTGGCTTCGGATAAGAGCTGAGTTGCGACGGAGAATTGACGAGCGATGATTTAGAACGTTTGGTGTCCGGATGGTTATCATACGGGCGGATTGCAGCAGCCAGCACGTGCGACGGTAGGACTTCATGTTCACTTTCATCAGTCATCTTCACTGGACGAGATACATATACCATTTTCAATTTTCACTAAAACACCAAGACTCACACTACAAAACCATAGTCAAGCGAACACCATATCCCTCATACTACGAACACTTACCAATCTTCGTCATCCCACACCTTCCACTATGTCGAACCACTATACGGCCTCAACCTCCACACGAATCACCATCATCGACGCCAAAGAACAATTCGGAATCCTCGAAACCGCACTCCAAATCAACAGAAGCACAGTCAAAGAAAGCCGGGCCTTCCTCGCCGCACTCCGCACGCACAACGCCGCCACCCCAGAAGACGTAGAACCCCCAATCAACACAAAAGTAACAGAAGACGAACTCCTCTCCCACCCATCAACCCACGCCCTATCCCACACCCTACGCATCCTCCTGACCCTATGCCAACACACCCTCACCCACCTAGAAGCCTCTCACGCGCGCATCAAGACAACGACACGCGCGCTTCAAGCACAAACACAGGCGCTGCGTGTGCGCGTGCGAGACCTGGACTTCAGCTTCTCGGCGTACCAGGTCATGATGCTGTGGGCGGTGGAAGGTGCGCTGGAGGGCGTGGAGGATGTTTGGGCGGAGGGTGTGGAGGAGCTGGAAGGATTGTACGGGGAGGAGAGGGTTGGGTTGGTGAGGGCGTGCGGGGGGTTGGAGGGGGTGATTGGGGGGTTGGGGTAGGAGGAGGGAAGGATTGATGGAGGAGGTGGTGAATGGGGTTTATTTTGGATTGTGGGTAGGATGGGGGGTTGGATGTGGTGTAGTGGTGTTGGGGATTCTCGGGCTAGGATTGAGGTAACGACTGGATTGTACATGTCGTCGCCTCATGCGTGCCCTGTTTTCTTCAGGAGCAACCAGGTCCCGGACGTGCTTCGTCCGGCTTCATGGTAACGAGATCGGATGTATATCGTTCTAGCTTGCCACGCCGAACAAAAGGAATGGGTTTGTTATATTGGTATGTACGCACTGCATAGGCAGCGAGGCCTCCCACTATTATGGAGACCGGGAAGATTGAGCCGCATTGGGGAGTTTCACTTAGAACTTACGCGACTCAGTCACCAAATATGTTCTTGAAACGGTACCTAGGTAAGTTCCTGGTGACAAAGATTGCGGCATCTCGAGCTCAACGACTTCAGCTGCGGTGGCGTAAGCTTCATCACGAACGTTTTGTCGTTGCACGGTTCTACCTATCGTCATCAGAGGGGAACAAGATATTAAAATTTGAAGGAGTGTCCACTGAAGACTTGAAGGATTGTGCTAGGATAAGCTGCAAGATGTTGCCTCCGATGGCCTGAAACGAGGTCTTGGCTGCAGCCGCGGCCGTTGGTGGGACTCGCTTAATGATATGGAGAATCTGTTCGCATCACCTGATTGTAGATGTCGTGTGTCTGAGCAGTGATTTAGACGCGTGTTGTGCCAAGTTGAGTCGGAAGTGAAGGCGCAGTACAATGAGGCGCGGAGCACTCTTCCAGCTCCCCGGCCGGCGGGTCGGTGCGATAAAGGCTAACTCAACCAGGCACGCTAATGTAGCTAGATGGAACCTTGGAACACTGGAACTGAGGAGAGATGCAAAACCATCACACTTGCTACGCTCGGATCCATGCCTGCGGATGCATTCAATCGTGGGATTTGATGATGAATCCTCCAGGCACCGCGCCAGCGTGCCGAAAGATCTAGGGGCTTCCAAGGTTCGGGACGGACGCGGCCCTGCATCCGCTTCGTCGCTTCGTGGGGCATGGGCACATGGTGACCATGACTCTTGGACCGTAACAGACACCATGGAATGCGATCCTGTCAGGCGGAGCTTCTCTGGATTGGAGACGGCACGGAGCTCACCCCAACCGTTGTTGTCGAGGTTGTTGTAGGCACGCCATTCGACCCACGGGTACGTACCGCGCATTTCTTGCTCTGAACAAGCATGGTACTGCCATGCTCATCCAGTAACGCCATGAGCAAGTACCACATCCCCTTGTCAAATTGCCCCGTCTTACGTTCCGTCACAGGCTCGTACAGTTCAAGATGATCTTGCTGGCTAATATTCCATATGCATCCATGGATGCCCTGTGTTTCGAGCATGGGTCAGCGGGCCTCAAAGGTGAACATGCCGCCATCTAAGTCTTCTGCCCGCTTGATCGACATGTTCTCGACCACTTTGGCTTGACAGTGTATAAGTGCAGGGCCACAGACCTCGGATCAGCATATCTCCTCGATCTTCTCGAACCTCGACACCATGGGTACTCCTGCCCCACCAAAGCAGCTCTCAGATCTCGATCCCGCTGTGGTTGCCTTTAGCAATGCACCCGCTTTGCTCGCTCAGACGGCACCTTTCTTCAGTCTTGCGGCACTGGTCGTGATTGGCCGCTGCTATGTCCGCGTGTTTATGCTCAGAGCGTTTGGCAAAGATGACTGGACGATCCTCTTGGCTATGGTCAGTACTGATGGACTCCACCCACGATTGAGGGATCCGCTGACACCGTGGATTGTCAGTTAATGGCAGTTGCTTGCTTTACGTGCTACATTGTAGAGATTTCATGTGGTGTGGGGAAATACACGGCCGTGATACGAGCAAACCCCGAGACTTACCGGACACTTCTTAAGGCTCGCCTGATACATCAAATCACGGTTATGACGGGAATTTCCCTTGTCAAGATCTCAATCTCCTTCCTCTTGTTGCGTCTTGCGGCCAGGAAAACGTATAAATGGTTTCTATGGGGCATGATAGGGTTCATGGGGGCTTTCACATTGACGTGTTTAGGAACTCTTGGTAAGATAATCAATCAATGCGATAATATGACTGGTACTGACTTTTGCAGTAAGTCGCGATGACAACCCGGCGGTCTCAGTGTTCTGCACCAGTCACACTATTCGTAGACTTACACTTAGTAGATTTTCCAATGCATACCCGTGGCAGCGACCTGGGACATGAGATTGCGTGCCCCTCCTTTTGGTACAGGCAACGCAAAATGCTTTAGTGGCCCAACATTCAGCAGAATCGGGCTTATGAACGCAGGTTCGTGAAGACACCCCACCCGATTCAACTACCCACACTGACTCGACGCACATAGTTGTGAACATTACAACCGATTTCATGCTCGCAATAGTCCCAATTCCCCTCATATGGAAACTTCAACTCAATATCCAAGCACGCATATCACTCGTAGCCATCTTATCACTCGGATTCTTCGCAGCCATCGCCGGTATCATCAAACAAACGAATGCGACTCAGTTTCGCGACCCCGAGCCTTACGTGAAGGACGCATATACTATCTGGAATTTCATCGAGCTCTATGTCGGCATCGTTGCAGCCTCGCTACCCGCGCTGAAACCTCTGTTTAGTTGGCTACATAACACCACGCGCGGTCTGAGCAAAGGCACCAGAGGTACCGGTCTAGGAAGTACTCCTGTTGGAGGTGGTTACCAGAAACAGACAGGTTCTGCCGACATTGTGCTGCACGACTACAAAGGTGGACCTTCAGTTAGAATATCTTCAAATCCATATGATCGAAGTAACACGGCGAGGGACTTGGGAGGGGCGAAGGGCAGCGAGGACAGTATCTTGTCGCATGACAACCGGGAGAGAGTGCCGAACAGTATCATGGTGACGAGGCAGGTGCAAGTCAACTGAAAGGCACTCTGGCCTCGTACGCCTGGGATGTAGACTCATGTGCGTTCCCCTTAAGACTCTGCGTTTGTACATAAAAACAATGTCTTTGGCGATCTTACCAGCCGGTCACGAGAAGGGGATGCCGTGGTCATGTGCATTTCCATATCACGCCACTGAAAGGCCTTGAATTACTCAAAAATTATTCATCCGATATTCTGTGTTTCTATCACGACAGTTCTTCCGCAGTTGCGACGACGCAATCTACCTCTAGTCGGACTGCGATCATCATTGACCAGTCGCGTACTCTCATGTAGCACAGTCACTCTCGCTCCCGTTCCATGACGAATGGAAGCAAACTTTTGCCGTCCAGTCAGCTACATTACAGACCAATCACACCACAAACAAAAACTACATGCAGTAATGTTTGGTGGTTGCGAGCGCGGGTCTCTCTGCCTCAAGCGGCAGTGCTGGGCGGCTATCAGGAGAGTATCGAGGAAATTGGTAACAGTACCATTTAGGCACTTTATTGCGAAGAACAACAGATAGGCCGTGGATAGCGCAAGTCCTATCTGAGGGTTGAGAGATAAGACCAATTAGGGGTCCTGATAGAACAAACTTGGGCTTCAGTGGTGGGTGAAAGAAGGGCGTTAGCCGACGGAAGCATATGTTGAAGATTGCGGCGATTTCGTGACCAGGAAGATGGAGTGAGATAGCGCACGGACAGACTTGCTATCAGTCAGGCCAGTCCGATTTCAATCAGGCCGCCGCCCATATTTGGCAGGCCGGAGCCTCTCGGCCTGGCCTGATTGACCGGCAAGGCGTCGCAGAGGTCATATTTGAGGACTGATTTGACTGCCAAGAATGATATTTTTAGGTCAGACTGATTGACTGATTGAGGCCTGATATCAGAAATTGCTCTCAAAATTGCTGCGCTAAGCTTTGTATAGTAGCTAGCCCCCTATGTGTGTTTATAAACTATAGAGGTGGGTGCGTCCGCAGTAGTACCATTCGAAAGATCAGGATCTATACTCTAGATACTTAGTTGTGCATGTAATCTACCTCGAAGAGGGCTGCGCGCTCGCCGCTTAAAGTGTAGTATCTTGCGCAGACGAGGCACGTGACCTCCTACGTAAGAGCCGCGCTAAGTCTAGAGTAGCATCTACGCGATCGACTCAACCACACCTCATCACATCGCCGCCGTGTCCATTCCAACTCTTGCCGAAAGCAAGCCTAGAAAATCCTAGAAAGGCTCTTAGTGCCGGTGCGACGTCTGTTGATGCTGCGAATACCCCCTAGATGTACTCTTAACAAACGGAACGCTCCGTCACAACACTGTAAAGCCATTAATCCTGTTAGGATCACGATAATGCGCGCTTGGGTAACGCATAGAGTGGAATGCAGTTTGTGAACGGGCACGAAGGGCGGTCCAGCACGGTGGCAGCTATTCCAACAGAAGGGCAGGTGGTTGGGCTCAACAACTCAGTCGCAAACATCTGATGGTGAGTCCTAATATATTTAAAAACTAGTCGTAGGAAGATATGAAACAGAACGAGTGAGAGCGAGGCGGTCGAATTTGCGGAAGCAGAGGATGGATTCGCAGCTACCTACAGATACAAGCATTGGATCCTTCGAAGCCTCGGTGATAGAGGCGCATTCAACACACTCGAACACTTTCTTCAACATACACAGTAAAAGTCCCACAACATAGCTATGTTCCCGGGCTTTGTTGCCCTCTCGCACTGAATACTAATCAATCCGCATCCAATCGTCTTTCTACACACTCCTTCCCCAACAAGCTCACGGACGTACCCAGAACGCTATATCGGTTTACTTAATGTTTACACGTCTGGCAATGGGCAATGGAGGAATGCCCCACTTTGTCTCGCCGCCAACCCGAACAAGTCTTGCACAGAGCCGCTTCGTCGTAATGCAGTTGTCGCACGTCCTGAAGATGGTTCCCTGGGCCTGATCGTACCTGCAGTCTTGCGTCTTGCGTCCAATCGTACACCGACTAACACGATAACCACGGTCCAGGTGGGTCGGCGGGTCAGCTACCATCCACTGGAACTTGCTAAACCTTGGTCCGTCCGATTGATTATCCTGGTAGAAAGATATCTGGATGTCACGGATGGTGGCTGGTGGCAGTATCTTTAGTTGCTGCCATGAGCCGCTCTGCGTGCCATCTGGCATGAAGAGGACGAAGTCCGAAAGGCGGGCGAACCTCACGGTATTTTCCCCATTGACCCTGCCGACGATACCTTCTCCAAGCATGGTCTTCTCCCTGCGAAAATTTATGATGGATACAATGGGGGCTGTTGGTGTTTGCTCGTTCTGCGCTCTGCGACTTCGCGACTTTCTCTGTAGGATGGGTGGGTCGTCTTCGTCTTCCGAATCAGATACAACTCGCTTCATCGCAGGGCGCGCAGCCCGGTCTCCTAGGCCCTTCCGGTTGGGCGAGCTTACGTTTTTCGTATCAGTCCGCAGTGTCTGTCTTTGTGCCTGTTCTGCAGCTGGTGGAGATGAAGCCATTGCATGTCAGTTTGAGTGAAACATTGTCCGGACGTTACTTACTTCTAGCTAGATTCACCTCTCGCGCCTCATCATCAAGTACTCCTATTGTTGGGTGCCTTGTTATATCGTTCAGGATTAAAGCAGCAAGCTCTTCACGGGCCTTGCGGCTAGGACCTGGAGACAGACTGTAACTGATCATTGCGTTCAGATCCTTGTCGCTCATGCTTTCGAATAACTTCTGGCGGGCGTCGGCAAAGCCACATCGCCTGACAGAGCAAGAAGGGTGTTAAAGTAGTTTGCAAACCAGCCACAGTGTAGAGGCTCACCTTGGGGGCAGGCGAATACTGGTTGAGCTGTTATGGTCATAAAACGAAGAATAAATCTGTATCTGTAGGGGTGCATTTGTTTTGTGGAGCGGGGCTAGTGCGTCGAAAACGGGAAGTGAAAACAGGTGCTAAGGCAACGAGGCTTTCGGTATGAGGAAAGACTGAGATTTTCAACTACCAAGTACGCTTATATTGAGCCATTCCCTAGTATTCTCCCGTTCGATGCTTACAAAAGGTGGCTAGGCTACTACATAATGATCAAGCCATGCTCGCGATGGCATATGATACAGATCATCATCCCTACCATCCGAGGTTCGTTTGCTCCACAAAGTCGTACACAAAGACCTGCTCCAACAACGGATCTGTCTCTTTCTGGGACCTGTTAGTGGCATACAATTGGTCGGAAACCGCAACGAACCTTTAATCTATCATGTCCGGGATCCCGGTCAAACTCCTTTCTCGCTTCCTCGCTCTACATTCGTTAGTCACATCGGCCCTGGCACCACGAGCGTCCGGCTAGCGAACCTTGAAGACAACTATGAAGCCCGTATCCCAGTGCGTATCCCGCTTCACGTTCGTGAGGTCGAGTGGCGTATTCAACGGTCGCCCACCTTTCGGCGGCGCAACGGTCAGCTCTGGATGTTCTGCGTAGAGATCAAGGAATGCGCTTGTCCGGCCGCCTTTCTGTTCATCCGTGACGTGGGGTCTGAATCTGAAGCATGCGATGCGCGTTACAGGGCTATTGTCGGAGTTGCTGATGGTAGTCATGGTGGTACGAATAGGCCAAGACTTGATAGTAAGGTGAAGAAGTGGAAGCACCCTGCGACAAGTGAAAAGTCGAGAACTTGAAGATGGCCAGGACATGTCTCGTACGGGACGGATAAGATGATGCGGCACGGATCGTGCCCTGCAAGTCACTGTAAGCTAATCAACAACATCACACATCATTGGTAGTCACGTCTTCCTGCAGGGTTGCTTAGCGGGGTGATACGCGTGAGGGGAGCCGAAACGATCAACATCACATCACACAACAACAGATTCAGGACGTGGTGGGTTTTCTATTTTTTCTTATTTTTTGTGATTAATCCAAGTGTTGTTTAGAAAGTCAATAGCATGCGAAAGTACAGCAAAAGGAAAATAAGCCATGCAAGGCAATCCAGCCTTGCGACCGGACCTGTACAACAAAGCCATGCAAGGCTATGGTGGCTTAAGGGGAAGGAAATCTATGGGCATCGTGTCGTGATTGTCGTGGATCTCGTGTGCAAGTGAACCAGAGAAAACAGATTCTTTTCAGCAACGCCTCCAGTAGGCTGAGCAGTGGATGCTCACGCACACAGGAGGACGCGAGCGTCTACGATCTCTTCGGCTGATATGACGATGGGTAGCTGCAAAAAATTCCAAGCTGTTCGCCACAGCTCTCTCGGGTATATTTAGCTCATTACGTGGTGAGCCAGAAGTAGGTGGTCCTCCCGACGACCTACCTCACCCGGAGAATCCCTTGACCGCTCACATTAGCCCTCTACAAGCGAGCGCGAGCTCAAGGAGATGATTCAAAAGCCGTTCAAGGGCTAGTGTTCTTGGTACGCTTGGCCTTGGGCTCTGTGGTAGCATTGGACTTACGGCCGCGCTTACCCAGAGCAGAGCGAGTGGATGTAGAAGTGGAATTGATGGAGGTCTGGCTCGAAGGGGACGGAGACCGAGATGACTGTGAGTCCTCCTTCTTGGTGGAGATGCGAGAGGAGCGGCGAAGGCTGGGAGTGAGGATCTTGCGTGGAACGTCGGGAGTAGTGGTCATGACGACATCGTCCTTCTCCTCCTCCTCTAGATCAGAGATGGCGACGTTACCCTGGAGCATGGGGTTAGCCTGACTGCTGTAGCCCTCGTCTTTGAAGACCTTGATGTTCTCTTCGGGGTTGCTAGGAGTGTCTGTCTTGTTGTTCACCTCGGCGGGCGTGTCGTTCTGCTCAGCTGCACCGAGCTCGCCGGTGTTCTTCGCGTTTGCCGTGAGAGGGTCCACCATCTCGACGCTGCAGTCAAGGGGAGTTGCCTCGACCTCCAGACTACCTGAATCCACAGCCTTGTCATCATTGTCACCAACAAGAGTTGCTGTATCGGCGTGGGTCTCAGAAGACACCACAGACTGGTCATCCTGCAAAATGGACTGGTCATACTGTACAGTAGACTGGCCATCTTGGACAAGAGACTGACCCGGAACGGTGTCGGAGACGATAGCATGGGGCAGAGTGGACGAGAAAGGTGGACGAGTTCGAGAAGCGATAATGCGACGTTGCAGCTCGCTCTCCTCGTGAGACTTCGGCGATGTGCGATCCATACCTTCAAGGAACAAACGGTCACGGTGTCTGTCTGCCAGAAGATGCTTCTTTGAAATGTTCAGAGGACGGACAGTGTGATGAACATCAGGCTGGACATTGGACTGAACCTCTGGCTCAGCAGCGGGCTGGGCGTTGGGAATCTTGGAAATGATCTCAGTCACGGGCAGTGGATCCGCGTCAGTCTGATGCTGGGCACTACTCTGACCGACTTGTGTTGAAGAAAGATGTTGAGGCCGTCCCTGTGAGTTGTTACGCTTATTAGTATCGATGTCATCCGCCATACGGCGAAGAGTATCAGCCATAGTCTCTCCAGGCAGCTGGAAACCAGGAACATCAACGCCGTTGATCTGAATCGTCGAAGTCTTGTCTAAGGAAGGGGAGAGGTGAGGAGATTTAGGCAGATGCGGAGAAGTGGACGTCTTCTTAGGAGCATACGCCAGCGGAAACCGATCGTAGAACGATCCATTCACAGACTGAGGATGTCCAAACCCACCCGCAGGCGCTTGAAAACCTATACCAGCGAAGTGACTTGAGGATCTATGATCGCCTGCGATGTCTGGGTTGTGATGGACATCCCGACGACCCGAGTATTGATCTTTCGGGGACACAGTATCGATATAACTGGCCACCAGTAAGGGCACATAGTCAGTACGAAGGCCGTGACGCTTGCAGAATGCAGCTGCACCCTGAAGTTGGATCTCGATGCAATCTTTCGCTAGGTACTGTTAGCGTGTGAGAATATATATGGCATTGGGGTGACAAACCGCTCAGGTTGAAGAGAGCTTGAGGCATCTTGGCAGATCTGGGCAGGGTAGACGGAGATTAGTCGCCGGAGTTAGAAGCCTCGATAAGTTACCCTTGGAGACTGGCAGGTCACTGCTGAATTAGTAAGTCTCCTAAGTCCCTGAGGTTGCGCAAGCAAGCAGCAAGGTCGGGTTGATGTCGAGGGCGGCGATGATAGTAATTGCAAAGGTGGGCGAGTACTTTATGGGGAGGAGAGGGCGTAAATATCGACTAGTGAGCCTAGCGGGAGGTTCTCTTGGCGGCAAGGCTGAAGGGTTGTGCGATCTACACCTGCTGGCTCATGATACCACCGGGGCATTCACTCAGACGACGGCTAAAACTGGGGTGCTATGACGGTTGTGGCTTTTCTCTCACAAACGGATATCATGAAACGAGCGGAACGCATTGCAAGCGACCCGACCCGCTGCTGCTATGAGAAGGCGTTGCACGTGTGGCGCTATTCACCGTGACATGGCATTACGATGCCAGCCTCAAGGCAAGGTCTTCCAAGCCAAACACGCCGAAACTACAAGCAAATTAAGGGCACCGGGAGTCGATTGCGTCTATCGATAACATTGAAATTTTGCGACAAAGGTATAGTTGAAGTTCAGACGGTGTTGGCCCAGAGAAGATGCGAATTTTACTCAAAATGCTCTCAGCAAGGCTGGATGTGCCTCCAAGCTCAAGCCTGGATTCCTTCTCCTGCCGTTCAGAAAGATTTCCCGTCAAATTTTCGCGATGCTGCGGAGTTCCACCTCACCCCCGGGGCCGGCAGACGTGATCGCCGCTCTACGATATCCGGAGTACCGAAAGCCTTGTCTCGGAGAATACCGGGAAGATGTCTAAAGGTATGTTAGTCTTTAAGACGGTAGTAGAGCAAGATGGGAAACGCGCGCGGGTGCGAGAAGCTATAAAGCTGAGCAATCCCAGCGATATAACTTGAGCATATCTTGAGCTGCAACAGCAGCAGTAGCAGCAGCGATTAGGCTCCAGCGACGACGTTGAACCTCACACAATATGGCAGCCTCAGCTACCCCCCAGGCAGCCATCACGACCTCTGTCCACGTTAAAGTCATCGTCGACCCTGTAAACACCGCAGCCTTCCTCGCCGCCCTCAAACGCGCCCAGACCGTGGTGACGGCATTGCCTGAAAGTGTGTCGTGGGAGTTGTATCACAAGCCTGAAGCGCCAGGGGAGTTCAGATACACCGAAAATTGGAATGCGAGCTTGGAGTGGATCATGGCGGTACATCTTCAGGGCGAGCTTGAATCTTGAAGACGTCTAGCGCTAACGCATCAGCAGGCCGCCGCTGAGAACGAAGCGTGTCAGGAATACTTCGCGACTACGGAGAAGATGCTCATCAAGCCGCGGGAAATGGAGGTGTGGACCCGAATGGATGGTGATGGATGGGTAGTATTGAAAGAATGATGCAGATGGCGTGTCTGCAGACGACACGTCTGATTGGCTGCACGCCGCTTGCACGACACCTGCTCGCGTTATGCTAATCCTATCTTTTCTCCTTCGTGGCTGGCAGATGCAGTACTTTTAACTGCTATCATAGGTACGCTCGACAAACGCGATATAGTTCTGGGCTCCACAGTACTTGGTTGCCTGCCACCATGGTGATCACGTGGCTGCAAACGTTCACTCCTGAGCATACCTAAGTAGTCGATTGCGACCATCGCAAGTGCAATCAGTTATGAGGCAAATAATTTGGGACTTTTCGTAAATCAATCCAAAGTTAAATTGACATTTATTCGCACCCATCCGAGCTTCATAGCCGTCGCTAAATTATACCCCTCTTCCAAGTTCTCCAAAAATCCCGAAGTCCAATTCTTGAATATGTGGGCCCATCACCCAGGGTACCAAAGCAACCATCACGCGATTCCCAAAGTTCGCAACCCCAAAAATGTTCGTACCGCGAACATTGACCGTTTGCCGTCGATTCACACCCCTCCACGCATTCTCTCCTTTTCTCCTTCACCCCGATGAGGCGACGCACCCGCGGGCCGGTTATCACGACTGCGTCGCTTGACGTTTGGTAGCGTGTTTGAAGAAAGACTATCACGGCGGGCTCTTGTTATTTCTTTCGCGCTCACGGAACGTAGAACAACACACAGCCAGCCAGGCACTCACTCAACTCTGTCTTTGGAATTCAACATTCTGAAATAACTACCTATATTAACACATTCTCTACCATGAGAAAGACTACACGCGATATACCAAGTACAAAATACCGCATAAACAATGAACCGCAACGACGAACCACTGCGCGAGGCTCAAGGCAGCAGCGACCAAAATCGGCGCCCGAGCAGAACCTTGTCATACCATCAACCCGGAAGAGCATATGTGCCGCCAGCATCACAAGCCGCGGAAGCAGTACGCCTCCAACAACCGCAGTCGCGACCTCGTCGACCAAGCGGGATGCCCGATGCACCTTCAAGACGAGGAAGCGCACAACCTGAGGCACGATCACGCCGAACGAGCGAACTGCCTCAGGCACCAACCCGTCGACCAAGCTCAAGCACCACCCACAGCAACTTCGAGATCTTCGAGAACGGCTCAGACTCCATCTTCCGCGGAAACGACCAGGACACCAACTCCTTCAGCAGCGAAGACTGGGAAGTCCTTGACGGTCACGAAGATGATGGCGTAAGTCCCAATTCACCCAATATCCCATCCCCCTCCCCCTCAAACAAACTGACACTCCAGAGTTCCCACCAACCCACCCCTCCCTCCCGCCCCCTTCTTACGACTTCCCCGGAACCTGGACCGCCGCCATGCACCAAACCGGCAGCGCGCTCGGCGAAATCGGCACCGCGACGCGATCCTTCACATCCGCCGTCGCACAATCCGGAATCCACAAAGCCGGCTGGTCTGTCGGGAGCGCACTGCTGTCGACTACCAATAGGGGCGTCCTGAGCCTCGTGTCCTGGGCTGCGGAACGCACGGGTACGGGTCCGGATGCGCTGCCACGCCCGGCGGCGAAGTGGGTGAAGAGTGGAAGGGAGAGGATGGATGAGGCGAGCAGGGCGAGGGAGAGGAGGGCGAGGAGGAGGCTTGGATTGTTGGAGGAAGCGGAGGAAGGCGGGCTCAGGATTGAGACAAGGGATGGGGGGCCGATTCCGGGATTGACGCCGGTGGCGCAGCCTGTTGAGGAAGACGAGGAGGAGATTGGGGTGGGGTTCTTAAATGAGGAGGCGTTGCTCGAAGCGCAGAAGGTGGAGGATGATGGGGATGATGGGTTGGTGAGGATGTTCCAGTTCGATGATTAGACTGGGACGAAAGCAACTATAACATATTGAGAGGTGTCTGGGGTAGATTTGGCGGATCAGATGGGTAGAGTGGGAATGAACTTGAAAGACTTCATGGTATACTTAAAATGCGTTGCGATGATCCTTTGGTGTGTGGTAGATAGAGTTCGCAATACTTTTACGAATCGAACGAGAAGGCGATGCCATGTCCTGCTATACTTCAGTACACTACAGAAGGAGACACAGGACTTTGAACTTACTTAACATGCTCCTCGCTGCTTCATACTATACCAAACAACAGAGCAACCGCATGCGAAACACACCCAGTTTTGTCGTGAAAATGCCGTTATATCATTCCCTAGATCCCAATATATACATAACCTACACACCTACCTAGCACACTCTTACAACTTCTCCTTCTCCAAGCCCTTCCATCCCCACTCCTGCGCGATGAGTTCCGCCGCACGCTCACCAATAGCCAGCACAGTCAACATGGGATTGACCGTCGGCATCTCCGGGAAAACACCCGCATCCGCAATCCTTACACCGCTCAGCCCCCGAATCTTCAACTCTGGATCCACAACCGCAGTATCGTCACTCTTAACATCTCCCATCTTCGTAGTGCCAGCGGGGTGATACACGGTATGCGCAACACTGCGCCCATACGCGCTCAACTCCTCGTCAGTCTGGACTTTCGGGCCGGGGGCGACTTCGCGCTTGATCCAGTCCTTGAAGGGGGCTTGCTGAGCGATTTTGCGCGCGGCTTTGAGGCCGGCGACGATGGTGGCGGCGTCGTAGCCCTCCGGGTCGGTGAAGTAGCGGAAGTCGAGGGCGGGCTTAACGGTGGGGTCCGAGGAGGTCAAGTAGATGCGGCCGCGGGAGCGGGGGCGGGGGATGTTGGGTGTCATGCAGAAAGCATCGATGGGGGAGTCGTACCCGAGACTGTGGGGATGTTAGAATGGTGTAATGGGATAGCGTTAGGAAGGACTTACCGAGCGGTGTTTAGGCAGAAGGGGATTTGATAGCAGTGCATCATAATATCGACGATGTCACCGTCGTCACCAGCGGCGTTGGGAACCTCGCGGCGAAGGAAGATACCGGCGTCTGAGTCCATGGTGGTTTGGTTCGGTGGAACGGGCTTGTTGAGCTCGAAGATGATGATGCTCTCAGGGTGGTCGAGTAGGTTCTCGCCAACACCGGGGATGTCCTTGACGACTGGGATGCCGAGATCTGAGAGTTGCTGCTTGGGTCCAAGACCAGAAAGAAGCATAAGACGAGGGGTGTCGACTGCGCCGGCGCAGAGGATGGTCTCGCACTTGGGATTGAGCGTGCGCTTCTCGCCGTTCTGGAATGTGATGTTGATGCCAGTGACTTTGCTGCCCTCAACATTGACTTTGCTGACCCAGGCGTTGGTGAGGACGGTCAGGTTCTCGCGCGTCTCTTCGCCACGGAGGATGGGGTGGATGTAAGCCACGCTAGCGCTGCTTCGTCGGCCATCATCAGGGTTGTATGATACTGAGAAGAAACCAACCGAAGGCTTCAACGCGCCCTTGGTCTTGATCTCCAGGTTGAAGTCGTGGATCACGGGAATGTCCATAGCAGTTGAGCACGAGTCGATCCAGTCCAGGCAGAGCTGATTTCGGTGGTTCTCGTGCACGGGCTGGACCGTGTTGCGGAGGTTGTCGAGCACACGCATGAAGGTCTTGAAGTTCCATCCCGTGCATCCCTGCGCTTCCCATCTCTTGATATCGTACTCAAACGGCCTAAATGAGATCAGAGTGTTGTGTGATGAGCATCCTCCCAGGACCTTGGCGCGGGAGTGGCGGATGTGTGAGTTGCCCATGGGCTGTTCGGTTGTGCCATAGTCATAGTCGAGCTCGCCTCCAAGGAGGTTTAGCCAGTCCTTGAGCAGCAGCACACGGTCGTCCATGAAGTCGCTTGGGCCAGCCTCAATCAAGAGAACCTTCTTGTTGGGGAGGTACTCAGTGAGGCGAGAGGCAATGACACAGCCAGCTGTGCCTCCGCCGACAATGATGAAGTCGTAGGTGGCATCCTGGGGAATTGTGGTGGTAGTCTCCATTGTTGCGTTGGGGTAACGTGCGGTGGTTGGTAGGGTGCTGCTGGGACTGCTTCACGAATCTCAAGCGAAGACTTGCCTTAAGTACAAGCACGTTGGGGAAAGGACTTGGTGAAGATTTATGGTCTCACCAATGAAGACAAAGCAGAGCCCGTGGTTGTTATCGGCTTAGATCAGGCGATGGCTGGTCTCACCGTTGAGGCTGGAGAGTGTCGAGAACGGCGTGCTGCGGGATATGTAAAATTCCTTCCAAGATAAGACGTGCTAGACGGCGGCTCTTCGGTTTGTTCGGATAGGTGCACGTGCGTTTATGATGATGCAGTCAGCCGGTTTTGAAGCAAGTCTGGCGAGGCTGGCAGAACAATGGCACCGAAGTTCCTTGTCGGCCGCCCAGTGGTAGCGTATCCATGGTGCAACATAAATGACTACGAAGAGCAATCATGCTCTCTGCGTAAAGATCACGTCGACCAAATGTCCGATGATGCGGTACGCTTCAGATGGCGGTGCATCGACCCCACCTGGAACACGTTCTCGTGCAAGGGCAACCCTGCAAGTTCTGGCTTAGCTCGCCGCGAACAGCAAGCGGTGACGGCTCGGCAGACGTCGGTCAACTTTTCTGCCTGTCTACTGTTTGAACGCGCCACGCATGTTGCGGCTACCGGTACTGTGACATGCGCCCCGGAGGTTACTGGAGCAAGATACGACAATAGCTTATCTCGGGCTTTCTTGGGGACTCTTTGCCTGTCAACAGAAGCTGAGGTGCATGTGCTGCAGCAACCCTCGCCAGTCGCTGTATTCTCGCCAATTGGAGTATTGTAAGTAGGGCCGAGCATCGGTTGCCCGTCACAGGAGCATGCTAATACTGTATCGCAAGTTGTGTAAAGATTCTGATTGTAGATTGCAATATAGGCACAACTCCCACATAACACCACTTAACCATTGTCCGAGATCAACCCCACAAGCGACCTCACCACCATGACTCTCCCCTATGCGCCCCGATTCGCCTACTACGACGGCAAGATGCAGTCTGGGAGCTCGACATCGTCATTCCAGACGATTGATCCAGCCACCGCAGAACCCGTCGCCAACATCCACTCTTCCACACACGGCGCAATCGATGCTGCGATAGCCTCGGCTCAGAAGGCCTTCCCGGCATGGTCTGCAACACCACCCATCGAACGCGCCCGCATCCTCCAGCGAGCAGCCGCGCTTCTCCGCGCCCGGAACGATGAGCTCGCGAGAATCGAGACACGCGACACGGGCAAGCCCTTCACCGAGACCTCGACAGTCGATGTCGTCACCGGTGCAGACGTGCTCGAATACATGGCGAACCTGGTTGGCGGCGGTGGCATGAACGGCGAGACGGCACAACTGCGACCGGATGCATGGGTTTACACAACCAAGAACTCGCTGGGTGTGTGTGCAGGAATCGGCGCGTGGAACTACCCCATCCAAATCGCGCTCTGGAAGTCGGCGCCCTGTCTGGCAGCAGGAAACTGCATGGTCTACAAGCCATCAGAGTTCACCCCACTACACTCGACGGCCCTAGCCGAGATCTATGCTGAAGCCGGTGTCCCTGCTGGCGTCTTCAACGTCGTGCAGGGCGGAGGCGACGTGGGCGCATATCTCACAAAGCACCCAGGTATCGCCAAGGTCAGTTTCACAGGCCAGGTCTCGACAGGCCAGAAGGTCGCAGGGAGCGCAGCCGGCGAGATGAAGTACGTGACCATGGAACTTGGCGGCAAATCTGCCTGCATCATTCTCCCCGACGCCGACATCGAGCAAGCCGTCGACGGCGCCATGATGGCAAACTTCTTCTCCACCGGCCAGGTCTGCACAAACGGCACCCGCGTCTTCGTCCCCGAGAGCATACAAGCCGAGTTCGAGAAGCGGCTGCTAGAAAAGATGCAGCATATCCGCGCCGGCGACGTGCTCGACCCGGCCACGAACTTCGGCCCCCTAGTCTCGAAGCCACACCACGAGAAAGTCATCTCGTACATCAAGCACGGCATCGAAAACGACAAAGCGAAGCTTCTCTGTGGCGGCCCCGAAAAGCCCCAATGGCTCTCCTCGCACCCCAACAAGGCCTACGCCAATGGCTACTGGGTGCAGCCCACCGTCTTCACAAATTGCACCGACAGTATGAAAATCGTGCAAGAAGAGATCTTCGGCCCCGTCATGTCCATCCTGCCCTACACCACCGTCTCCTCTGCCGTTTCGCGCGCCAACGCCACAAACATGGGTCTCGCGGCCGGCGTCTTCACAAGCAACCTCAACCTCGCGCACCAAGTAGTTGCGAAGCTCGAAGCGGGCATCACGTGGGTCAACACGTGGGGCGAGAGTCCTGCTGAGATGAGTGTCGGCGGGTGGAAGATGAGCGGCGTTGGCGTCGAGAATGGGAAGAACGGACTTGAGGCGTGGGTGAGGACGAAGAGTACGCTTGTGGAGATGGGCGGCGCAGTGCCGACTGTATTTGCGAAGTTGTGAGCTTTCTGATTCTGTATATATGCTGACGATTTGAATGTGAACTCAAGAGGATACAAATCGTGTCTTTGCATGCCCTTATGAAGACCTGCTCAATTGTAGCGCCCCCGGGATGATCCGTTGTATCTTCCCGTCTAACTCTATCTCGCCCTTTTCATGGCGTATGATCATAGTAAGAAAAAGTTTCACGGCTGCGTTCGGTTTTGCACAGCGCGTGACGACGCACCTGTTCGCTCTCCAGCTTTTCCCAGTTTGCCTGTCGGCGCCCCCCATAAAACAATAAATGATCTTTCCTCCCATAACAATAGGGAAACACCCCGCCCCGCTCCCAGCAACAGATTTGTTGCCTCCCCAACGGCAAACCTTTAGCAATAGAGGTTTCCTCGCTGCCTACTGCCAACACCCAACAGCTATTCCTTGTCCACTCCCTCAACTCTCGCCAGATCAACGCGCACGATATCAGACACACTCAGCACCACCGACGTGTTGATGAAGCAATTACTTTTGCTCTCTGACGACCCGAAACTCGCCAGCGCACGCAATCATCTTCTGGAAAGGACTGGCGACGAGGAAATGGAAAAGCTAGTCCTTGTCAGCATCCATCGAAAATTCTCCAGGAAGAACTCGAAAAGAGTTGCGGCGACACTGTTGGACATCATTACCCAAGAGCAAAAGGGGAAGAGTGGCTCGGCGGTGGAAGTCAAGTCCGAAAGCGAAGAGATCCAGAGTGACGACAGCGAAATTGTTCCTATACATGGATCAACTCGGAGTGAGTGACACGCCTGCGTAGCATGAGTAGTTTGATGACTTGATGACAGGGGAGCGGTCACCCGATGATGAGGACAGTCCTCCGCTCTCTGGAAGCCAAAGGTTGGAGACACGACAGTCAGAAGGCAAGCCGACTAAAAGAAAGCTCCGGTCCCTGAGAGAGATAGTTCGGAAGAAGCAGAGAAATCTCGACGCCGTCAGTCCCCAACATCACCCAGATCCGAGCATTGGTGCAAGCAACACTCAGCCCCAACCTCAAGGCGTAGTCGCGAATGACCATCCAAGGGACGAACATGACGTCGAACAACAAGATTCTGCAGCCATTGTCCCGCCTCCTGGTATCTGCCGACAAAGGCGTGCAGTCCCAATAATGGCAACGGTTCTCTACGTCCCGAACCGCTCCACTCCTTCTTGGAAGCCCCTCTCCGACTTCGACAACAGCCCAAGAAACGCCATCGCCACCAAAATCACGTCAGACTACCAGTCACCCGACAGCCACAAGCACCACGTTGCAGACGAGATAGGTGCACCAACAAAGAAGAGAAAGCGCACAGCCGTTATGCTGAGTCCGAAGAAGAACAGCGGAGATAGAAGAGCGGCAAGAGAGAAAAGATCGGAGCGTGAGAAGGTGACAGTCCGAAATCCGAGTAACACAAGCTTGATCATCGACCTGGGATCTGAGCATGACGACGAAGATGAAACGTACTACAAGAACGCAGAGAAAGAGTGGACGCCTCTAGCCAAGCACGATCCTGCGAAGGAGACTCCTAAGATTGAACTAGTCCTCTATGTTCTTGACCAGTACAAAAGTGGAATGGCACAGTCAAGCTGGGCATCTATCCGCTACCGGCTTATTGCAGGGTAGGCAGAGAACGGGACGAGATGGCGTACTGGGCTCAGGATTGACGTTTGACGTGATACGAGCCAACGCGGTGAGTAAGTGACGGACCTGGAATGACACTGTATCCTGCTGATAGAATGTAAAGGACATGTGTCTGAACAAACTGAAGTAGAGAACTGCGAAGAAAGAAACAGTGATTACATGGAATATAGAAAAAAAGGGTGGTGCTCATACGATGAATGTTCTCGGGCTCTTTGAGCTTCGAGCATACCGAACACTTCGAGATTGGCGCGTCCTTCGATGTGGGATTCTAAAAGTAATAACGTTCAGCCTAGCGCTGCATCGTTGAGCAGATCGAATGTATTCGTGCCCTTCGACGTTCCTTGCAATCTTTGATCGGTTTTCTTCTTCTTCCTCTCCGCCTCCCTCGCTTGCCTCTTCTTCTTTTTATTCGACACTTGCTCAGTCGGCACTTCAACACCGACCGACATATAGATCTCTTCTACTAATTCTCTCAAGGCTTCTGTGGTCATCAACACGCGTTTTGACTGGCCTGGCACAATGAACGGGTCGGCGATGGAAGGAAAGGCCGCCATGTGCTTTTGTAATCCTGATATTGAACCGTGAAGCGTCGAAGTGGTGTCAGAATTGATGGCAAGCCAGACGTCGATGGTCTGCTTGAGCATGCGTAGCGAATATATGGCAGCGTGCAAACGAGCTGTGAGCTGCACGAAAGCCCAACTGTTGTCGAACTCTCCATTCAGAACGCGTATCATCAAAGGTACTGATGGCGGCGTGTTCAGCTCAGCCAGTATCATGCTGAGCGCAATGAGTGACCAGAGGAGAGGCTGGCTCATATTTCTCGACTCGGCCCACTTCATCAATGCACCGATTCGGAGTTCCAGCTCTTTTACCGGGACTTGTATGCTGTTCGCAGAATATGTGCTGATCTCCTGCGGCGAGATGCCTTGCGCTTTTCTTCGGTATTCTTGTACGGTCGAAGCGGGAGGCGTGAGCAGCGAGTATGACAGAATCCGGACATCCCGGGCAATGTTCCATGCCGATGCTTGATTCGGGTCTTCCACCAATAGTGGCAAGTAGACGGAGAGCGTGGGCGCCTTGATTAGCGCTCGGTGAATGAATTCGAATATCCGGACGTCGAGAGCCTGTAGAGGAGTATCCAAGCCGCTGTATTGACCGAGGTATATAGGCGCTACTACAGCTGCTACGTATCGCCTGCTAAAATCCATAAAACTTTCGGAGTCCATGTTCATGTTACGGGCATCGCTCACCAGATCATCTTGGACTTCAGACGACCGTTCTTGGATTGCATAGGCGAACGGGACCAGGCTCTTCAGCTGTAGCTTTTTTGTAATCTCATACGGGGAGTGTGCTTTTAGGCCTGTTGGCAACTCGTCATCCTGGAACAGAACTATCAGAGTCTCCGGGGGATAATCGAACAAAAGCAGGTCGGTGTCGCTTGTGAATATGATGGATCGAGGGACGTCTTTGGCGAATAACGCGCAGGAGTCATCCGCCTCTCCTGGAACGATTCGAGTTCTCGATGCAAACGGAGAGTCCGCGAGGGCTTCTCTCAATGATGGAGCGAGAAACGCATAAGAGGCAGAGCCAAGGTATGTGGGTATTGGGCAAGCTGTGGTAGCATAGCTTGCTCGCAGTTGCTGCACTCGTCTGTTGTTCTGCTCCGTTCTCGATAGTCTTTCGGCTTGTTTTGATTCTGGTAGAGCGCCATCAAACAGTATCGTCGAACTAATAGCGAATCGTGTTAGCTGATGTTATCAATGCACGCAAGCCGTAGTCGTATCTCGGGCATCGAAGTGCACGTTGCTTAAACGTCTCAGTCTGTTCGATGTGCTCAACAAGAACCCTCAATGCTCGGACAAAGGGACTCGTCAAAGAGCGTTTTACCAGCCACCCAAGTACAATATCAAATGTGCCGTGTTGATCTTGATGGTGCGAGGTATCTGAATTCGTGGAAGCTTTTGAATGTCCGCACCGCCTCCTCTCTCTCTCCACGGAGATTGCAAAAGCCCCTGAGGGTATAAGGGACCAAGTGTAGCGCAACTGTCTCAGACCTGGCCCCAAATGCTTGCTTCGGAAACGACAAAGCTTCTTGTGAATTCATAGCAATGCTCCAGACCACTGTGAAGATTGGAGACGAAGATAGACGACTTATGATGCCACATGCAGTATGTGCAAGTTTCAAGAGAACACTCACACCTTGATGCCTTGGTCCTCGAGGGCGTTTAGCCAGCTGAGAGCTGCGTTGTTGATATCATGGTAGGATGGTATCCTCAATTGGTTGGCTGTAGTACCAAGTGCAAACTTGTGAGCCTCATAAGCCAAGCCTGGCCCGTCAATGATAGCTGTGTAGCCATCGAGCTCTTCAGGTGAATACCGCGTGCTGTACGGCTCCAGTCGTCTGGCAAGGCCTTTTATTCCCATGCCGGGCGATGTCAGGGCGAAGGTCGGCGCAGGTGCTCCAGGGCTGGGCGTACGACACGTGATAGTTGATCCTGACCTCGGGAAAATATTCGCAAAATTTTACACAATCGTCGCAGCCACCCGATGTTGGGAAAAGTGGTTGAGGGGGACAGTGAAAAGCGGGTTAGTCTGGGCTAGTCGAGGCCAATCGACGCACAGACAGCGTCATCCCATGTTTTGGTGGGGAAGGCGCGAGCTGCCCCTCGTCCAGGTCAAAAGTCGCCAAAAGTCCCACTGCCAACCCTCTTAAACCACTGCCAACTGCTTCAATTGCAATATACACACACTTGAAGCATACACCGCAACCATGAGCGTCCGAACAGTCGAATTAAAGCCTTTCCAGGACCAGAAGCCCGGAACGTAAGTTGTTAATCTCGCCTTTAGCCTACCCGCAGCTGTGCATGGGGCAGCGCAAATATCCTCGCGTACTTTTGTGGGCGTCTCTGAAGCCTGGCGAAAGTCTACGAGCATATTCAGGAGATATTTCCAGCCTGAAGACATCTAACAACTTTGTAGTTCTGGTCTCCGCAAGAAGGTCAAGGTCTTCCAGCAGGAGCACTACTCGGAGGCGTTCGTCGCCAGCATCTTGCTCTCCATTCCCGAAGGTGTCAAGGACTCTTTCCTAGTCATTGGTGGTGATGGCCGCTACTGGAACCCCGAGGTCACCCAGGTGATCGCAAAGATTGGTGCTGCGTACGGCGTCAAGAAGCTCTTGATCGGCCAGAACGGCATCCTCAGCACACCCGCCGCCAGCCATGTCATTCGGATACGGAAGGCAACCGGCGGTATCCTGTTGACGGCCAGCCACAACCCAGGAGGTGAGTAGCTGTCACTGGAGCTTATATGGCTCAGCTAACACTTCACAGGCCCCACCGAGGACTTTGGCATCAAGTACAACCTCGCCAACGGTGCACCGGCACCCGAGAGCGTCACCAACAAAATCTACGAGACCTCCAAGACTCTCACCTCCTACAAGATCGCCGATATCCCAGACATCGACCTCGCCACAATTGGCACACAGAAGGTTGGCGACCTCGAGGTTGAGATCCTCCACTCCACAAACGACTACCTTGCTATGCTCAAGGACATCTTCGACTTTGACCTGATCAAGTCGTTCCTCAAGCAGCACTCCGACTTCAAGGTCCTCTTTGACGGTCTCAGCGGTGTGACTGGCTCATACGGTGTCGACATCTTCGAGAAGGAGCTCGGCATCCCCAACAGCACACAGAACTGCATCCCCAAGCCCGACTTCGGCGGCCACCACCCCGACCCCAACCTCGTATACGCCAAGTCGCTGGTCGATGCGGTCGACAAGAACGGCATCCACTTTGGTGCTGCCAGTGACGGCGATGGTGACCGCAACATGATCTACGGCGCAAACTCATTCGTATCGCCTGGCGACAGCTTGGCCATCATTGCACACCACGCCGAGCTCATCCCCTATTTCAAGAAGCAGGGCATCTACGGCCTTGCGCGTAGCATGCCTACCTCCGGCGCGATCGACCTGGTCGCCAAGAAGAAGGGCGTCGAGTGCTACGAGGTGCCTACCGGTTGGAAGTTCTTCTGCGGTCTCTTCGACTCGGACAAGATGAACATCTGCGGAGAGGAGAGCTTCGGCACTGGCAGCAACCACATCCGTGAGAAGGACGGACTGTGGGCTGTTGTCGCTTGGTTGAACATCCTCGCTGGCGTTGGACAGCAGACTGGCAACACACCCAGCATTGCGTCAGTGCAGAAGGACTTCTGGAAGACATATGGACGCACGTTCTTCACACGCTACGACTACGAGGGCTGCGAGACCGAGGGCGCCAACAAGGTCACCGCCCACATGACGGAGCTGATCACCACCAAGAAGGACGAATTTGTCGGCTCGACCGTCGCTGGACGCAAGGTTGTCGAGGCGGACGACTTTTCGTACACCGATCTCGATGGCAGCGTCAGCAAGAACCAGGGCATCTTCGTCAAGTTCGACGACGGTAGCCGCATCGTTGTGCGTCTGTCAGGCACAGGCAGCAGCGGCGCCACCATCCGTCTGTACATCGAAAAGCACACCAGCGACGAGTCTACGTATGATTCCGACGCCCAGGACTACCTAAAGGATAACGTCAAGCTTGCGACGGATCTGCTCAAGCTGCAAGAGTACATTGGCCGCACCGAGCCTGATGTCAAGACCTAAGCGGGTGGAGAGCAACTGTAGTTAGCATGAGATATGATATACGACTGTAAAGACTTAGCGGAAACATATTGAAGCTATGCGCAATTAATTTGAGATGTTCTTGGTGGTCAATATATTGTGAATGATCGCCCAGAACTCGTCATGACTCTGTGAAGGTTGCGGGCAAGTGTGGCTGAGCGCGGGGCGACGTCATTTCCGCTTCCAAATTAGCAAACAAGCCGTCGCCATAACACCAACATTGACCCCTCCGCCACTACAACTGATCGATATACCTACAATCGCGGTACCCACCTTTCATACCACGTCCTCACATCTCACGACACTGCACGGCGATCACCATGGCTGAAAAGGAAGGCTCCGCTGTACCACCGCAGTCCAAGGGCTCCTGGTCGAGTTTCCTCAAGGTATGCGACCCTCAGCGCCACCAATAGGCATATCCTGACGAGACAGTCCATTGCCACGTTCAATGGCGACCTTTCTACCATGACGGCGCCGGCCTTCATCCTCTCCACCAAGTCGCTCACCGAGTTCTCGTCGTACTGGACCGAACACCCCTCCGTCTTCGTCGCCCCCGCCGCGGAGAAAGACGCCGCGAAGCGCGCCTTGCTCGTGCTGAAGTGGTTCATCAGCACATTGAAGCAACAGTACGCAAGTCGCAGCGAGAAGCTTGGTAGCGAGAAAAAGCCATTGAACCCTTTCCTCGGCGAGCTGTTCCTGGGCAAGTGGGAGGACCAGGCAGGCACGACACAGCTCGTTAGCGAGCAAGTCAGGTACGGCTACACTCTGATAGGGTTGCGAGTGGGGCAGCTAACGTGATGCGCGCAGTCATCATCCCCCGGTCACGGCTTACTCCATCTGGAACAGTCAGCATGGTGTCCGTCTGCAGGGCTACAATGCCCAGAAGGCCTCTTTCAAGACGACCATCAATGTCAAGGTACACTTTCACCGCCACGAAAAGGGCGTGCGAATGCTGATTGTTAGTAGCAAGTCGGCCATGCCATCCTCCACATCGACGCGTTCGACGAGGACTACCTCATCACCCTGCCATCCCTCCACATCGAAGGCATGATCACCGGATCACCCTACGTCGAGCTGAACGGCAGCACCTACATCCAATCTACCACAGGATACACTGCGCGCATCGATTACAGTGGCAAAGGCTGGGTGTCTGGCAAGAAGAACACGTTCTCTGCTGTCCTGTACCCCGAGGGTAAGGAGAAGGACATCATTTACAAGGTTGACGGCCAATGGACCGATAGCTGGCAGGTCAAGGAAGGCAAGTCCAAGACTGCTGTGGTTGACACATTCGACCACAAGGCCACCAAGACCACGCCGCTCACCGTCGCGCCAATTGAACAGCAAGACGACTTCGAGACAAGGCGCGCGTGGAAGAAGGTGTCGGACGCCATTAACAAGGGCGATATGGACATGACGTCGGCTGAGAAGTCCATTATCGAGGTCCGCCAGCGCGAAATGCGGAAACAGGAGAAAGAGTCGGGCAAGGAGTGGGAGCGCAAGTTCTTCACCCGCGCAGAACAGTTCCCGTTGTTCCAGAAGCTTGCACAGAAGATTGGCGAGCCGGTCAACGACAGCCAGACTAACGGCGTGTGGGCGTTTGATCAGGAGAAAGCAAGTGCTGCGAAGTCGCCTTTCCACCCAGAAGTCAACCCGCCGATTTACGAGAGAGTGAAGTAGCTGAGCGCTGCTTCTGCGCTGATGATGACACGATATATCTGGGACTAGGACTAACATAATAACTCGTAGGGTCTGGCGTTGGGCTACCCGCGGAAACGGGCCACGATTGGGAGGGTTGTGTGCAAGTAACTTTAGGAAGAATCATCACGATGCAGTACGCCATCTTGAGCTGAAAGCGCGAGATGCTTCTGACATGGATACATTTGGAATCACTACCCCTACATAACACCTAATGCATCTTTTGCTTCCTTAAACTCTTGGCCTTGCCGAATGGTGGTGCAGTGAGCGCTCGTTTCGTTAATTGGCTATCTGCGTAGCACGCTGACATCACACATCTCGCACACATGCTGCTACGATGCAACATAATGTGAACGCAGTGTGCTTTTTCTTTGCTCAAGTTTAGCATCAGAATGTCTCGGACCGCCTCGGTCTGCACTTGGCACACCGTCTACTCACAAACAAACACAAAAATTGCGACGCGAGGGAGGTATTTATTTCTGCGGCAGACGGCGCACACATGTTGATACTGGCGTGAGGCTTTTGAAACGTGTCGAGAGGGAGGACACGAGGTCTAGTCTCGTGAATCCTGGAAAAAAGGACATGTTGGTTATTTGGATAACGTTGCCACTTCGCTACGGCTCTATGTTTTGCTTTGTATCAGTCTCACCCAACTCCTGAACGTACGCAACTCGGTATCATGCAATGACGCCTTCTCCCCGCAGCTTGTGTATCTCGGTATCCTTCAAGCCTAGAACGTCGGACAGGATTTCGTCGGTATGTTGGCCGAGCGTGGGCGGTGGCAGGCGGATGTCAGGTTTCGAGTCTGACCATTTCACGGGCGTGTTGACGAGTTTTATGGGTCCGCATGCGGGGTGGTTTATTTCTTTGACCATGTCTCGTGCGAGCACTAAATTTTTGTCAGTACGTTGGAACTCTTTTCGAAATGAATTGCCTACCGTGTTCGTGGTTTAGAGTGTCCTGGACGTCGTTGATCGCGGCGTATGCTGGAGCTGTCAATTATCAAGTTGCTTGGGAAACATGAGGAAGACTTACGCAAACCACATCGTTCCAGAACGTCGAGCCACTCCTGTGTAGTCTTCTGCTTGGTCTCATTCTCGATCAAACCCTCTAGTGTATCTCTGTGTTGCACTCTGAGAGCGTTGGTCTTGAATCGATCATCGGTAATCCATTCGGCTTTTCCGAGGCGTTCGCAGATAATGCCGTAGAGACGATCATTGCCACCTCCAAGAAGGATGTCGCCATCAGAGGTCTTAAAAGCCTTGTATGGCACGATCGAAGCTAATTTAAGTTAGCGAGCGTCTCAGGTAAGGAATGTTGAGCGTACGATGCGATGTCCCCCATCTTCCAGTATCTCTCTTACCACTGACGAGGCACGAGCTAGCGATGTTTGCGAGAGTGGCCACCTGGCAATCACTCAGGGCGACATCAATGTGCTGCCCTCTTCCAGTCTTCATGCGAGCCAAGAGAGCAGCCATGACTGAGTTGGAGGTGTAGAGGCCAGTGGTCAGATCAGTAACCGCAACTCCAACTTTTACGGGTGGCCCATCTCTCTCGCCGGTTATGTGCATTAGACCGAACTCCCTGGTCAATATTAGCGAGATGGACACAAATGTGATGTTGAAACTTACGCTTCCACCATAACGTCGTATCCAGCTCTGTTGCTGTACGGCCCTGTCTGTCCATACCCGGTGATCGATGCGTAGATGATCTGTGGGTTGATCTTGGAGACTGTCTTGTAGTCCATTGCATACTTGGCGAGTGAGTTTGGAAGATAGTTCTCGACTAGCACGTCGCACTCTTTGACGAGGCGGTGGAGGATATCGACACCTGCTGGATGCTGGAATGACAGACCCATGGAGCGCTTATTTCGGTTCACCTATACTCTGTCAGACTATAAATCTTATGACCAGTATCAATCCATACACCAAGATAGTAAGCGCTTTCGCCCGGCCCTTTCATGTCGTTGGTGTATTGGGCATATGGAGGTCCCCATGCTCGGGTGTCATCTGTGCAGATTGTCAGTTTCTATACGCAAAGCACAATTTTTCAGAGTCGTACCTCCTCTTGTGGGGTGCTCAATCTTGATTACGTCGGCTCTAGAGGCGAGTTAATGCGTATTTATACATTTGCCAACTCGGATGTTGGTCGTACAGGGTTGCCCTTCGCATACCCAAGGTCGCCTAGTATCTGAGTGCAGTATGGCTAGGGGGTTATTAGCTTCAATTGAGAAATTGGCAGTATCACAACTCACACCAGCCAGTACTCTCGTCATGTCAAGCACCTTGATGCCAGCCAATGGTAGATTGGATGCAGCTCCACTTGCTGTTGTACTTGCAATTGTTCGTCTGGGCATATTGCGCCGCGAGAATTGGGATGGGAGGCATGGAGACTGTACGATACGTCTAGAGCTCCTTGATATGAGACCTGCCATTTTGAAGAACATGTCTGAAATAGCAAAGGAGTGTTGTTGTGTTCGACGATCTAAAAGCTCCCCGCGGTGTTGAAGCACTTCCGAGCTTCGATTCTGACCGAGGCTCACAGTTCTACGTAGCCCCACCACCACCATTGCTCTCCTCCACTAATACCTCATCACCATGTTCACCGGTCTCGTTGAAACGATTGGCAGTAAGCAGCGCCAAGACGCCCCTTATTCCATGCAGCCCGGCTGATGATGGCTAGCTGTTGCTGCCCTCGAGGAACTGGACAAGACGGCCTCGGGCGGTGGCGGCACGTCATTGACCATCTCTGACTGCTCCGACATTCTTGGAGATGCGCATCTGGGCGACAGCATTAGTGTCAATGGTAGGAATTTTATCTAAACGAACTGGGCAAGGCTAACGAGGTATAGGCACGTGTCTCACTGTCACCGAGTTTGACAAAACGTCCTTCAAAATTGGATGCGCTCCAGAGACGCTCCGCCGGACGAATCTAGGGTCGCTAAAGCAGGGCTCCAAGGTCAACCTCGAGCGCGCAGTCTCCGCAGAGACACGCATGGGCGGACACTTCGTCCAGGGCCATGTAGACACCATTGCCACCGTTCAGTCGGTCACGCCAGACGGCAACGCTCTCACCTTCCGCTTCAAGCCGCGAGACCCCGCCGTGCTGCGATACATTGTCGAGAAGGGTTACGTAACCATAGACGGCGCGAGCCTGACCGTCACCAAGGTGCAAGACGGCCCCGAGGGCTGGTGGGAGGTTATGCTCATTGCCTATACCCAAGAGAAGGTGGTCACAGCCAGCAAAAAGGCGGGCGAGCATGTCAATGTTGAGGTCGATCAGGTCGGCAAGTACGTGGAGAAGAGCGTAGCAGGGTACTTCGAGGGGTCTGCAAATGGCGAGTTTGCGATACTGGAGAAGATGGTCGCGAAGCTGGTCGACGAGAGGCTCAAGGCTTTGGGCAAATGATCACCACCAGACTCGAAGCTTGAACGCCCGCAGACTGGGATCACTTACCAAGACATGAGCCGAGCCGCTACCCGTATGGTGGGTAGACAGCCCGCCTACTCTATCGCTAAGCTAGCTAGCAATCTCGGTGACTATATTGGTTGCCTACGGGAGATATTCAGGGCGGTTGGATACACCAGTTATGGGGGCGCAGGCGACAAAAGTGAGGCGCAGCCCTGTTTCTCCGCCCAACATATATATCTTAACCACCATCAAATCTGCCCATCCTCTGTCTTCAATCTTTCATCGTAACTGTTCTCCCTGACTTTGCGCAATCGACCAAGTAGAGTCAGAGATCATCGCTGCATGTTGCTGCCTAGTTCGTGCATGATGCAACTCGTCCACTCTCCACAGGGCGAGTCGACAGCTGTCCGCGCCATGCATCTTCATGTAGCGTGCGGTAATGATTCAGCGAGCGTGCCGCTCGCCTGTCTGCCATTATTGATTAACTCGACGGCTGCTGACCATGCAGACTAACCCGAGCCGCAGTGGAGCACATTCAGGCAGAAGCCCTGCCATCAGCAATCGAGTCCTTTAGCGACATGCATGCGCCGATGTCATTGCTAAAAGTATCCGGACGTTTGAAATTCGACAGATACTGAAAGAGAAACACATTGAACAGCAGTGGCTTTTGGCTGCAGCTACAGCAACGCCCACCCAAGCCGGAGCGGCGCTTCCGCACCCCAATAGAGCATTCTACGCCTGGCGAGACGCATCTTAACGCAAACACCTGCCTCGAAGGATTTCCAAAAGGTCAACTTGGGGGCTAAAGATTCAAAGACGCAAAACGAGCGAAAGAGAAAGAGCCGCTGTGGGTAACGTGCAGATTTATACGGAGCTTTTGTCGGCACAGTTCGATTGGCTTCCTTACCGCAGCTCGCTGCTGCAGCAACACGTCAAGAGCCGGCTCTCTCAAGACGCGCAACATCGCTCTACACCGGACGTTCATTATTCAGCCCTGTTGCGCACGCTATCTTTCCTTCTTTCGCTCCCTCTGTCCATCCATCTCATGAGCACACCCCGCCCGCAGCGCTTCCTTTCGGCTGAAGAGTGACCGGCACGCGATCCACCATGGACTGGCGACTCCTCGACTACGCCAAGGAGGCCGAAGACACCGCTTCTGGTCTGCACGTCTTCTTGACTGAGATCCCAGAGTATAGCAAGGACATCACAGGCAACATCGCCGAGCTATTCGCCATCTCCAATGCCCTTCGTGTGCTCGATGAAGCCCTGGGGTCGACCCGCTATCGCAAATTCCACAAGCAGATCCTCAGCGACCTGGGGGTATGCCTCCCAAGTCTGGGACATACTCTGGACGACATCCGCGATATGTTCAGTAAGAAAAAGAACAGCCTTCGTACAGCGCCTGGTGCTTTTCCTGGAACCCCGCCGCACGCAGTTTTATGGCAGGATTCGCTTGCAGATCTGAAGGAGCAGGGCATATCCCTGCCAGTCAGGTTGGGCTTGTATAGGTCGTATCTGCAAGGCATGTACGACTCTTTGACGGAGTAAGTTCTGTTGGACCCTTCTATGATTGTGATCTGATGGGAGTCAGAGAAGAAGACATAGACGAGATTCGAAAAATTAGAACCCGTCTGTCGAAGCTGCTGAAGAAACAGGAGCCAATTGAATCGTACTTCAACAGGCTGTCAGTTCAAGGGCATGGTGGCTACGCTCGAACGCCAAAGCCTCCATCTCCCAAGGTGCCTAGGCCGAACTTGTACAGCTACTCTACCTATCCAACGGTAGAATATGCCCATCACCAGCCACTTCCTCCACCTCTGCCTCCTCGACAGCACGTTGCGCCGTTGTGGGGTGGCATCATTGGCGACGTCCCTTTCATACCGCCGCCAGTCCCAGAGATTCCCCAGTCGCCGACGTACTCGTCCGCCTCCTCGCATGCCTACTCCAACCACTCCACCGATTCAGGAGAGCCGGTGGCGCATTGGGCTATGAAGATCTTCGACGGGCGACACACATCGACCCAGTTTAGGACACTCGGTGACCCCACCGTTTGTCTTGGGAGAGACGAGCCTCGAGTCATCGAAATGCTCGATGATGATGGGTTCGAGAAGGTCCTGGAGCTGCCCTTTGAGGTCAACGATGTCGTGGTCCGACTGTACTGGAGGTCCGAGGACGCTCGTGCCCGGATTCTGTTTCTTACCATGGACTCGTCCGGAAGACGTATGCGATACTGCTTTCCACTGACCGGACTGAAGCTACTGCGCACTGAGAACAGCCTGCAGCTGTGCCGCGTCAATCGCAAAGATGGCCGCCTCGATCTCTGGGGTAAGCTGCGTTTCACCCTATACGAGAGAATGGTTCTCTTCTACTGCACCGCCGTTGCAATGAAGCACCAAGACCAAGCCGGTATCGCTGATGGGCTCGAGGATGATTTTGACAATCGCGAGAGCGAGAGAATTGAGTTCAGCGGGTACGTACCAGTCTTCTAGTTTCGAACGTCCTCCTGACCGGGCACAGTGAGATCCAAGACACGCCATATCGCCATGCATTCCGCATATACAAGGACAAAGACTCGGGCTGCGTGCGCTTCGAAGTCACCCCTCGTCGGGGCCCGCTCAAGACGGTTCCCATCTGGACCGCCTTCGTCACCAAATACATTGGCCACAGAAGTTGGATGAAACGAGTCGGCGCTGCTACGATTCAGCTTAACGATTTCCATCCTTACGTCTTCTGCGACGGATATAAGCTACCGAAGGGCCAGACGGGCAAATACCAGTTGACGTTTAGTGAGCCCGAGGGTAAGTCATCTCATTCACACTTAATGACGAAAGACTAAGCTGATTGCCTTTAGATGCCAGAAACTTCATGGACACGTTCCATCGCATCAAACTTCGGCGTTGACTGGCCAGTGAAATGCTTCATCGACTTCCTCACTCTTCTTCCCCGATCCCGAACCAATGCACGGCAGATATGATCTACGAACTTACGAAAAAAAGGCAATATTACTGGACGAGTAACGACGACACGATGAGGGCGGACTCTGCTTTTGCAAGATATACCCCTCTCAGCCTGCGATTTTTTCTTTTCTGCTCTGGCAAATTGACACTATATGGGCTGTCTATTCTCACTCCTTTGTCTAATTTTATTGCAAACGATAACAGGTACTTGTGGTAGTATGTAATAGCTCTATTTGGTATTTGGTAAATTGGATACATCTTTGCACACAGGGACATGGTGATCATCCTCACCCATTTTGAGCCGAGGCTTGTTCGAGCCTAGCGCCGGTAGCGGGGCAGCGATGCCTGGCCGAGCTAATAACTTTTGTCGCAGCGCCAGCAACGCCAGAGCCCTCCACCTTTGATTCTCTCCCACACGTGTTTTTACTCGTGTACAGACTCTAACAAATATGGCGAACCAGGCAGACGCAGCAAAGACTGACCCGCTCTCGGGTATGGCGCACTCTGAGGCGCACTACTTCAACAGGTGCACAACATTGCGTCGATTTGGAGAGAAGACATGCTAATATTTCTGCGCGCAGCTACAACCACCATGGTCCGTTCTAAGGCTCTGCACTATTGGGACGATTACTAATCCGCGAACGCAGGCATCCACGAGGAGATGCTAGTATGCACACCCCACCGCTGCGGTCGCTATGCAGCAACACCACGCTGGACTAGAGGCTGACCAAGACGCAGAAAGATGAAGTCCGCACCAAGAGCTACCGCGACTCGATCTACCAGAACGGGCACCTGTTCAAGGACAAGGTCGTCCTCGATGTCGGATGCGGTACATCCATCCTCAGCATGTTCGAACGCCCGCACCCTCGACGCACCGCACGCGAGCATATGCTGATACACGTGGAACAGGTTCGCCGTAAAGGCCGGCGCAAAACACGTCATCGGCGTCGACATGTCCACCATTATCGAAAAGGCGCGCGAGATTGTCGCCGCGAACGGCATGTCGGACAAGATCACGCTGCTGCAAGGCAAGATGGAGGAGGTGGTGCTGCCCTTTGATAAGGTCGACATCATCATATCAGAGTGGATGGGCTACTTCCTGCTCTACGAGTCCATGCTGGACACGGTTCTGTATGCGCGCGACAAGTACCTGGTCAAGGACGGCCTGATCTTCCCCGACAAGGCCACCATCTTCATGGCCGGTATCGAGGACGGCGAGTACAAGGAGGAGAAGATTGGATGTACGTCTAATACCACTCGAAAACCTCGAAGAATACTAACATTTCCAGTCTGGGACAACGTCTGGGGCTTCGACTACTCTCCCCTCAAGGCGACCGCCATGACTGAGCCCCTCGTCGACACCGTTGACATCAAAGCCGTCGTTACTGACCCATCACCCGTCCTCACCCTGGACCTCTACACATGCACTGTCGCCGACCTTGCCTTCAACCGCCCCTTCAACCTCAAAGTCCGCCGCAGCGACTTCGTCCATGCCGTCATCGCCTGGTTCGATATCGAGTTCGCCGCCTGCCACAAGCCCATCCGCTTCTCCACCGGCCCACACACAAAGTACACCCACTGGAAACAGACCGTCTTCTACCTCAAGGACGTTTTGACCGTCGAAGAGGGCGAGAGCATAACCGGTACCCTCGATACCCGGCCCAGCGACAAGAACCACCGCGACCTGGACATCAAGATCGACTACCAGCTCGAGACGGAGGACATGCACAGGCAGGTGTCCGGCAAAGCTCAGTACAAGATGTGCTAGACGCAGATCTGCGCAGGAACAACCGGGCAGATGAGCGGGTAAAGTTGGCGAAAAGCCGTAATTGCTGAACCTCATTCATGATATGATAGACTTCTTGCGGCGTTGGGCATAAGGGGGATTTTTCGCATATACCACAAAACTTAGGGTAGCATGGTAGTGCATGTTCACGAGTTACGTTCAAGCAGGGACCAACCTATGAAATAGATTGGGAATTCCTCCCCTACAACCAAACATCGAGTCTTAGACATGATCATGCTGATGAAGTGAACATGTGAAACAGGTAGAGCATGGGTTTGAGTAAGGAGACGAAACTCCGTGTTCTATGCTACGCTCGCTATCTAGCTGGGTATATGTATCCACGCCAAACCTTCTAGCCCAGATAGAAGAAATGCTCCCTAGAGAAAGCCACCATGGCTCAAAAGAAAAGACGCTGCTCTGTATGTAAGAAATCCTGCGATGACTACGTTTACCAAACGACGCCACGACTCCCAATACTAAATATGGCAAGAGATGTGTCCAACCCCAAACCCCACCTCAGAAATCATCCCCATAATCAAACCCCTCATTCTCATCACTCAGATAATTATGCTCCAAATCCTCCTCATCATCCGCCGCAAATTGCTGCGGCGCCTCATACTCCTCATCGTCCTCGCCCTCAGCATCCACATCCTGCACCTCGACCGGTGTGCGCGCCGCATTGGCAGGACTAGCGGCCGTGCCACTACCAGGTGACTGTGTCGCGCTCGTCTCGCCCATTGGAAACAGCTCCTTGAGGCGGTCGTAGTTGATGTGGTTGCTAAACTGCTTACTCCTCTTCTTGAGCATTTTGTGCGCGGCGTCGGCGGCGCTGGTCGCTGGTACACCCTCCAGGACAGATCCGTCGCCCATTTGGTGGTGTTTGCGCTTCTGCTTGGGTTTCTTGGGCTTGTCCTCTGCGAGGTCGAGTTCGGCCTGGAGGAGTTTTTTCTGCTGTTCGCGGAGCCATTCTTCGTTTTCTGTTATCCAGATGCGTTCTTTGATGCGGACTTCTTCGGGGCCGAGGATGCAGTTTGCGACGTCGGGATCGTCGGCGAATTCGTCTTCGGCGATGTCGGGCGAGATGTTTACGATTGTGTCGCGGCGGTCGAGTTCTGCGCGGGCCATTTGTTGGGCGGTCCAGCCGCTGGATTTCAGGACCGAGTGGTTTTCGTTTGTGGCGAATTCTTTGAAGATGGCTTCCCAGTCTTTGATGGTGTGGGTTACTTCGGATTCGATTTCTTGCTCGATTTCGAGGTCTTCGGGGGGGATGATGACGCGGGCTTGCTTCTTGGGGCGGCCGCGCTTCTTCTTGGGCATGACGAATGCTTCGTCTTCTGGGTCCACAACACTTGCGTCGGCTCCTGCTTCTATCATGACACTGTCGATGTCCTCCAGCAAGTTCTCGTCGTTACCGTCAAGGGCGTCTACTTCTGCTCCATCCGCCGGCCTAGTACCAGAAGACTCGTCTTGCGGGTCTGCTTCTTGAGAAGCGCCATTGTTCGTCTTTCGTCTCTTACTTGTCCTTGTCGGTGCGGTGCTTGGGCCAGCTTCCGGCTCGCCGCCATCACTCGAGTCTTCCAGTACTTCTGCACTATCTGGGTCTGCCTCCAAGGCTGCCCTGCGCTTTTCCCTGCGTTCTTCCTTCTGCTCGCGCCTCCAAATGGCGGGTGGTAGCGTGGTAACCTTCACGCGGTGACCGAATTCACGGAACTGATTGACAGTCAGGGCTGAGCTCGGAGTCTTCTTGTACTCGTATAGACGGTTGTTGATGGTGGTGTCGGCGACCTTGACAACATAAACAACTTCCCGGACAGTTCGACGAAAGTTGTTCATGCGGGCAGCGAGGATGATACAGGCTCCACACAATCCAGCAGGTTGGCGGCCTTGTACCATCCAATCGCGATTCATTCGTCTGAGCAGCTTGCAAGCATCATTGGCGACTTTGTGTGACTCGTCTCCGAACTCGAGCTTGCGGCAATACTTCAACATCAAAGGTTCTACCGCCTGGACAGCTGGATTTCCAATAAGCTGTGCTGGATCCTTTTCGCCAAGAAGTTTCAAGAAGGCCTTGTAAGTATCTCCCAATTGCCAAACATTGACCTGGATCTTCTCCGCCAGATCCATGAGCATAAGGGTATTTTCCTTCTGCCTCCGGGCGGTCAGATAAAGGGCTACAGCAGCGACATTCCTCATGCGACGGCCTTGGATGAATGAATGGTTCATAGCGAGCTTGTACCAGCGCAACGCTTGGTCCATGATGGTCGCGGGGAGGAACAGAGAATGGCCAATTTTCTCAATCTCTTGTTTGCCTAAGTACTCGGCCTGCTCGCGACTTGCCATGCCACCCAGACCCCGCATAGTACCTCCCATAGAGTTGGCGTGCCGCTGGTTCTCTCCAATGAAGCCACCCTCGACCATAGCTGCTCCACCCGCAGTCTCACCAAACGTGACTTCAGAGACGATGGTACTGGAAGCGTGAATCGTGCCACAATTGTAGCAGATGGTAGATTCACTGTCTGAACTAACGTTTGGAGTTGGGCAGCAGTTGTAGACTTGCTCTTGAGATTTCGAGGCTTGCTGCGTATGTACTCGTGGTCGTGCATAAGTTGGATTGAGTTTCTTTGTGGATAAGTCCAGAGTTCTGAGGCGTTGCCTCGGTGCCACAGGCCCAGGCATCGTGACGGTAGAGGGTTTGTCGGTTGAGGGCGTTGCGTGGTTGATAGTGAACGTGACTCCAAGTAAAGGAAAAAGAATGGATCGCTAGGAAGATTGGCTAGGCAGCTTGAAATGGACCGGCGCCAGCAGAGTCACTTACCGCGGGATGGTGGGGTACGCCGCCAAGTGGGGCGCGCTATCCACATTTAGACCACGAGCTCTGCACCTTCAGAAATTGACACAGTCGTCGACATGACGACAGGCTTGAAAGCAGGCAAATATTACTCTACATTCCTTCTATCACTGCAAATTCAAACAGACTGTGGAAGCTTCGACAACGACAAGTAGGGAACTTGCTGGCTCGAATCTTCAGCACTGCGCACGTACTTTGGGCGCTCTTGTCAACGCGGCATCGCACGCAAGATTGCACTTTGCTCGACGCGGCTCTTCAGCTGTGGTTCCTTGAAGACCCGATATCAGACTGGTCGGTGTTTCTTGAGCCTCAAGAGGTAGAGCGCTTCGGTAGGCCAGCAACTCCGCGAGCCGTCTGCCGCGCCTCAATACTCAATACCCAACCACTTGTGAGACTTCGGACACAGAAACCGTAATGGTCACCTAAGATGACCTAGTCGATCATAGAGTCGCGCGAAATCAAGCGCATTGGCACCCAGAGGCCGAATCGCAGACCCGAACTCTTGTACCTGCAGCAACACGCAGCTCACTACGGACGCTTGTGTCCCTGATCCCCGGGCTGCTTTCGCAGACATGCGGGTGACGAGATAGCCAGCATCCATTGGCTGGCCAAAGTCCCCAAACTTAGCACAGAAGCAAAGTCCCTTGCCTGGTCTCCCAGCCTCCGGACTAAACAAGACCAGGTACCTAGTTCAACCGGTCCCCGCAGCTTATCCAGCTCGCAGCTGCCACCCCAAGGCTCATCCCGTCCCAACCATACTTTTCGCTCCAGTCCATCCCATCCAACTGCATATACCGGTACACAATGTCGACTCGCAAGAGAAAGAACGAGGAGGAAGAGCTTGTGGCGCTCCCTTCAGACGAATCTGAGGAGGAAGAGGAGTGAGTACACGCTCTCCTGACGTCATGCCATCAACCGCCATCAATCTTCCACCTTACATTTTGCGGTTTCGGGCGCATCGTGGTCGCATTTCTTCGCAGATCATCGATGAGGTGCTCGTTTCCTGCGATTGTGCTTCGCCGTCGCTGCACAAGCACCTGAAGCCGCCGCCAGCCTGATCAAGCCTTGGGCCCGTCGTACAGTTGCGCGATTTATCATCCGAGGTTACCCCAATTGACGTCCTTGGTCGCTTTCAAATGTCTTCCAAGGTTTTGGCCGCGAATCGATACACCCAGAGCGCTGTGGACATTACTTGCAACCGCGTACTAGGCTGACATTACTCCTCGCAGATACGCCGAGTCTGAGGGATCAAACTTCGACGACGAAGACGACTCTGACGCAGAAGCTCCTCGTGAGTAATGAAGCTCATATAAGCTCAATTTTAGCCCCGCTAACCTCATCCAGCACCTAAGAAGAAGACCAAGCGCACCAAACCTAAGGACGCGGAGTCTGAGGAAGAGGATGCAGCAGAAGATAGCCTCGATGATGACGGCTCCGAGAATGCTACGGACGAGCCTGGAGATAGCGATGATGGCGAGGATGCAGGTCCACCGTCCAAGAAGCCGGCTGGCTCAGAGAAGGACAGGAAAGTCAAGACCACCGCAAAGAGCGAGGCGGTTCCAGTCGTGGACGACGACGATGATAGCGAATAGACTGTTTCGGCATAGGTTTGCGCAATAATAGTGGGATACAAATGAAGGCTTCGCACCTTGGAATGAAAAGACTATCACGTGCACTAGTGCGACACCCATGGACAACTCACGCAGCCATGACACCAGCGATGGTGGTGTCAAAAAGGACCATTATTTTTGTACACAATATGAAATTTTGAAGCAATGCACGCAGACTTCGGAATATAGCGATCACCTTGCACCTGACTTCTGTGGCATCAGTGCCGCGAATGGAAATCACGACGAAGCACAACGCCATCCATACTACACCAAATTCACCAATACTGCACCATGCTCTTGTTGTTCTTTTGGCCTCATAACGCGACTATGTCTGATCGGGGCCAAGATATCAGGCTGACCACGTGCAAAAGAGGGGCACGCGGCTCAGCCTGTTCGAGATGCCGCCTCTGCACTCGACTACCACCTTCTGACAGTCTTGATTCCCACGCCTACTTTAGTGTATTCGGCGACATCTGAACATTCTCGGCCAACGACACTGGTCTGTACGCGCGCGCTTCACAAGAAGCTTCATCATCTTCCCAGCATGCCTGCTACGTCGGACGAAATCCTTTACGAGACATGCCAAAATATGTTTCACGAAAATCGTTTCGACAGTGAGTCGAATGAGTTTACTCACCACGAGAGCAGGGATGACTTCAGGCGAGCACTTGAGCTACCACGTGCTTTTTGCATCCGCCTGTGGATCAAACTTGTGCGACATAGTCGCCACCGCTTTTGTATGAACTCATAGACTCGACTAATGCATATTCTAGATTTCTCAAGACTGAACGTTGAAGATCTGATGCCACTAAAATATACCTTTCCATACAAAGTCAGAAGCTTGGACTTATATCAGGTGTGGTTCACTTCCCAAGAATATACGATGTAGAACACTACCCAAGCACTGAGCATCACTCTTACCCTAGAAAAACAAAACGGTAGGTGCTTCATTGTGCTTCATTGTGCAACAGTTGCGTCTTTGCTAACCTCAGTGTTCAGCAAATCATAAGGCGCATTGCTCAATACACGTGAGAAATACCGGAGATCATGATGCCATACAGTATTTAGCAACTCAGTACAACAGATGCAGGCAAACTCATCCTTCATGTCAGAAAGGTACCTCGGATTCAGTATTCACACCAACGCGATTGGTAGGAATCACTGGAAGTCAAAGTGAGCTAATTGTCTTGCGCGACAAACCAGTCGGACCATACGCAGTTTTATCGCACTGCTGGGGGAGTGTCCAGCCTTTCACCCTCAATAGAGGAACACTTAGTGAGTTGCGGAACGGTGTTGCCGTGACTCGACTTTCAAAGACGTTTCAAGATGCCATTACCGTCATCACGAAATTTGGCATTCAACTGATCTGGATCGATTCATTGTAAGACTAGCATTCCTCGACCAATGGTAAGACAAAAGCTCAATCCTGAAGGTGCATATGTCAAGATGATGAAAACGATTGGGCAGTCGAAGCGAGCCGTATGAGGGATGTCTACAGAAACTCTGCCATCTGTATCGCTGCTACAGCTGCTAAGGATGGTAACATGGGCTTGTTCTTTGAGCGAGATACGCGGGGGTTTACCTCAATCAAGATGGATCTGTCGTGGCCAAATGCACTTCAAACACTTAAAGACGATCCTGAAGTTGCTCCCATGGGCAATTATTGGGTTGGTGGTCAGGAAACATCAGGACATGCGGAGATAGACAACTCGCCCCTGAACAAGAGAAGTTGGGTAAGTGTTAACTGCCCAGGTGTGAGACATCTTCTGACACACACTGATCACTCTGTTGCAAATATATAGGTTGCTCAGGAACGTTTCCTAGCACCGCGAATAATGCACTTCACACGCGAGAGCTTGTACTACGAGTGCCAAGAGCTTCTGACCCACGAGTCATCCCCGGACGGACTTCTAGAGAGGCCGTCAACGAGCCAACTCAAGGGGCTTGTGTGCAGGTACCAGAACATTCTCTCGAATTCTAGCTCCTCTAGCCAAAAGGACTCCAATCCGGCACTATTCCTCCCCCAGATCCGTCGTGCGTGAAGAAGATTCATCTACAAATACACTCGGTATGGGCTCACAAGAGAATCTGATATCTTGGTCGCATTTCAAGGCATCGCGCAGGTAGTCGTAGTTGATGTGCTTAAGGATCAACTCATAGCAGGGTTGATGGAATCTCGCCTCTTGGAAGAGTTGTGCTGGCGCGTTCACTCGCAGGATCCGGACCAAGAGGGGCCGCCAGAAAAATGGCGAGGGCCGAGCTGGAGTTGGACGAGTGTCAAATCTGGAATAATGCCTGCGATGTACCCTGGATATGCCGAGGACCGAAGATGTCAATCTACAATGAAAGTTGTGAATCGTCGGGTCGAAACCGAAACTTCGGGAGCGTTAATCGTAGCTCACCTTTGGATCGAAGGTCGACCCTTCATGGCCCGTATTCGAGAAAACCAACGAAGAGGGTGGGAAATGTTTCCGTTTGAAGACAGTGATGGAAAGGAACACCGTGGTAGTACGTTTGATATAGATATCCCAAATCTCCACAAGGCGTACACTGCTGGTCATGACGTATATATCATGGTTATCAAGTACGAAAGATTCGCTACAAAGGATCAACTTGGCCTTGAAGGCCTCGTCTTGGAACCTTGTAACGAACGTGGGGAGCGAGACGACAGACAGAATGTTCGCTTCAAGAGAATCGGTCTTCTTCGTGTATATGACGTAATGGAAGACGACCATTCGAAGCACGAGACCACTCATATCGTTAAGCAACACAGGCAAGCGGAGTCCAGGGTCATCGAACTAGTGTGACGAAGAAGCTACACAAGAACTAAAGTGGTTAGATGAGACATCAATACACCAAAATTCAGCTACTATGTTTCCTTCATCGTTCATTTCTCATCTCACACTGCATAGTCGAAACATTTCCAAAGTAGCGAGATATCGTCCATAACGATGAAGAAGGGTACGTTTATAATGGCGAAGTTACACTATCTCCCAACTTCTATAACATTCATGACAAAGCTCAGGTGGTAGATCAGCGTTATGATCAAAGCGGACGCGTGCGCAAATTCCTCATTCTTGTCCAGCGTTTGAGACAATAACCCGCACTACCACCAGCCAGAACCTTCCTCGCATCATCCCAACGTAGTCTATTACATTATGATCACTTTATGGCTTGTGGACCGCGGGAGTTCAATTGGCTTGGTCATAGAGAGTGCTTTTAGTATTATTTGCTCCGTCTCATTACTTCATACTTTTACTCATCAAAGCGCATCTATACCCAGCGCTGATACCTCTTAGTCTTCTGGAACGCCTCCTTCATGTGACCATACTTCTCGCTCCTCTTGCGCGCCGCAGTCGCGTTCTTGGGAGGAATGCTATCCCAGCTAAGCGCGTACTTGGCCGTCATATGCGCAATCGCCTTGCTGAACTCGATCCAAGCCTCCAAGTTCAGGTTGTTGACGGTATCGCCGTCCTCGTGGTAGTTGACATCGTACGGCACGCCGGCACCTCCACCAAACATCTCGAACTCCTCTTGTGTCTTGATGCCCTCAGCACCTCCGGCGATACCACCAGCAGCGATGCCCGCCTCGAGGAAAGGACCGTAATCTGAACGGCCGTCGAATTCGATCTCGGTGTGGTTGAGACCAATGCTGTCGAAGTAGGCGGCAAATTCGTGTTCGGCTTCGGCGGAGCCAACTGGGCCGGTGAGGTTGAATGCCGAACCATCGCCATCGTAGATCTGGTAAGCGAAGTTTGGTGAGGCCATCATGTCGAAATCGAGCAGGAGGCGAATCTTGTCTTTTTCAGCTTGCGAGAGCTGCTTGACGTAGTACTCAGCACCGAGCAGACCAGCCTCCTCCGCAGTCCACCATGAGAAGCGGACGGCGTTCTTGACGGCAAACTTAGTGAGCTGGGTGGCGATCTCCAGCAGCGAGCATGTACCAGAGCCGTTGTCGTTGATACCCGGGCCAGCGGTGACGGAATCAGAGTGGCCGGAAACGTGAATGACATTATCATGATCTCCTTCCTTCGTCTCGGCGATGACATTGTAAGTTGTAGCAAGTTTGGCAACCGAGGTCAGTGCAACAGTGATGTTGACACCTGCCCCGATTTGGGCAAGCAGGGACTCACCCTGACCTAAGGTAATACCAACAGTGGGTACGAAGGGCTTAGCGGGATCCGGGAAAACCTGCAGAGAGTAGCCCTCAAGGGTTCCCTCTGCGTTGTTGGTTGCGATGACAGCAGATGCACCGTGGGCAGCTGCAAGTTGGACTTTGATGCCGAAAGAGCAGGTGCCGCGCTTGATGAGGGCGACCTTGCCTGTCAATGCTGCAGTGAAATCTGCCTATTGTTTGTTAGCATGAGACATCTGGTATTGGTGTGTAACACCCTACCTCCTCGCAGCCCAAATTAGGGATGACAGCCAGCGGCCCTGTTACGTTACCTGCTGGTGCCAAGGTTGTCGCATAAGCCTGAATAGCCTTGTTGTTGGCCGTTAATGTCGCGTTGATGCCGACGCTGAGCTGCACGCCTTGCAGCGTAACATCATAGTAGTTTGTATCCAGCTGGCTCTGAATGTACGCAACGGTGGCTTCGTGACCGGGGCTACCGATGACACGGTTCTTGCCTGGCGTTGCGTATGCGATTTCTTGCAGCTTCTCGGCCCTCTTGAAAAGGTTGTCGATGTGGAGAGTATCGATGAGTGCTGGCTGTAGAAGTCGTTAGAAAATGCCAAATCGCAGATTTGGGTATGTTACACACCGAAGAAACCAGTGTCTTGTACTGGCGCGGCTGAAAAGCTGCCGCGTTCGCCGCTGCTGCACCGCATGCAGCAATTGCTGCGATTGACTTGAAGATGGCCATTGTGTGAGTTTCCTTGTTGCTGAAAGCACCTCAGATGAAGCTGGACGCCTTCCAAATATCATGCGGTGCATGCACTTTATACCTCCCTGCTACCTCGGGTCCCATATTGCTGACCCAGACCATGCACAAGACACCCGCAGACCAGGAACCTCATCGTGCTGACGTCGCGCGACTCCAAGCCAGCAGGCTCATATTGGAAGCTCGCAGGGGCAATGCTCTTCCGACCTGCCATTTGGGTAAATAGCCTCGTCCACGAACACGAAGATGAGCGGGCCTCCGCCAATGGGCGTACAGAGGCGACCGAAGGAGCCCAGAAACCATGTCAAGACGTGATAAGGTGCCTTGGCAGCCTTCGCCATTGCAGGCGCCAAGAGCGCTTCATCTTGTCTGTGATGCAGGAACGGACGGAGGACGCCACGTGTGGGAATCGAAGATTGCGGAGAGTGGAGAGCCCTCGGAGGTTGGGGCGGGAATAGTTCGTGGTCAATCCGCGCAGGGAGCACGGCCATGATACGTGCTGTCTTGTTTCCTCAAACGCGGCATCATCATTATGCCAAACGGCTGCCAGTGACATGCTGACATGGCCCATTTTGCCAGACGGACGTAAAGTAATCGCTCATGGTGCGTGCAGCGTTCTTGTTCGCGATCGGTCGCACAGGCGCCCCAGCCATTCCATCTCTTCATATCCTTGGCATTCTTTTCGTACGATCTGTATGCGAAAAGCCGATGCGACGGCCTCACAATAGCTGTCGCTACCCTCGAGCGGGATGTAAGGCAAGTAACAAAGTTGAATATGACCTAGGACGATAATCGTGGCGGTATTGTCCGTCTCCGGGTGGTCATCATGACCGTGAAAAGAGCCAATGGAGTTTCGGGACACTTGTTGCGACGCGTTAAGGATGTAGGTCATGTCGAGTATGGCTCAAGGATATGACATGTCGAACGATGCAGGTGGGCGTGATACGGTGGAGGAACAAAACAGAAGCCGAGAATGCACGGCATTTATACGACGGAGTACCATGTTGTCCTTTTGTCAATCCATAGCGCGTTTTGGGTATCCATCTATCTGCACGCATGGTTATGGCCGTACTGGATATCAGTCGTTGGTGGGCGCCATCAGCTTCACCTTCATCGCGCCTTCCAAGTTCCTATTCCGGAAAACGCGCTGGCGCTTTCCTTGGCGCCCGAATCGACAGCTCGACCTCACCCTCAGTCACCATCTTCTCAACTCTCTCTGCGCAGCTTCCGATTCGCTATCACGATGGATGCGCCCGCCACCTTGGAGGCACACGGTCACGACCGTGGAGGCGACAAACCACTCGACTACTTCGCTGGATTCTTAGCAGACTTGAACCCATTCGTCGACAGCCTGCTCAGCCAATCCGAACTCCACCGTCTACTAGACTTGCCTATCGAGTTGCGCCTTTCACATCTACTAGCAGTATTTCCTCGATAACAGGAACTCGATCGCATGCCTGTAACTGCTCGAGGCTCTCCACTGGCGCTGTTTTCTCCATCGGCATCCATTTGCACATGAGTTCCTCCTTCAGACAGTTCGCATTGATGACACTAACTTTCCGGATCTTGTCAGCAATACGAAGTGCTTCCACTTTGTACGCCATCATATAGTAACCGCCTGTACAAGCTTCAGGGTCCTCGAATTCAAAGTGAATTTGCTCTAGCAGGCATGGGAGCAGCTCGGCTTGGAGCTCCTTGCTTACGAAGCATATATTTGGCAAAAAAGCCGCAGTCGTCTTCTTTTCCCGGTAAGCTCTCAGAAAGGATGTCGAGATTCGGAGCGTCGGCCAGCCCTTGCACAGGTATACAATACCTACCTCTGTTCTTTGCTGCCACATTTTTCATGCCTACGAGAACTCGAAATCACCTTCCACACACCGCTCCTGTGCAAACAATTTTTTTCGCTCCTTTACCACACCGACCACCCCGAGGCCATTCCAATCGACATATTCGTTCGAGGCTTCGATCCCCAGTCAGTTCTTCAGTTGAAAGAGCTCCAGAAGTTTACTATCACCGGCACGAGTGGATACTACAACCGCAACAAAAATCTCATCCGCAGCAACAAGTCGATCGGTGATGGAATCCTTGAGGATGTTGCTATCATCTCTAATATTGCACGCGAGATCAAAGACGGGTTCAAGGGACAGGGTTGCGATGTGCTAGTCAAGACGAAGTTGCTTTATGGTGAGGGCAAGCGCGACGAAGCAGTACTAAGCTAGCCGTTGAGCAATGACAATGATGCGAGGGTGACGAAGTAAACATACTGTTGCGACCGAGGACCTGATCAACATTACGAAGAACGGTTGCTCATTGCCTGCAAGCGCTGAGATGGGGGTAGGAAAGAGTCACCAGTCGAATCATTATACGTTGGGTGAAGGAACTGGGAAGCGCGCTGTGATGTAGCGACGCTTGCGTTTTGGTACCTTTACTCGAGGTTGTATTGCCGTGGGAATCGACAGATTGAGAAGAACCCAGATTTTTTGCAACTCGCATTTCATCTAATGCCTCAATTGTATTTCCAGAGCCATAATTTTGAGAGAGTGGGAAGCGGGAAGCGCGTTGTGATGTTGCGAGTTCTTGCGTTTCAGCACTTCTACTCGGGTCTGCCATAATTTCTACAACTTGCATTCCACTTCATGTCTCACTTGTATTTCTACAGCCATGATCTGAGGTGGTGTGCCCGTTGAGTCGTGGCCTAGGAGCAGTTTCACGTATCGCGCTCAACGCACCTTCATCACGTCTGCCTAGGGAACGCGTCAAAAGCAGGACGCGACGCGTAACTCGGATCCTATGACCACGCTTTCTCGTCATCGCAACTTGATCACTCTCTTGTAAACCTTCAACAACACCTCTACCCTCCAGTCAATAACGATCCATCCAGCCCATACCATGGCGCTATCACCAACCCGCTCCGCAGTATCCGATGCGTTACCCAATATCTTGAACAGCACCGCTCCGCGTGTTGACAAAACAAAAGCCGTCTTCCATATGTTTCTCGATCTCCCCGCTGAACTCCGACTTATGGTTTACGCGAGCATCTTCAAAGCTCAGAAGAAACTTACGTCTTGCCGCCAGTGGCCTCGTATCGATCTGTTCTGCCGTGGACACCGTCGCAGGAACGAATCCATGCTCCCCAACATCTGCCTTATCGACCATGTAACGGGCAAAGAAGCCACCGAATTCTTTCTTGGTACAGCCAGTTTTGTGTCGAAAGATGACTTGACCTACAAACCGATGGAGAACGAGTTAGTGCACATCGAGCGTATCTGCCGTAGGCTCGAGATCTCCTTACCGAACGTTGTCCGCAAGACGATGTTGTTCAACGTGACCGGCATAAACCACCGCTGCATCTTGAACGGGGAATTAACCGCGGGTCTGATCGAAATCGCAGTCAACGCGCAGATGAGAGCATCGAAAACCCTTCTCTCAACATACTTGAACGGCCTTTGCCAGCTTAGCCTGGAGTTTTACGCGCCTCTTCATGGTCAGTACTCTCCACTACGGTTCCAGGCATTACCGATTGACGACTTTGCTCAAGGATTCGATGTCCGCGTGGTCCTGCGCTTGAAGAAACTCACACGATTGGTTCTGATCGGAAAGTCGGGTAACTCAAATGAAGGAGAGGCCAGAATTCTGCCAGGGCCATGTGCGGATGACAGAATTGAGCACCTATATGCGGTACGAGACATGGCTCGCCACATCAAGCAGAACTTTCGCGCGCAGGCTCAAGATAACATGGTTATCTCTCGCCTGATGTACGGCAATCAGTGCGACGAGGAGGTCATTGCTTAGTCCGATACGTATCGTGCCTGAGGACCTCGGGAGGGATGATGGCTTACCTAAGATGGAGCTTCGGAGGTGAGAGAGCTTCGTTAATTGGTATGAGAGGTTCGGTAAATGTCGATGATGTGTGATTTACTCGGAATGAATGCGTGGTTCGATACAGCCTGGCAGGTCTCGCGGACCAAGTGGTGTTGCGGGGCAGCGGCGGGTTATGCACAACAAACGGCTTTTACTGCATAATCAATACTAATTACTATACAATGATAATGATTCATGTCAGCTCGATCTAAGTCGTGATCAAATCTGGACTTTCCCACAGTCACCTTCAACGCACGTGCCACTCCCGCACCTTCCACTTTGGAACCTCCTCGTTTGCACTTCTACGTCATAGCTCCTCTCGCACTAAAGCGCCTTGCTTTTTCCTTAAACACAACTCTGCTCCCCTAGAAGCCCTCACCATCACCGCTGCAGCCAACATGATCTTCAAACCCGAGACAGCCGCCGCTCACGCAGACCACACGATGGTGGATATCATCAAAGACTTCCTTCAGGGCCTTAATCCTTACATTGACGACCTTGTATGCCTCCCGATATTCCATCAGTTTAAAGATTTACCGCTAGAGCTGAGATACAAGGTGTACGAACCATACTTCCTCGACGACTCTAAAGCCGTTTCCAGTCGAATGTGGCCAGTCATCGCGATTGATGACGAGCTTTATGTCCAACGATACCGCCGAAAAAAGCCGAAACCTTTTCTAACGCACCTATGCATCGTCAATCACGCAATTATGGCAGAAACCATTGTGTTCATGGCAGGTTTTGCCACGTTTCAGCTCCATAAACCTCGCTCGATGAGGCCTTTCGCTGCCTTTCTGCGTCGGCCAAGCATCTGCAAAGGGTCTAGGTTTATAGCGAGTATCCGCAAGCTGCATCTGAGCGACATGAACGATCTCCTCGCAACGTTCATGAATACGCACTTGGATTCTCGACAAGCCAGAGAAGACCAAGCCATTTCAGCTTATCAATTTGTCAGTCAGAATCTTGATGGATTTGCGGGAGTTCACACGCTACCCCTCGCCCTCCATGCGCCTACACTGAATTTTGACTATATATGGCATAGCGATCATGAGGCCGTCTCGATCAATCGATTCATCCAAGGGTTCGATATGAGGTGTCTCATAGCACTGGAATAACTCCAAACGCTGATAATTACTGGCGTTTCCGGCTACCGTAGTTGGCGGGAGCTTGTCGGTGGTAACCCTGATGTACCAAAGGATGAGAAAAGGGAGCATCTTGAGGCTGTTGTCAAGATGGGAGAACAAGTCAAGGATATATTTTGACAAAAGGGTCGCGACGTGAATGTTCGGGTGCGGCTGCTGTACTCTAATCAAGACGAGTGGATAATACTTTGAGTTGTGCATGTCGGTATGTGTAAAGTCTGTCCAGAGATCAGAGTGGAACTGACAGTAAATCAGCGTAATCGAAGGTGGAAACGGATTGGACGTCAACACTCACAAACATACACATCCCACATTAACAACTGAATCCAAGAATTCTGAGGATGAGGTGGACCTTGGGCCTGTGGGAGATGTGGTAGGTTCAGGCTGAGAGGTCGCATGGAGGGATTGGACGTCTGGTAGAAGCAGTACTTTTTGGCCGAGGAGAGAACTATCGCATGCCGTTCGTGGCCTGTAATTCAGATTCAGTTCAAACTGTTCCCAGACAAAGCAATGTGACACACTCCTCCGTTTTTCCCAGATTTGTGTTTTACCAGTCATGCGTTGCAAGACGAAAGTCTTTCAGCGCTAATGCTACCGGCATCTTTCGAGGTCCATTGGAATTGCGACGATTCGCAAGAAGAGGATCTCGAGCGGTTTGTGGTGGAGTTCAGCGCCTTGACTAGCATGTCTGGCCTCCTGAGGATCAGAAAGTCGAAGATCGAATACTTCAATTCCACCGTATGCTCAGAATTTCATATCGGCAACACAGGAGCAGCCGGAGCAGTCGAGAAGCGTGCAACGACGTCGAATGTATTCTACAGCAAACTAGTTCTCCAGTTTGAGGACCTTCACGAGCTCAACCTCCGCTTTCATACGCCCACACTCCGCGATACCTTACTGCTGCCTACGAGCGTGTCTGATATCAAGACATATCTACAGGGTTTCGAAATAGGTTGCTTACTGCGACTCGACAAATTCCAAACACTGAAGGTAGCGGGTTCCTCAAGCTACCACGGTCGACAGAGTCGACTTTCGCGATTCAACTTTTCGGGCGAACGTGCTCCTACCAATGACGTCGTCGACCATCTTCTGCCCTTACGGGAGCTCAGTCGGCAGATCAAAGACAGGTTCGACGAGAAGAGACAGAAAGTGGTCGTTCGGGTTCTCTTACAATACGGAAAATAAATGAGGAAATTGTCATTTGATGGGGCAAGGGGACGTCGATCCTTCAAGAGTACGCCGAACATTCGTACAGGCGAATGTATGATCAAGTCTGAAGACGTCGAGATGCTCAATGGTTCTGTCATGATGTTACCGTGGCTTCCTGCGGAAGTGGTGGGCCAATTCTTTGGGGTGTTACCAATGGATACTTGAGTATAAAAGGTTTTACGGTGTCTACAAGTAAGTTGTCAGTCACTGCGATCGGATGATCCATTTATGCAACGTTTGCAGCACAACTGATGACCGAAATTAGGCGCGTCTCTGGACCTCGTTGACATGGTAGTGGGGTTGGGAACAGTGACAAGGAGCTGATAGAGTCCAATATGAGTAGAAACTACTACGGTAAAGCTCTGAGGACACAGCTTGAGCCTCTCGCGTATTTCAACGACGAATCACTTCTCCCTGGCTGCACTTGCGCAGTTCCCGAAAGACTCAAGCCCTTGCATGCTGAGACAACGCACTCTTTACTGCATGTGGTCGAAAATTTCGCGGTGAGTCACACGTGCGTCGACAAAGTGCAGCGGTCCACTCTCTTCAAGCCAGCTTCTGTTAATGCAATCCCGATGCCATGTATCAGTTGCACACACATTGCTGCCCAGTGACAAGGACTTTTTGGCACTCACCGCACCTTAACACCCTGGCACCCACAGCGGCGGGCGGTCAGTTAGCACCTGAAAGCCCAATATCAAGCACTACTCAGCTCGTACCCCTGACTGTCGAACAAGCTGCAGAGCCGCACCCAGCCACAGCCAGCCGCGATTAAAGGTTGAACAAGTGCGGTGGAGATTGCATGCTGACGTTTCCTGCACGCCAAGAAGTCCACTGGCCACATGCGCCTCAACACCAGCGCCAATCCTTCACGATGTGTGGTACGGCAGCCCCGAAAGCTCAAGCCAGCTGAGGGCTGCACTGTAATCTCGATAAGGCGATCAGTCCATCCAGCCACATGTGCGATGCTGCTCGATAAAGGGATTTTCATGTACGGCATGACTAGGCGAAACAACCGTTCACACTAGGTTACATTATCATCGCCTCATCGGAGGGTCATAGGGAAAGAATGGCGACAGTTCGCGCTAGGAAAAGTCTTCCGGTAGACTTTTCTCGAAGACGTTTTGAAGGGTCATGTGCAGAATGGTATTTCTCGGTGCGGGTCGGCGCGAGCTTGCGCAGGTGCAGACCCACATGGACTGCAAGCCCTGCAACTGGTGCGAAAGCCTCTTTTTGGATGGTTGGGCACTGAGTGGGAGCGTTGAATAGGCGGACCATCGGACTACAGATCATTGAGAGATAGGTGGTGCGATAGCGATAGAAGAATACGGTGTGTGTATCGTGGTACTGGCTCGCCGGATTATCCTGTGGTCAGTCCATGGCATCATGACCGATGTAGGGCCAGCAGTACCTAGGTGCTCGGAGGGGTTGAAAGTCCGAGACTTCCGGTCCCTTGAAGCGGAATTTCACAAAGAAATAGCCTCGTACGACAGACGTGAGGTTTCCAAAATGTCGCGATGTTTTCAAGGTTCGGTCGAGTTTGCATGGATTACTTATCCGCAGTTACCGTTGCGGAGAAATCTAGGCGCGATCGCCGTGCGACATACTGCTTCTGAACGATCCGATCGCTGCGTTCGATGGACGCTCACGAAACAGGATGGAGAGCATTGCTTCCGGTCCGCTTGTTGTAAAAGTTGGCTCGGTTAACGTCATGAAGTCAGTGACTCCACGTGGCTCCTGGATGCATCATTGATAATTTGCTTTTGCGTGGACGCGACCCGTGGATCGCGAGATTGTAGGAAGTTTTTGCGATTAATAATAATTGGCGAGTGCGAAGAGAGGCAGCAGCTACTTTACGGCCGAAAGCGGAATGCAGGAAGGTAAAGACAGACAAATCAAGAAGTAGCCAGATCGTCACAATATCGACCCTGAAATGGCTGCGAGATAGGGCGCCCATCTGATAAACGCACAGAGCCGTATCGCCGTTGGATATCCCCGCAATGCACAGCCGAATCGATACTCTGGAGATGCTGGATTTATCGGAGTAAGCAAGGCTCCATTTACTGATCACTGTCTCCATTTTAAGGCAACCATTGTAAAGACCCCAGCAGCGTATCGGGCGCGTTTGGGACCAGTGCTGAGTAAGACGCGCAACACTTCCATAGGCGTATAACATCAGCATAACGCGCTATGTGAATACGTCAAACGGGCGCGTTATGCGATGCTCTTGAGCCACATCCAAGGATCAAGCCAAGTGGCTTTACGAATGTAATGGTCCGGTTTTCATCGTGGCTGCCTAATACCTGCCTCTTTCCTTATCAGGTAGATTTTATGGCCTAGGTGTTGCCAGGGAGCCGCGGACTCGAACAACGTGCTGTGATGAAGCGGCATGGCCAACGCATCTGTGGACCAATGCAATAACTTGTTGGAAGAACATCGTTTATCAGACGCAATTGGAGGAGGACTCGATAGCGTGTCGGATCAAGCGCTGCGAGAAACAACACTTTGTTTCACCAGGTTGTCGGTGAGCGAAATGCGACGTGCACTTCTGCCACGCCTCTGCACCCCGCATGAAGATGAATCGCAGCATCATTTGAGGCGAAACCAACAATCTAGGTCCGCAAATTTCGTCCTCCGAACATTGCAGGCGAAACATGACAGGGTCATGATGTAGAGTTGGTGATCTCTTGTGTTCGACGCAAGTATGGCGAGCTAAAACACCTGTTTCGAAAAACCACCATCAACGCTGGGGTAAGGCGTGCTGGAGTGATCGGCATTGCAACTTTCCACCTTCAACACCTGACAGCGTGGGGACAAAGGGCACGGGATTCCTCGCTCGAGCGTGCAAGACAAAGCGGGTTCCACGCCAGCATCTGATGGTCCAGAACCTCATCAGCTGTCCACACACTCTCCTGAATGCTCCTGAATATGAACAAAGGGACGGCATCATCAATGTGCGATCATCCGGAGACGAGCCCGCGTTTCGACCGAGCGGAAGCCAACGTGACCAAGATCATCCACCCCCTCCTAACAATTCCGATCGGAGCCATCCAAACCCCGAGCGGCATCTCGGGCAGTGGAAGTCAAGGCCGCCGAGTTGACCGGCGCTCTGCGGCAGTAGATTGGCATGCTGTGCATACGCCATACTTAGGCAGAAAGTTTGGTCACCAGGCGATGTGCAGGTAGTGCGAATAGGGTACGCAATACGCTCCGCAGCGCGTCGTATGTATACGAGGACGCGAGTGGGCTTTCTGCGGGCTTTTGGATGAAATTACCGTCCTGACCGGCGATTTCAATCTCTTGTGGCTATGGTTGCGACAGAGGATCGCACAGCCGTGCGACGTGCGTTTCGGTCGGTGCGTGTGCCTGTCCGCGGTGTCCGGCATGCTGGGTCGAAGTGATCCACCCAGGGTCTGCCGTGCCGCACTGACCGCCAAAAGTCGGTCAACTCAGAAAGACACCATGCAATTGTGTGTGCAAGCAAATTTCGCGAAACCCCACCTGTGTTACTTCAGAACCCTGCGACTTGCAATGAAAATGCTCTGTTAGTGCAATGAAGCTGTCTAGATTCATTTGACCAGACCATCGGTGGAGTGTGGTGCTCATGACCCTGTGGTTGATAAGCATGCATCGCGCGTCGATAACAAAGACATCACATGAGAATATTGCGCAACTGGATGTATGTGGTGAATGATCATGTTTGATTCCCTAACTATAGCGGGAGTCTCGACCTCCAATCGGGAGAGCTCGTACCGCCTGTCCGACCAAATTCCCAATATCGTTCCCTTGTACAATGTTCCCCTCCTGTAGATCTGAGTAGAGTTGGCACCAAAGTGCTCTTCGTAGTCTCCATGCCGCGCAGCGGTGATACAAAAAAAAAATTAGGATATAATGCTCGCTGAAATGAACTCGCTCGCTAAAATGCTGAATCAAAAATCAAAAGGTCAAAGTCCTAGGCCTAATAACTTGTGATGAGCGGAGTCGAGTCCATGAAGAGTGGCTGATCATCCAGTATATGTGTTTGTTGTTTTGAGGAGTAGAAAGATGTTGTGAGCATCGCCTCCTTTTCTGAAAATTCGAGCGTCGAGTTGGGTGGTGAGGCGGGCGTCGACTCGTCGTCGGAGAAGTCGTCGTATGTGAGCTCGGGTGGTGATTGGGATTGCGATGAGACTCGAGTGAGAGCAAGATCGGTATCGTCCTCCATGTCGTCGTAGAATTCCTCCTCGTCCTCGTCAATCTCCATAGTCGAGATTTGGACTGGTGCTTGAGCGATGCGGCGGGGCAATGGGACCATGTCGAAGTCGTCCTCGTCTAGCTCGCTGTCTGAATCCGAAGAGTCATCATCCTCCTCTGCTTCTTCTGAGATGCTGTCGGCCCATTGAATGTGTCGTGGCTCCTCAGCCTTGGATGCCTTGGCCATGGTCTGGTTGAACCATGCTTCTTGCTGGCGTTCAGCGTCTTGGAGTTCGACCATGAGGCTGTCGAGGAGGTTGGCGTGGCCGACGAGAAGGCGGAGGTCGTGGTCGGCCCTGTTGGCCTCCTTGCCCAACTTCGAGCGGGCGGAGGCGGCGATGTAGTAGGTTTGCGTGAGAGACATCTTCTGCTTCTTTTGTGGTGGTGAAGAGACGAAGTGAGAGCGAGCAGTCTCAGCTGAGATGGGCTCAAATGAGGTTTGGATGCGGAGATGTGATGAGGAAGGCATCTTTGTTGTGTTAGGCAGAAATATATTTGCCTAAAGATTGTGAGTCAGTTTGCAGATGACTGGAAGACGAGGCTTCACGAACCTTAATGCAGGAGCCAATGGGTGGAAGGTGATCCGAGCTTGGGTATTGCCGGAAAGTCGATGCAGTGATGATGTCGAAGTGATGATCCGTTGATGTTGTTGAGTGAAGTCTTTGTATTGTTGTTTGTTGGTTGGATGTGGAGCTGTGTAGTGAGTCCTGAAAGAAGGGCATGCGAGTGTCTTATGTTCCAGGGCACGGAGGATGACCACGAAGCATAACGGCTTCTCGGCCAAGCGACGGGGGAAACAAACTCGATTAATTCCGAAGCGGTGACAAAAGGCCACTAGGACCAGGGTGCATGCTGCGCTGCTATGATTCACAAGCTGGCAGGGATGTGTGGGCGGAGCTAGCGTTGCTGACGAGGCCAACTCAAGCCATCAGGCTCGGCCGGCTTAACGTTTGGCACGAGCGAGTGCGGCTTTACGCATGCGGACGGAGAGACGGACATACCTCCAGCCCTCTATCTCCCATGGTTCACGCCGATTACCACGCTGCTTGCAGAAAATGGCGCTTTGTCGGCCTTTACTCATTCACAATCACTTCGATTGCATCACCGTCGTGCATGTTTACTTTTGAAACCGAGTCTTTGAACGCGTGCGCTGTCACGCAAGGGCGTGCGGTGTGTGAAGCTTGGGAAAATGCCTGGTTGCCTATCGCTGTTGTAAGGCGCGAGCTCAGCCTAGCAACTGAAAGCCACTTGGACACTCCACTAGCGGAGCGGTCAGCCTTTGTGCTGTGGCTTTCAAACGTGTTCCGCTCAGAACCCGCTCGGTCTCTCGCTTCTCGCTTGTTCACCCTTTCCGGGCCCAAACGCGAGCGTATCCATACGCGCCCTCTCAGGTACCATGAGGCTAGCAGCTACAGTTAGCTGAGTCCCTCAATTGCTCCACAATTGCATAAGATACACGACAGCAGTGCCCGTCGGTCGATCCAGCTGCCGCAAGGTTGGTATTGGCAAACCAAAAGGCTTTCGACAATATCTCATCATCGTTCCGGACGAACGACAGAAACCTTGGTTGTGATGCTTAGCGCAAACTCACGATGCGGGATTCTCGGAGCCCTTCAGCGTCCGGCGGACGAAGCTGCGGGGCACATCCAGCCCAGGCGGCCTTGTCATTCCCTCACCACCCCACGGCTCCGAATGCGATGTGATCACAAAACCATAATACCCCATGTCGGCTGTGGCTGCAGCAAAGGGCGCTGCAATTACCTCCTCTTTTCCTCTGACTCCAAGATTACAAACTCCTAATTGCGTCTTGTCGATCTGTGGTCGTAATTGGTGGAGGTGGTTCGCTTTGTCAGGCGTGCTGAACAATCTGGTCTGACAAAGCTGCTAACCTAGTTCGGAAGCCAATTACATGCGTCGATGGCTAAAATCCGATGACAAGATCATGCATATTTCTCAAATGCTCTCGCGCGTACGTTGGTATGAGTTGATGATCTTCTACAAAGGATGTCCAAGGGTGCAAGCGTCATTAGCCCTAGGGATGTTATGTCGGCGCCAGCGTAAGTTCCATCGCGCATTTGACCCCTCTACAGTCTACAATCACGCGACATCCTGGCACTGTCCCAAAGAAATGCAGAGTAAACTGCAAGATTGCTTTAGGGCGCCAGTCGTTGTGCAGCATTCTTGACAGGTTCGGGAAGGGCTACGCATACCCAATTCGGCAAGTACAATTCACGGGGTTGACTCAGCTGCTCGCTTCGCATGCCCAAAGCATCCTTGGTACGCATTTATACATACATTTCACAGCCTTACGTTACCACCACCGTTCCTTAGTGCGTTTTAGGCGCATGACACGGCAGCTAGTGAGCCATTCTGACTGCCTCACCGCTGGACTTGCGCGAGGCTGAAAGGTTCCCGCAGCAGCACAGTGCGGCAGTGTAACGAATGCGATGCAACGATACAATTCCACATCGCTTTTAGAGTAAGAATGACTCTACAAGAAGCTAATCCCTTACAGGCATAATCGAGGAACAGCCACATTGCGACTGCGCCCACAAGTATACGGGTACCCAACATGGAGGCATACTCCAGTCGTACGTATGCAGTACGAATATCGCGAACCCTCGGCATGCCTTGGTGCTTTGGTCACCGGAGGCGCGCCAACGATGCCTCAGCCATAACGTTACGCACTGCTTCCAACACCACGCACACGGCCACCTCATAGCGGCGGACAGGATTCCTACCGCGCCCTTATTACGGCTATCGGTTAGCCTACACTGCAATCGGCGATCTATCCCATGTTGAGTAGTTTTCTAGAAGACGCAATGCTTCGATGGATCCACTGTTAAATCACCAACAGACGCAGCCCTATGCTTCACTGCATCCACGCCATGCCCCAGTGCATGCTTCATGACAAAGGAATCCCACCAATCCGGATTACAGTGGAGAGAAAATTATCTCCTTCCAATTTCGTCGTGCCGGCGCACCCATGTCGAGCAACTCTTTCACAACCGTCTCGCTAAGCAGATAACCGAGCGCATGTTCATGCATCACTAAGCAGCAAACAGTGCGACCATTGGTCTTCGATGTTGACTTCCATCTCAACTCTTCCACTAGGCACGTCACCGTTCGCTTCCGTTGGCTGAACGCAACTATCCTACATTGATGCGGACACCTCTGGCCGCGGTCCGGGTTCAGAAAATGCTTGGTGAAGCTTAGCCATAGGGCATTGACCATTAAGATGGCATCATGACGCGCAAGTGGTTCAAGAAGAATGACAAAGACTTAACGGGGAGATGATGAAGATCGTACATATTGCGGCTGCTGGGGTATCGAGATGATAACCACGCCAACACATGCAGCGAAGGTCGAGACCGAGTTACCGATATCAACCGTAAAATACAGATGTGGAGATACATCTAAGATCCCGCGATATGCCAATGTAGAAGCCGATACTCCTCTTGCCGCATGCAGTGCAACGATCATTTCCAGCGCTATCGTGGCCCAGATAATGGTGAGGTTGGATCTTGGAAGAACCCATGATGAGGTTCAGAACGTTCAGACTCATGATGAGGAATCGGTGGGCGCCGACAATTTCGTTGAGCATTGTAAGTGGGTACTGTTCTATCAGCACGTCTGGAATTAAGACTGTCGTCGCAAGTCTTGCGTGAGGATGCACTGTTACCTCACAATTCGGACCAAGCAAAGAAGAAGCTTCTTTGGCCAAATGTCTGAATGCATTTGGACGCTAATGTTGTTGCAACCTCACGACATTTGCCACGGATTTTGCGGATCTTCGTTACGCCCACCCGCGGGAAACGAACGCCACAAGAAATTCGCACGGCATGCCGCGGCCGCGGCAAGCCGTACCTATGCAAGATTTCCCCTCACCCCGGACCAGTTGTTAACTCCTCGCAGGCCGCAGAGTTGCCTTCGTTCAGGCTTGGTGACGATCGATGCAGGGCTGAGGCTTGTAGATGGCAGCTAATATATCTTCACTAGGCTTTGCACATCTATGTATCGCATCACGCCAGTTCATTAGTACAGCCAGCTTCTCGTTGCATCAAACTCGCCTTATCTCCACATTTGATACATAAGTCACTCTAGCACAATCCAAACCCTTACACTTTCCCGACTCTATAGCCGACGCGAATTCTTCAACTAGACAAATATCATGTACTTCTCGGCCACAGCAAACACGCCAATGCCTCTTACACTCCGAACCTGTCCGGCTGTGCACAAAAGGTCAATCCATCCGGAATCGCCAATCTCCCCGCATTCCCGAAAATGCTCAACTAGCAATGTGGAAGAATACCACACTACAGTAAGTCAATCATACAAATTCGTATAAGCTTTTTCTGACAATCGCAATAGCTCTCGAACGTCTACGCCGATGCCTGTATCCGCCTCTTCGAGGAGGAACAGCAACGCAGCAAGGGATGGCGCAAAGATTGGACTTTCGGCCATTGAGTAGTTCCGTAGATGAATTGCGATTTATCTAAAGCTAGTGTGTGGATGTAGAAATGTCAAGCATTTTTATGTTCAGCATGAGCTTATGCGGGCACGTGCATGTACCTTGGTTGTTCACCGACCTCGAGTTTCATCACACGCACTGCGGCACTCAAAAGCCTGAAAGCGAGGCATGAGATGGAGATGGGAATGCGAATGGTTCCGCCACCACCGAAGAAGCTCGTGTTGAGGTATAACGGCAAGGGTGGTATAGTCGCCATATCCGGAGTTCAGTGGCATGATGTGTCGGAGTTGAAGTATCGCCAGATGGATATGCGCTGGCTCTCACAAAGTCACGGTTCGACTAGAGGAACGGGAGTACACATAAGAAAGAACTGAGGTTGTTACTTAGATGGGGCAAAATCTACCTAGTTACTACAAAGGAAAATGAACATGAACGTGCGCCAAAAGTGCAAGTCGAAATGCCGTCACAGCATGTGCATCCCAAAGGACAAAGGAATGAAAGTAGAATACCTCGGCCGTCCGTACGCCCATAGATCTGCCGAAGTCGCTGGACAATGAGGTTCCCAACGTCTCTATGACCCTCTTGCGTAGGGTGCAAGGTGCGACCAATAAGCCCATCTTTGCTTTCACTGCCGTATGGACCTAGTTCTCCTACCGGATACTTCCATTCCATTGTGAGTTCCGGATGCTGAGGGTCGCGAAAGTTGGCAATCCATTGGTCGCTCTCAATCCTTCGCTTACCTTCCTCGTGATATTTGAGCTTGTCGACGATGTCCTGGGGTGGTGGAGTTTCCGTGTTTGATTCATACGTTTTGACGTCGTTTTCGTTCTTGACGGTAATAGACATTTTTGCAGGATTGTTCCAAATATAGACTTTGTCGCCGTAATTCAGTTGGTCCCGATAGTCGTCCCCAGGCTCACAAAAGCGATGTTGATGGAAAGCTGTGTCAATGTCGATGTATTGAATCTTCGGATCATTGTAATGCTCCGCTGCTAGTCGGAGTGCTTGATTCATGAGGAAGATCTGTGGAAGAGAGCTCGCGTTAGAAAGACAAAAAACATGTGGGGAAGTGACACCATCGTATCATGGAGGGCCTGTACTTACTATATCGTTGAACTCCTGTCGCATTTCTTTGACAAGCTTTTGTTTCCATATTGCCCATGGAACGTTGAAGTTCCACTCGTTGCACTCGTCACCAAGAGCGAAGAATCCAGCATATCCAAGCACGATCAGTGTCGCTTCATTGCCCGCAACTGCCCTGTGGGCTCGCCATGCGTCAATGTTTTCCTCGGCATATTCCTGCATGCCATTATTGACCCTTTTGCGAACCTCATAAATCTCTCTTCAGCATTCTCCTTCGTGTTTGTCGGCATTATCATCCTCGTAATTTAGACCATAATTCATCCATGGATAGCGCCGAAACAAGCAGGCGTCAGCCATTTTGTAGAAGTCCAACTAGGTTCGCGAGCAATATGTTAGTTACTTGTAGATACAAACGTATCAGCGCAATTTCTGTTGCCATTTTGCATACGTACTGCATGATGTTAGCGGTCTTCAAATGAGGCAAAATTGGTGGGAGACGGCAGTAGCTCAACTACCGCAGACTTGCACCCGGGAATTCGAACCGTTATTGCCACCGGGCTTCCATGAAGACAAGTTTGGGTCTCGTCATCTTATCCATTTGACCGTTCATGTTCTCCAGTCTAGCTCCAGAGCAAGCTTTGAACTCGAACTCGGGTTCTTTGCCAGCGTCTGGCGTCCACTTCGCGTAGCTTCCGTCGATAACAGTGGACCAGGCATATTTGTATCGGTGACAGTCATCTTTGCCACCATCGTAGCTGTTCGTATCATTCCAAGTGATCCCACTCTTCTATCAATTAGCTCAATACTCACTGTCTGCACGTGTAACTCACTGCCCATGAATCGCCAATCGCTCCAAACACAAACTTGTCTGCTCTCGCCTCTATCAACGGAACATTTCTGGGATGCCCGAGTACTCCGCAGAGCAGAGTCGCAGCCAGAGAGAGGAGGATATGAAGAGGTGCAACATGTTCCCTACTCACTCTGGTGAGGCTTTTTGTTGTAGGTCCAACGAACAGAAGAAAATGATCAACAATGTATATCCCTCTTTTCGAAATGCTTCCCTCCTTAACATGGATGGCAAGCGAGTCGCCCACGCAAGCGAGTCGCCCACCCCACCAACTTTGATCAACCTTTGAACTCAAATTAGTTATGCCTCCCCCCCAACAACCCCTACCGCGCCTATCTGAAGCTGATATACAGCTCTCTATTTCTGCTCTTGATTGGCGCCAAATAAAGACTGTGAGAGCTGCTGCTCAGGCTTTTAATGTCCCTTGCACGACACTACGCAACCGACGCACTGGCAGGCCTGCCCGACGCAATTGCCAGCCCAACTCGAGAAAGCTCTCTCAGCTAGAGGAGGAGGTGGTTACCAGATATATACTCGAGTTGGATACACGTGGATTTGGGCCTACGTACGCTGCTATACGTGATATGGCTGATAAACTGCTGGCTACACGCGGCGCTGGTCAGGTTGGGCAGAAGTGGCCAGCTAACTTTGTCAAGCGTACAGACAGTCTCAGGACGTGTTTCAATCAAGCCTACGATAGGCAGCGAGCTCTATGCGAGGATCCAGCTTGTAGAAGAGACAAAGGCCAAGTATGGCATCCACAATAATGACGTCTTCAACTTTGATGAGGCTGGCTTCATGATGGGCAATATCACAACTCAGCTTGTTGTGACAGGGTCAGAGAGGAGAGGCAGGCCAAAGACTATCCAGCCAGGCAATTGCAAGTGGGTGACGGCGATTGCTGCGATCAACGCTGCTGGCTGGTCAATCCTGCCGTTCATCATCTTTGCTGGCCAGTATCACCTATCTGCCTGGTACAAGGAGGCAGAGATCCCACGCAACTGGGCAATTGCAGTCAGCGACAATGGCTGGACAAACAATGAGCTAGGAGTAGAGTGGCTGAAGCACTTCAACACTCATACAAAGACTTGCGTTGTTGGTGCGCGTTGCCTGCTTGTCCTTGACGGCCACGGGAGCCACCATTCTCTTGAGTTTCAAGAGCTCTGCAAGGAAAACAATATCTATACGCTCTGCATGCCGCCTCACTCATCCCACCTACTGCAGCCGCTTGACGTTGGCTGCTTCTTGCCTTTGAAGCGCGCATACCATGGGGTTCGAGGCAACGCCCGTTTCGGGGCAACGCCCGTGAACACCAAAACCTGCCCACCAACTTAAGTGAATTGATTCACCACCACCACATGCTGCAATTACCTGAGAGTGAATGGAATAGTCAAACAAGGCAATGCGGTCAATTTCTACAATCTAAGTTTACTTGGAATAGTGATGCTGCGCCCTGACCTGGTCTTTTTAGGTGGGGGTGCTTGGGATAATTCACTACCACCACCACCACTAGCACCTTCAGTGCACTCCTCTACAATCTTCCTTTTTAGGCCCTGTTTCTTTGAGCCTGTGAATTGAGCCTTTTAGGATTGACGCGCAAATTTCCAGGCATCTGCAGCTTGTTTTTCTATCTCTTTTTGTTGTTTCTTTTGGGCCTGTTTCTGAGCCTTCCTTTCCTTCTCCTTTCCCTCTCCTCTTTCAGCCTCTCTCTCTTAACACGCTTCTCTTCTTGAAGCCTCTTCTTGAGGAGTGCATTAGAAGCCTTGATTTGCTTCCTCTCTGCCTTTTGGAGGTTTTCCTCCAATTCATCCTGTTCCTTTTGAGCCTGTCTTTCACTGGCTCTCTTGAAGCTCCTTAGAGACCACCACTCTGCACCTCCATGGTATTCACCCTCCTTCTGCAGATCAAGCTTCCTGCCATGGTTCTTGCGCTTCTTTTTTGTACTTGTAGATTCTCTCAAGCCCTTGTTCTCATGGAGTAACAACTGGTTTTGGACCTGGTATGAGTGAAGGGCTTGAGTGACTTGATTAGCCTCTCTTTCAGCCCCAGCTTTCACTACCTCTTGTACCACCTCTCTAAGCTTCCTCCAATCAGCGTCCTCAAGTGAGGTGAAGTTGGAGGTCTTTGAATTGGCAGGGTGTTGTTGTTTGAATTTTTTGAGTACAGCCTCTCTGTTTCTTGGCCACACTCCAGTAGCCTTGAAAGCCTTGAGGATGAGGTCTTTCTTGAAGGAGGAGAGCCAGGCAGTCTAAAACAACGGGATGAAGTCACCCTTCTTGACTGGGAGGAGGCCTAAGGACTTGTGGGTGAAGGTGGTGAGAGCTTGGGAGTACTTGGATGAGAGCGACTTGAACATGACCACATCTAAAGGCTGAAGGCTGTGAGTTGCATGAGGTGGAAAGATCATCACTATAATCCTATTCATATCACAGAATGAGAGGAAACCTCTTGTGATATGAGATC